>OY735222.1:54643913-55253913 GCA_963457665.1 Thysanoteuthis rhombus
CTATACTCTATCAATGCTATGGATGATCTTAAATGTCTGAATTAACTCAAAAGGTTCAGAAGTTGCTAACATTTTAATTTTTCCAAGAAGGGAAGGTGTGTAATTTCTAGTGTCAGCCTGGTGACTTTCCTCTCTACTTGTTCAAGCCTATTAATTAATTATTAGTTAATCAACCAGTCATGGATTACTGAGAAATTATAACCAAGCTAATTATTGAATAATTTCAAGCACATATCAAAAAGGTTTGAAGAGGAACTTTTTTAGATTCCTGAAATAAGTTTCAGGTAAAAAGACGAAATAAAAAGACTATTTTCCAGACATGAAAAGTTGAGCAATTTGAAGAATTAGAACTCATGTCAGATTGAGAGAGAAATTCTTCTGCCAGATTGCTTCCATAAAGTACATCAGTAACAAATGATCTACATTCATTTGTGGTCCTGTTATTGGTCAGGTTTGTCTGGCTCAAAGGATAAGTTTATTTGACTGATTTCATATTACAATCGCAAAACAATTTTTAGGATTACCTTATGCTAGATCAATACAATATTTTAAAATTCTATTGATTTTGTATGATTCTGTGATCCTGTCAGAAATGCTGCTCCTCAACCTTTCACCCAAGAGCAAAGTGTAGTACCTCTTCTTCTCAGCTTTATATCTGATACATCCCAAATGAGGAGACTTCAATATTAGACTGATTTGCACTTATATAGCAGACTGCCCCCAAATCATAACTCCTAAGCCTTGTAGCCAGGTTAGAAATTTATTAATGAATTAGTATCTAAATGAGTGTGGGTTAGGGTTCTTAACTATAAAATGAATTCAGTTGGTACCCTGTTTCTTCTTTGACTTGAAAGAGATTGTTTTTACCAACACGACTCTGGTTTAAGTCATTAAACATCATGGATGTATCAGATAATGAACTTATAAGAACAGATACTACACAAAGCTGTAGCTCAGGGGTGGGGGCTATTAGAAAACATCCCAAAACATAAATGGTAAGTCCACCTACTTCATTTCTATTGATAAATCTCACTAAATATTGCAAGAGGACCTCACAAGGACCCCCCCCCCCCAGTTTTTGCCTTCCCAAGGTGGCAAATATGACAAGGTCAAGTTTAGGGTGGGTATTTTTTTTCTTTCAAACATGCAGGCAGTGGTGAAGATTCCCATAGTCCCCAGGACAGATCTCACAAGGACATTCCAGCAGGTTTGACAAATCTGAACAAGCTGAACTTTGGTGTCTGGACTAATCCTGGGCATTGCTCATCCTAACTTCCAAGCCATAAGGCCTAGCATAACAGATACTACACTTTGAATCTAGCCATGTGACTATGGGTCTATTTTACCAAAATTAACCTAAGTAAACAAGACTGAAAATATCTCAATATTTCCTGTTAGTCCATTAATTTCTGACAACTATTTACATTCATCTTAATCTTTAGTTGTTTTTCATCACAATTTAAGTTGAATGTAAGGTCAAAAATTAATAGGTTACTAACAACATTTCATAAAAAATTTGCTGTTAGTACTTTTATTGTACTTAGTATGGCTTATCTGATCCAACATTAAATTGTGGTTCCAAGCGTTAGATTACTTTAAAACATGTGAGAATTATATTTTTTGTATATCATTTTTTTTAAATATTTTCATTTTCTCACATAAAATTAACCAGCAATCGTTATTACTAACCAAGGGTTAGACTATGGTTGTCAACGGTCGTTTTTTTCTCCTTTTGTTTATTTTGAGCTTTTTTATGATATGAATCTAGATGAAAATAAGATAGCAAGATAATAAAAACGGGTCGTTACTCGTATTTTTAATCAATCAAGACTTGAATGATTCAAAAAAACACTAATCCTAGCTCACTGATACATGATCTTGACAAGCTCAAACTATCAAAAAAAAAAAAAAAAAAAAGCGTGTTTCGGTCAAGATTTTTGAGCTTTTCATTTTTGAAACGTTGGAACTTTCCTGACCCCCCCTTTCACACACACACATCTGGGCAGCCTCGTGTGAAGACCCTACCATCAACCTCAAGAATAAAAATCTTGAAATATAAAAGAAGCTGATATAGCAACCTCTACAGGGTAGTTGCCAAATACTTCAAAGCCACACTTCTGTACAACGGACGGAGAGTTATGGTCAGTTTACCATTCACAGTTACATTGTAAACAGAACATCCCCTCATCTGCTAAAACCTAATAAATATAGCAAATTCCAGGAAGGTTCTAGAGTCTAATAGATTAGAAGAATGTTTTGAAAAAATAATTTTTTTAAAAATCGCAGTCAAAGTTCTATTTTCGACTAGGTAAACTAAAATGGATCTCCACCAGTGACTTTTGTACCGGAGCTCATATTACGATTTTAAAACAATTCTATTTATTCAAAGCAATAATGTGAGCGACGGTGTGAAAATTCACAATTTACAATCGGGATCACCTTTCCCTGCTTTGCGTCAGGATAAGGATTGGATTTGGTATTGATGGTATAAAAGAAAGAAACTGGAATCAGAGAAAATAATTCGTGTCAGTAAGCCGTACCTCCGAAAAAATGGCGGAGAGTTAGTGCTCGTTTTATCATTATAGTTACATTGTAAATAGAAACAACCTCGTAAAATCTTTTAGAAAAATATTTCTCTAAACACTAATAAATTTCCGGATGATTTTAGAGTCTAATGGGCTGTAATCACCTGAAATTGAAAGAAAAAAATTCGATGATTGCTTGGCTGAGATTCGAAAAAAAAAATACTTGAGATACATGCGAAAAAATCATATACAACGTTTATAATAGTTATCTCCTTTTCTTTTTGCGAACCTCAACCAAACAATTACCAACATTTCTTCTAGAACTGCCTGTTGTGAAAAAACGAATCTCAACCCAAATGAATAACTCCATTTCTACCTAAAGCAAAAATAACTGACATAGCAACATTTGGTTTGACGTTGATATAGGAGAACGACCATTTTAAATAGCTAATGGCAAGATTTATCAATGACTGGCTTTAAAAATGGCTATATTTCAACGGTAGCTAGATCAAGAACGTTATTTGAACAACAGTTTTATCTTCGTTATTTTATCAAACCTGATCGATATATTGTATACTTTTTGGCGTTTTTGGAGATGTTACAGGGAAATTGAATCTTGCCGATTATAGCTATTTTGAAGCCAATCACTGATCACTTTTAGCCATTCAAATGGCTGTTCTTTTATCAACATCAAACTTAAGATTGCCATAAAACCAAAAATGTTTTCCCAAATTGATAATGATCCCAGATACTAGTGGCGTGGATTTCGATTTAATACGTATTAAGTCTTTGACAAAAGAGTCTTCATTTAAAAAATTAAGTATACTTTTCGATAAAGATAATTATTTTTCAATTCAAAAAGGTTCAAGGAAAACATTTCGAGTTGATTTAAGGTTTTATTGGTTGCATTCTCATATTTTGAGGTGAGTATTTCATCTATTCGATCCAATTTTTACTCACAAGATAACTGACATAGATAGATCTAGTAAATTTCAGACCTCCAAATTATTCATCGCACCTTCAAGTTTTTGAGAGATCAACTGAAAGATATAATAAAATTTTCAGTGAATTTTGTTTGCAATGTTTTAAGCGCCCAACATTATTTTTTCTCCCCCCCCCCCAAATAATAAGTAAACAAGAATTCGTTGAAACTGACAATATATACATTTATTCCATTTCATCTCAACTTTATAAAATTGGCTTGTTGGGAACTTATAATGCACGGCCACCCATTCATATATACATACACACACAATTCGTTGAAATTGACTGTATATACATCCATTCCATTTTATCTTTCTTTGAAATACAATGAAAAGTTTCTCCTGGAATACAATATAATCACTCAAGTGAAGAGGATTTTCCTGTATTTATCAGGTGTGTAAATAAAGTCTTCAGCAAGCTTAGGGTCTATTTTCACGGACAGATTCTAATTGAATACATTTTTTTAAATACATACTTATAGCCCATTTGTATCATAGACTCAACTGCATTTTTATTTTGAGGTGTGTTTGTGTGTATTTGCGTGTGTTTAATCTAACCCCATTTTCACTTAAGGCAAGATAATTGACACACATAAGATATATCGATCTATTTCAACCTACAAAACAATTTAATAAATATTTCAACTAAAAGATAGAATAAAACTTACAGTATACAGATTTTTCCTGTGATTCGTTAAGAAAAAAAAAACTCAGATACAACACTTTCATGGGAGGTGGACAACTAAACAGTAAACACTCAAAATTTGTCCCTCTTCTCCCAAATATATATACATATGAATATCTTATATTTTTAGAAATGAAATAAAGATAAAGTTTTTCCCAAATTAATCAATAATCGCAATCTCTGGTGGGTTTCGATTTAACACGTGTAAAATGATCAAGTACTTCCTTCGACAAGGGAGTCAATTTTCTCACAGACATTTTGAGGATTTAATCCATTTTTTTAATAGAGATTATTTTCCAATTCAAAATCTTTAGAAAGAAAATACTTTGACCAAATTAATATTTACTATTGTATCATTAATGACTTCATCTTCATTTCGGGATAGGTGTGTGCGTGTTTAATTAACCCAATTTTTACCTTGAAAGGCCAAATAAATCAAATACCAAGTCAAACAATATAGATAAGATTGATCTGTTTCAAACCTCGAAATGATTTAAGTAATCTTTTTAAATCCCTAATTAGTCAACTGGAATATAAATTAAAATAAATGAAATTGATAGTCATCATTATCAATTTTTGACTACTATCTACCCTAATCTTAATTTTTAGTTGTTTGTTTTGATCACAACTCAGGCAGTCAATCTAAAAATTAGGACCAACTGTAAATTCAGGATGAAACTAAATGAATAGTCAACCATAAAATTAATAATAATGATTTGCAATACTTCATACAATAAAATAAATAATGATAAATAAATTTAACTTGAGTTTTGAAAAAAAATCCGACCTGTGGACAACAAACAGTAAAAACATTAAACATTTTTTTTCTCCTCCCAAAAACTACAGGTAAAAACAAAACCTGTAAATGTTCCACACTCACCGTGATAACAAAGTGAAAAGTCCTTGTAATTTAGATTTCACCCACATCTGTCGGTATGATGGAAGTGTATTTCCCAAACAATTCCTGCATGTGACTAGACGAATCATGGAAATCAAGCCATATCTGAACATAGATCGAATGGCCAGCATCTCACGGGGAGGCGGCCATCATAAACTGACTGGGAAAATAACGGGAGGCAATCTGAAATTGAGGCAAAAATTATCTAAAAATATCTGAATTCTCCAGACTATTATCTAAAAAGTAATCTGAAAATATACCACGTATTCTCGAGCCATTTATTCTCTGATAAGTACGAAGGTAAAGTTTGACAAGCTTCAATTTCGGTTACCTATAAAATGGCTATTTCTGGTTAACTTTGGATATATAATGGCTATATCCAGTTCTGACGTTACTCTATTTGAACCCAGCATTAATTTTTTCTTTGTGGAGGTGGACATTAGGGTTAGGGGTAGGGTTAGTTTTAAGTTTAAGGATAGGATTTGGGTAGAAATCTGAGTTCGGGATTAGGGATTGGGGTTTGGGCTAGGGTTGGGTTCCTTCTAAAAATTGATACTTTTGTGAGAAAAAAAAACAACTTTAACCTACCTTAATCTACCCCCACTAAATACGTTGCCATTCGCCGCGCAAATGTACAAAAAAAAACAATATGTCATCAGCTGGGTCTAGATAGAGTCTAATCTTGAAACTTGGAATAGCCATCTAATATCCAACCGAAATATGACCAAGGATTACTGGATTAATCAGCTAATTAATCAAGTAAAATGTAGGATTTGTAAAGTAATCTTGCATCATATTTATAATTTTAAAAAATAGCGTCAAAAATGCAATATAATTTATTTCATTCATATTATAACAACTTGTTGATTCTAGCTAAAACGCCCGAAACAAATTTTGCAAATAAAAAATGAAAAATATTTCAATTTAGAAATTCAATAAAAATATCTGGATTTTGCAAAAATAATCTAAAAATATCTAAGTCTTATTTTTAAAATCAAAGTCTACATCCGATATCTAAACAGTTTCTCACATCTAAACGTAACCAAAATAATCTAAATTTAGGTGTAAAACATCTAAATTGGCAGTACACTCACGTCGTGGCATTACAGGATTTCTATCGATTAGTCATGACTGGCATCATTCGCATAGCACACACGCACCACAATCATTTGTGTAATATTTATCTATTCAGTAACATAGTACCCGTGAAAAATGATAGATTAAACACGTGTATCTGTTGAAATAAGACGCCATGGGTATGTCTATATTTTTTGTCCGTAACATATGTCAGGGGAGATAATTATCTGATGCTAATTGAAGAGTAATCTCCCTTCTTTTTATTCTCGAAAATGCATGAAAAAAATCCGGATTCATTTCGGTTAGAACATAAAAATAGGAAAACACGATCATGATGTTAAAAAGCGTCAACTAAAACAATCATCAAAGGTTTCTTCAGTTTTAAAGTCTGGCTGGCTATATATGTATTGTGTGCACTGGCCGCAACAATGGAGGTAGGGGTCAAAAAGTTGTTTTTTTTTAAATTCACCTCCAAAAGGTGGCGGGGCAAATTACAATGTAAGTTTATGCTATACTGACCCCTTAATTTGTGCCAGTGTTCATACTTTTTTTTCGAAATTTTAAATTTTTTAGTGATCACCGCCCAACAAAAAGTGCGAGAAGTAACTTAACCATTGATCACCCCTTTTTTCCAAGTTTTTAATTGATCACCTCTAACACAGCATGCTGCCAAATGACTATTGAGTGACTAACCAGACCTATTTTGATATTTTTTACATACGGTGCAATTGCAAAATTATTTACATAGCACACACACTACACACTAATTACTAATCACTTATCTACTTAGCTTGTGAATCACAAAATCTATTATCAATACAAAAACACATGAGTTTCATCTGAAGACAATGTTGCACTTGTCTTCATAGTGAGGAAGGACCATCAGCTAGGAAAATCAGCATGTGAAAGTCCTGCTGTCTATCTGGGCTCTAATGAATATCAACCATGAGCACCTATAGGCAATAGAGCTGTAGGAAAAAAGTCCCAGAAAAAATGCTCATAGAAAAAAGGTTACAGATCTCATGATAAATTATTGAATGTGTTGCTTAAAAGTAGAAAAAAATGAAAGCAACAAATCATTAAAGAATTCATCCCTTTTTTATTATTACTATAAATCAATTCCAGGCCTAAATTACCAAGAGCTGACTATCTTGGGTGCAGAGCCAGGGAAAAGGAGTCTAGACCCTCCTCTGCTCTGGCAAAGCACAATTTTTTTTAAAATCATGTTTTTAGATGGAGAAATTTATTTTACCATTTGGACCCACTCTACTCAAAATCCTGAACCATCTACTAAAAAGAATGCATCAAACTAAATATCCATTTTGTAATTTAAAAATAAAAGTGGGTTTCATGGCTCTAGCAAAATTTCTTTCCACTCTATTTAGAAATTATGATTTTCCTTCTTTTCAGACCTACAGTGTAGCAAGGACCTCAACGAACCAGCAACAGTGGTCATCACTTCAGTTGCTTGTCATAAGGGAACCCAGACCTATTTGGGTGCGACAGTATGAACAGTATATATACTGCATCTCAAACAGCTTCTGTCAACTTTTTCTTGGAATAAAAGGTGAAGAAAACCATTTTTCGAGGGGCTGGTTGGTATATAGTAAGTAGGGCTACTTGGTACACTGTGATTGAATGCAACCAAGATAGAGGAAAAACAAAAAGTCTGCAAAATATTGAAATAAACTCTAAATAAGTCATTGGTGTTGTTATTCTTTTCTTACTGGTCTTTTTCCATCTTCCACATTATCAAAAAGTATCATTGAGGTCCACTCACATATAATTCCACTCTTACTTTTTACTCAAATACATTCTTCTATCTGGTTTAAGATCTTACATTTTTCAATTATAACTTAATATCAATTGCATCTATACATAATAGCAAGAGAACTGACTTACCCAATCAGATTGGACAAACTATCCTGGTGGAGTAGGTTGGTACAATTTTATTGAATGTTTAAATGATTATATGATAAACTTGACATATGTTTCAGATTTAAATGAACCATCCAAAGGAAGTCTATTTTCCATAGTAACTTTTGGTAATATTTGCGTTTTTTATGAATTAATCAAGTTACAGCCATCTAAGTGAAAAATCTACCAATTAGCCACAGTCTTTCCTATATTTTGGATAGTCAGACTTTTCTAAAATAAATGAAAAAATGGGAAAATGAATAAATTAAACCGAAAAAAAATTCCTTAATGTGAAGGCAGATTTTTCAGGAATATCATACAGTTGAATACTTTCTGTTTTGGTGAAACTAAGAGAAACAATAGGCATAGGAAATTCTCATTTTTTTTTTTTTTGTTCTTATATATTCCTTTTTCTCACTGTAGGACATGAATAAATTAATAATACTATACTTCAAAGGGAGCTGAAGTTCAGCTTGCTCGAAGCACAAGGATCTTTATTTATTTTTATTTTTTTTCAATTTTTCAAATTATGCTCAGTCCGAGCATGGAAGTGGGATCCAGGCCTCAAAGACCCCACTCTTCTTGATCTGGCAATTCAACAAATTTCACCAACTTAACGTGATTCTTTGGGCCAAACCTCAACTCGTCAAACCGTTAATCGTCAGTCTGCTTCTGTAACCATTGAGCAAAAGATGCAATTCAACTTTTGTGTCAGACATAACTAAGCGATCTAAACACAAAGCAACAACAACATTCTTGTGGAGAAAGCGAAAAATAGAAAAGAAGATAATCATTTCCTCGCGGTACAAAATCATTTTTTTAAAATGTTTTTTTATTTTGAAATGAGTTGGTCCTCACGATTGTTGATTTGTATTTTTTATAGAAAAATTTATTGTCGATTTTCAGCATTTTAATCCGGGGACTATATAGCCAGGTATTTGCTGCGGGGCTACTAAGCGTTGTCGTAGCTTGGGTGACAACGCAAGTGCAATTTTCTAAAACGGTAAGAGAAAAAAAACTGAATTTCGAGTATAATATTTTCATTCAATTGCTTTCAATTTTGAGATGAGTCTTTTATATTCAAACAATCTTTCAGACAAATGAATTAATTTTTCTTATTGTTCATAGAGTGTTCAGGCCGATTCATTGTTTGCTCAAGTAAAAGTAAATAAACAACTAGACAGGCTGTTTCTCAGTGGGCAATCCTTGAAAGACCGCAAGTCTTGACAGGTTCTTTTGAATCGGCTATTTTGAATGGCTAAAATGGCTAGATTTTTCAAAATGTGGCTGAAATTGAATATTCTATTTTCAAGAAACATTATTAAAAGCTCATACAAAGGCTCCAATAAGTATAAATATACGACGTATTGACATGAGATATTAACGTCCACAAATAATTCTTGATCAAAAGCTCTAAACTCCAAATAACAATATTATTTTCCATCCAAAATACCGTTATATATAAATACCGTTTATATATATGTAGAAGTATCTATCTCTCTCTCTCTCTCTCTCTCTCTCTCTCTCTCTATCTATCTATCTATCTATATATATATATATATATATATATATATATATATATATATATATATATATAGTATAGTTATACAATGTATTGATCAGTTGTTAACAAAATGATGAAAGTAGAACTTGTTTAAGACACTGTTTTTCAAATCATGTTGTTGATCAACCCATTCAAAAGGGCTATTCAAGAATTGTGTTCTTGTATGGATTGCCAGGAAGTGTTTCCCTTACTCATTGAGAGGTGTATGAGAGCAAAATTTCATGTTTCTACTGTGGACCGCTGGGCTGAGAAGAAAAGAGAAAAAGAATACTGTCAAAAAAAATTTTTTTTAAAAAGAAATGATAATTTCTAATTAAAAGAATCCATTTATTGACATCAGATAATTCAATCTTATGTCCATTGCTTCCAATTTTCTCTCTCTCATCGGTAATGTACGAAAAGCATCTCTTTCTCTCTCTTTTTTTCCCTTCTTTCTCTATTCATCATTTTGAACTTCTGAATTTTGGTCTTAACTTGACATTGTTATAAGTGAGGAAAATAAAGTCAACTCAGAGTTTGACAAAAAGTTAAAAGCCTCCAACACAACACCAATTTTACATTTGCCCTGACTGACTGATTAGCCCTATCACCAGGTTAGTATCTCAAAAAGATAATAAAAGCCAAGTTTCCGAAATGCCTTTAACTTCCTTTTTTTTTTTTTAGATTTAAATTTAGCTAACAAAAATATGGTGAGCTGTAATTGCTATAAAATTATTTAATTTGGCAGGGACTAACAAAAAGGATCTTAGTTCTGGTAAATGTTCAGATTAGCTTCACTAAGAAGTGAAGACACTGTACCTGATATTGCATGAAGCATAAATTACACAGATATTTTGGAATAAAGAGACTTTATTTCTTATTTACACAAGTTCTTGTGGAGAAATACTGTTAGAAATGACAGAGAAAATTTATTTTGCATTAATTTCGACTGTATAATCCATGTTAAGAATGACATCGTTTGTTGATAGAGTTTTATGGTCAGCACCTCAAATTCAAAGAAAAGTTTGTCACCGTACGCAGTGTCCCTGAGGTGATGGGGGTGCAGCTACGGTGCCTAGACAGTCCAGATTTTGAGTACTCTATCCTTTGTCCACCGCCACCTTAAGCCAGACATTAATTTATCCTCATGATAAGAGTTTTACTAAAAAACATATATAGATTAGAATAGACCAGATATACTTATAATCATAAATAAGTGGGAAGTAAAAAAACGCTTATGTATTTTTAACTGCAACGTAAATCAACAGTTCTAAGAAGGGGAAAAATTTCCAGTCAAGACCAAATTTAAATAAGTTAATGGCGTTTTTAAGGAATTTAATGACCCAAAGTGAGGATGGTCTAAGAGAGATAGACAGCGTTCATAACAAAGAAACAAAGCTGTTATCTTAATAAGAGAAGGAATGATAAGAATCCGGAAGTGTTGGTGAAGTTAGAAAGATACGATATACCAGGCAAAAAAAAGAGGAAAATTTCATTTTATATCCCGCTACCTCATATTCCTTTTTCAAAAGTCAATTCACAAAATAGAAAAAAAAGGAAGTAAAGGAAAGAAAAAAAGAAAGAAAAAAAAGCAGACTATGCAGTGTTTACATTTCATATGTATATATATTTTTAACTCTTTTTCATTTTACAAAGAATTATGTTGCATTTCAAACAACCTTTTTTCATTTTTTTCTTGATGAAATGATCACTTATTTTAATGACGATTAACTTGAAAACACAACTGGAAAGAAATAGTTTTATAACTGTCAAAAATTGTATATACAATGTCTCAGTTTTTTAACAAAGTCTGTTTTTTTTCTGTGTTCATGTAGTTGCCCTGGTCAAGTGTATATTTTTATTGTATTGAGTTATCACATTTGAAAAGAATGCCTCCTCTCACTCTCCCCTATCCTTAAAAAAAATTATTGCTGGAAACCAACATGAGCATTGAAACCCCCCCAAAAGAAATCCAGCTTTTCACCTCTTCCCACAAAGATAAAGCTTGGCTCCTGGATATCTGCCTCTTAAGCAGCACCTCCCTATTGCACATATGAGGTAGGATCAGGGGTACATCCTAATGCCTGCAGCAATGTTTGCTACAACCCTCATATTCATGAAGAGGCAGATACATACAATTGTCAAACTCCAGTCCAAGTCTTGACTTTGTTTTCCTATCATAACAAAAACAACTGGAACAATCCTCACCAACTTTGGGAAAGTAAGAATTATTATTCCCCTACCATGATTGAAAATGATTGAAATCAAGACCAATTGAATGGTAGTTGTGTCTCTTACCAACTGATCTAAATGGAAAAGTCTTATATACCCCCAAATTTATTTATTATACGTACAATACAAAAGTTGCAGTTACCATCTGCAGTTGGAATAGAAGTAAGAGTGGAGTTTGACTCTTCAGCAACCAGGCTTGTCTTTTATGTGAATGTTTGACATAATGTCCTGCTACTTCTTGGGATCCACAAAGAAACAGATTCATTTTTATATTATAAAATTCAATTATCTTCTAGCCCAATTATTCCATGGGTTGATCACCCATCCAACATTTTGACCCCTGAAAGGTAGCGAGAGAATTGTAATGACCCTATGTATTATAGATATCTGCTTCTCTTGGCAGTTCAAAATGTCTCTTAATTTCTTTGCAGATTCTTGGAATCATGTTGATGCCCATCTTCTCTTTGAAACTTAGTCTGAAGATAAAACCATGCATGGTTACTATTGGCAATTACTTTGGTAAATACCCAGCTTTAACTTGTGCTACAAATGGAGACAAGGTGAGTGCATTTACCGTCTCATATATCTTCTCCTTTAAAAACAAGGACATGAAATTAGAACAAATCATTTTACTGAAATTTTGATTCATTTTTTGGCTTTCTATTTCATCAGCTGCTTGTTGTCTTTATCAATTTGGCCATTGCTGGTAAGTGTCAGTACATCCCTGATACACTGTTCCCACTAGGTCTCTGTCAACTGCAAGATCTTTCATAATTGTCAGCCAAGTGGATGGTTCTACTTTTTTTGCTTACCAACCTGGCAAAGTACTGCAGCCAATAACAGCGAGGGCAATGACAGTCCTTTTGACACTTCTTCCTTGGTCTCTCTCTGATGGATTTCTCACTTGATTCATGTCATATAAGGAAGCCTCTCAGACAGCATCGGTAGAAGATAATCCAGCCATCCAATTCTTCTTTTGATGAAAATTTCACTGAATAGAAGAGACAGCTTTCCAAATTAGTGTGACTAAACTTCTGAGTTTGGTAGCTTGTTCTGCAATTTGGTCCACAGTATATACCTCATACACTTGTGATCAAATGTATCAATATTATTTCCGTCAGTAGTTGAAGACACACATTTGTAACTGCTGTTCTTTGATTCCACCTCTGCCTCCAGGAGTAAAATGCTGTTTTTTTTTTCACTCAAGATTGTCATATTATTCTTATTGAAGGAAGTTTTCATCTCATGTTAGCTTGGTTATTGCAGATTTGAATTTGAATTAAACTGTACAAAGAATATCCATACCTAGCAAAAATGAAACATATTGCCAGCGTGTGCTTGAACTAATCATCTTAAAGAATAGATCTTTTATCTGATATTATTTAAAAAATACTAGCACAAGTTTTGGGCATTGAAGGTTGGTGGTTGGTCAAAAATGACCGTAAGGACCCCAAAAATCATTTTTAGATGTTACATTGTGGTGTGCACGTGTAAATTTTCTAGGCTGTAGCTCCAAAAAGGGGACCATGAACTCCTGGAGACATAGACAGACAGAGACACAGACACTCAAAGAGAGAAGAATCTGTAGTCCACTTGACTGGTTGGACAGGTAGGCCGTTTGTAGGGTTACAATGATTCAGTACCTGGCAAAGCAGCAATTCTGATTCTAATTCAAGGACTAGAGTTGTGTAGTGAAGTAGAACAGTAAAAGAGGAATGTTTTTCAGAAGTAAAGTCACCTTTTGAGAAATTCTTAAAATGTAAAGATACTGTTACTTTTTCATCAAGCTTTATCAGTTTGTAAACGAAAAAAGACCACATTTAAAAACGTAAATAATGCAGTTTCTTTTTTTCTCTATTATTTCCCCAAAATGCCAAGATTCCCCAGGAAATTTCCATGGAGTTTTATTCTATTTTTTTCTGCAGGTTTTCATCCACACCCCACACAAGATAAGTGAATCATCCAGACCTCAATCAACTGCCGTTGGTGGAGATGTCTGTCTGTTAAACATTAATCAAAAGGTTTCTTCCATTCGTGCCGGTAACCTTAATCCATCACTGGATTATGATATTTTAATGGTTGGTACACAGACCAACTTGGTTGCTTATGATGTTGTACAAAACATGGATCTTTTCTATCGAGAGGTAAGTAGCAGTCACTATTTGAGCTTTTTAGATAGCACAGGAAATTTTTACCTCTAAGTGCAATTTTTCTACTGTAATACAAGAGGTGATTGATAAGTTCTTGGCCCATGGTGCAAGGACATGAGTTATACAGTTCCAAGTAAATTCAAATACAGTTCAACACTTTGAATGTTTACAAAAAAAATTTGTAGTTCATATTTCTTCTATTTTTTCTGTACTAGAAAATCAAAACTTGAAAGTCAGCAATTGTTGAAAAATGGACAATATTTCCAATCGTACAGTCGTCTGCTACCTGGATATCAAGGGTTTATCCTCTAAGGTCAGTCCACAAGGACATGGTGGTGACACTAAAGAAGAATGTCCCTACTTATAGCATGGTTGAAAAGTGGGCTGCTCATTTGCACAGTGGGCGATGTTCTCTATTTTCTATATGAATAGTTCATAGATTCTCCAAAACATAAACATTTTGCAAAGTGACAAGTTCACACCTAGAAACAGTGTGTGTCATGCCCAGCCATCATTACCTCCTGCTGCTACTAGTGTGCATGTATATATGAAGTAGCAGTCATAAACATTATCAGCCTCTGAAATATACAAATGACAGTACTCCAAGTACATCACTCAGACCACATCCTTTGTGTGGATCAACTTGGGGTACATCGTGTATGGACATTAACTAAGCAACAAGGAACTGCAAGAATGCTCTGAGTTGTTTTCAACATCAGCTGGAAAAAACATTCAACAGAGAAACATCTATACAGACATCATACTCCAATCGCAATTTTTTTGAAAGGATAAAAGACTCTGTCTTGCTGGCCATTCTTGGTGCAACAAAGATGAGGTTGTAAGTGATACATCACTATGGTGCCCATCACATGGAACTACCTCAGTTTGCAGACCTCAATGCATTTACATATTGATCAACAAATGGAGGGATTGTGTCAGGTGCATCCAAGATAACTTATCAACCTGATGAGGATGATGATTAGTTTATACATATAATGTATAAATAATTTTCAGCAATGTATTCCAATGGAACTTTGCGATGAATTTATCAGGGGATGAAATAACCGGCGATGTAATTATCGTCAACTTTTTTTTATTTCCTTTTCAGACCCCAGATGGTGCCAATGCCATAACTATTGGAACCCTTGGTTCCTTCCAAGATCAACTCGCCATTGTTGGTGGAAATTGTTCCATCCAAGGATTCGACTGCCAGGGCAATGATCAATTCTGGACAGTGAGTTGATTTTTTTATATTTCTTACTTCTTAACATTCCTTCAATTTTTTTCTTTCAAACTCTCTTTTTTCTATCTAACTATCAAAGTAGGTTTCTTCTGTTTTCAAGTTGGTTTTGCTGGCTGGCTAGCTATGTATGTATGTATTGTGCATACGGGCTGCACCAATGGAGATTGAAGACTGAAATTTTCAACACTTACTCCTTATTATATTTACATAAAACTTTTTGGGGGAGGGTTTCAATTTACAATGTAAGTATATGCTAAATTGATCACCAGTTTGAGTCCAACAGCATTTAGCATTTTTTTGAACTCAGACCTTTTTTTAATGATTACAATGCAACAAAGGAAAAATACGAATTACAAAAGTTATTTATTCATTGATCACTCCTTTCTCCAATTTTTTAATTGATCACCTGCCACACAACATACTGCCAAAAGACCATTTCTGTTAAGTAACTAACCAGATCTGTCTTTTTTTTCTGATTTTTAGTAACCAGTATGTGCAAAAATCTTTCAGTTTTCCTTGTGAGAAAAATAATTATGCACTGAATACTTGTGAAAATGTAAACTTGAAATTGTACCAAGGTTATTTTTTAACAGTTTCTCTCTCATGACTAAAAAAAACTATATTAGCATGTTTTAATACAAGTGTCATTGCATTACACAATGTAAAACATTTAGTCAAGATCTTATTCTATACTTTGAATGATTTTGTCCTGTTTGTTGTTCCATTAAATAAAACATCTACAAGTATTTCTTATTTTTATGTTATGCGATGCATACAGCTGAGGTGTTCAAAAAAACAACTAATCAAATGAAATAGTCAGCTAAGAAATTATTTTCAATAAGTATAATGATAATGGACAATCAGAATCAGAGTATCTATTATTATTATAGTTATAGGTATAATCGTTGAATACATTATTTTAGGTAAGTAACCTTTTGTGTGCGCATTAATTTCTTTTGTGCGCTGGTTGAAAAAGTGTGCACGCACATTTTGCAAGAACTATGCTCTTTATCCTCACCCCCTTTCATTTTGTTAGTTGGAGGTAATTCTTGTGTGAAATATGTTTCCCATCATAGCCTCCCAGACAGCTAACAGCCATTTTCAAAGGGTTCAGTCCATAAAATATGTATCATTTTAACCCAAACCCTCACTGACTAGTCTAGAGGAAGAAGATGTTCAATTCCTAAAACAAAGGAGAGAAAGCCCATGGATTACTACATATTGCAAGCAATAATCCAGGGCTGACAAAATATAGTAACCCATGACTGACAAACATTCCAAGCAGTAACCAATGACTGGCAAACATCCCAAAGAGTAACCAATGACTGATAAACATCCCAAGCAGTGACCAATGACTGGCAAACATCCCAAAGAGTAACCAATGACTGACAAACATCCCAAGCAGTGACCAATGACTGACAAACATCCCATGGAGTAACCAATGACTGACAAACATCCCAAAGAGTAACCAATGACTGACAAATATCCCAAAGAGTAACCAATGACTGACAAACATCCCAAAGAGTAACCAATGACTGACAAATATCCCAAAGAGTAACCAATGACTGGCAAGCATCCCATGGAGTAACCAATGACTGACAAACATCCCAAAGAGTAACCAATGACTGAAAAACATCCCAAAGAGTAACCAATGACTGACAAACATCCCATGGAGTCACCAATGACTGACAAACATCCCAAAGAGTAACCAATGACTGACAAACATCCCAAAGAGTAACCAATGACTGACAAACATCCCAAAGAGTAACCAATGACTGACAAACATCCCATGGAGTAACCAATGACTGACAAACATCCCAAGGAGTAACCAATGATTGACAAACATCCCAAAGAGTAACCAATGACTGACAAACATCCCATGGAGTAACCAATGACTGATAAACATCCCAAGGAGTAACCAATGACTGACAAACATCCCAAGGAGTAACCAATGACTGACAAACATCCCAAGGAGTAACCAATGACTGACAAACATCCCAAGGAGTAACCAATGACTGACAAACATCCCAAAGTGTAACCAATGACAGACAAACATCCCATGGAGTAACCAATGACTGGCAAACATCCCAAGAAATGACCAATGACTGACAAACATCCCAAGGAGTAACCAATGACTGACAAACATCCCAAGGAGTAACCAATGACTGACAAACATCCCAAGGAGTAACCAATGACTGACAAACATCCCAAGCAGTAACCAATGACTGGCAAACATCCCATGGAGTAACCAATGACTGACAAACATCCCAAAGAGTAATCAATGACTGACAAACATCCCAAAGAGTAACCAATGACTGACAAACATCCCAAGAAATGACCAATGACTGACAAACATCCCAAGGAGTAACCAATGACTGACAAACATCCCAAGGAGTAACCAATGACTGACAAACATCCTATGGACAATATGCCCCAAGCCATCATTCAATCTCCCCTTGTTGAGGACTCATCGCTGGTTATAACAAAACAGACTTTTTAAGCATGAAGCCAAGTGTGACAAGTGAAATGAAATACTGAATTTGACCTGATATGCACTGGTGGCACCCAGCCATTGCCTAGGTTTCTTGGCAGTTTTGCTTAGGCTCAAAAAGTTCAATCTTAACATTACTTATATAAAAACTTTGCCCATCCTCATAGTTTTCAGACCAAACATTGGCCAGACTGGTACAAAATGCTGGTACCACTACTGCCAACATGGAGAAAGTCTCTATGTGTACGTTTCCAAATGAGTGGACATTATCTTTAATTTTTTCAATGAAATAAAGAATTTCTGCTACCTAGACTGCTTTAGAAACTTGGCAGGGGGATGATGTTCAAATGGCAATTCTCAGATAAATTGTATGGTATGGTAAACTGATCCAAAAATCTTACCAAATATATGAGATACATAATCTTTAAGAGTCTACTTAATTATACTGACCATAATATACACCATGGCCAAATTATTCTGAATATGGGCATGCACTCTACAAGGAGACTTATTTGAAATTTGGGTGTGAAGAGCAAAAATCATTCCGTGGCTCAAAACTGAGATATATTATGACTTAACTGATCAATTCCTAATTATACTATAATGTTAATTCCTAATTAAATAATACCATTAATTACCAATTTTACTATAGATTTCATAGTAATGAATGCGTAATCATTAATTTGGTGAGGTATAAAAGCGGTGATGTAATTGAGTTTTAACTAAATTTCATGCCTTAGAGAAATTAGAAAAAATTGACTTAATTGCCCTATGGTTCATATATCAGTATCTTTTTTATAAAGAATTTGCCACTTGTGTATATAATTGAATTATTTTCTCAATAGATAAGTAGGATACTAAATTTTTTGTTCTGTTGAGATGGGGTATAGACCGAAAAAGGTTAAGAACCACTTCTTTGACCAAAATACCCCTATATCCTGAGGGGACCTCACTCTCCTCCCTGCAAACTAATGCTGATGCTCTTATCCCTCCCTCAAAATCCCTGGTCTAATGCTATCTTTTCGGTTTTGTAATGACAGGTTACCGGTGACAATGTGTGCTCACTTGCTTTAGTAGACTTTGACAAAGATGGCCACAAAGAGGTGAGTATTGGCAATTGGTTCTTCTTTCCTTTTTAATCTTGTCACAATCTGTTCTGCCTGAATAAATAGCTCTTGCCTTCCTTTGCTTCATCAACCACAATTCCAGGCTCCATCTGTCAAAGAACCTCATTCTCTGTTTCCATCCTATGTGATTTTTCTGAAAAAATACAATTTTAAAAAGTTTTGTGAATAACATGGGGAAATGTCTCTTGCATTTTTTTATGTGAATTAGGAGAGTGAAACCTCAACTGATTTATCTTCTCTTAGAATTCTTAGAAATGTTTTGATTTTTTTTCTATTGCATTGGAAAAATGCAAGGGATTAATTATTTTTTCTGCTATTCTTTCTTTCCATAAAAGTGGTTGTGTCATCTTTAACAGTTGGTTTCTCTCTCTTGTTAGTTTCAGTCATCTTTTTTTAAAACATAAATCCTCTCATGTTCCAACTTGTTCTCTTTCTTGGTGAACTGTCTTCCTGACTGGTACATGCCTTGTTATATTATTTGCTTAACTTCCTGAGTACTTTCCGAGAATATGGGTCTGTACATTCATGAGAAAAAGTTATCTCGTTGCAAAAGTTATTTAAAAGAAAAATAAACTTGCCATCACAGTAAAAAATCATGTTGAAAAAATTCCATGGTCAGAATAAATTATATTTATGGCATTACTGGTATATTCCACTGGAAAATATCTAACACAGAAAAAAAAACATCTAGAAATATCCAGATTCTGGAGAATCTCAATGTTATTGATAAACCTGAAATAATAGACCCGAATAAGGTCAAAAGAGCTTTTTTTTTCTAAAAATTCAAAAGAAACTTTCAGAATGGGTCTACTGGAGTACTGATGCCAATTTTCTAATCTGAAAAACGAGATAATGAGTGAATTGAAAAGTGGATGTTCTTTCCTTGACATCTGGGATGAAGCATTTATAATTTCAAGAAGGAAAAGAAAGAAAGGAAATGCAACTATTGAAGAGTAATAAAGACAGGAAAAAAGTGAGAGAAGAAGAGAAACATATAGACTGAAAAACTGAGGGAAAGGATAGGAGAAACAAATAAATTGTTTAACAGAAAGAGAAAGTGATAGACAAGGTGTAGGGAGAAAAGTAGGATTCATTAAAAATTAAAATCTGAAGGAATGTAATTCTGAGGGGTTTTACTTTTTCATATTTCTCTCTCGATTTTGTAAAAACTTGAGAGTTCATTCAGTAAACAAAATAAACATGGTTCGTTTTGCCACTTTAAATGATGTTCAAAACAACATTTTCTAATTTGTAAAAATTTTCTTTACACTTTACATTTTTCTAAGAGATCATCCTCTGAAGAGTGTCTGAAAAGAGCTTTTCAGATTTATATTGAGAGAAAAAAACAAAGAAGAAACTTTTTTTTTCTTCCTTTTTTTTTTTTTTTTGGTCTGCTATGCTGCTGCTTATTACAGCAATGTTGATGTTTTGTATCTCTAAAAGACTTTTGTACCCAAAAAAGTGAATAATACTACTTTGCCTCAAGATTTGCTGAGATCCACATCATTGAGCTAAATTGTCTCTTGCAAGGGAGATAACTTCTTGTGAAATGTGGATGCACATATTGTCAAAAAGTATCACTTCCTGAAATGAATCCTAAAGGAATCATAATAGTTATAATATATTCAAGATAAAAATGAATTTTTTTCTGCTTTTTGTAGTTGATTGTTGGTTCTGAAGATTTTGATATCCGAGTCTTTCGAGAGGATGAAATCATTGCTGAAATGACAGAGACTGAGGTAAGTCCTATGAATCATGGTATATATGTATTTTTATTTCTGCAGTTTTATATATATATATATATATATATATATATATATATATATATATATATATCCAAAAGTAGGACAGTCATATAAAATCTTCCATGTGGCGTAAAGTAAATGAGCAATTATCAGTAATTTATATGGGAAAAATTTTTAGCATTTCCAGACCCCAAAGCTAACCTTATTCTATGTCTTTATGTCTTGATGGTGAAAGTAGAGGTTCATTGGTTGATCTTGAAGTACAACAATGTTTGACTCCTTAGGTTCACACATTTTTCTATCCTACAGTTCTTTGCCAGGTTTGTAAATTGTGCAGACCTGAACTTAACCTATGTGCCTTTTCTAAATTTAAGTCATACTTTTTTTTCAGAAAAGCTTAATTACATCCAGTTTTATGTTGAACGTGACATGTTTATGAGCCCTCTTGGGCTTTTCTGATTCCTGGGGACACATCTTGCTAACATACGTGCAAAATAGATTTAAATAATGCGCAGATACTCACAAACAGAGTTCAAGGCTATAGTAGCTCAATGCTGAAATGCTAAGAGTTGTTCTCAGGGAAGGAGCTTGGCAGCATTACTCTTGCTGCTCAATATATATGCTGCCTTTATAACAGCTGAAAAACAAAGAAGTAATGCTATTTTCATTTTTTGACTTTTTTATGAAAGTAAAAATCTACGAATTTCTTTCAATTAGTAAAAATAGGAACTAACGTTGGTCTTCTGTGGAAATGGTGAAAAACAATCTTTCAAAATACAGAGGATACTTGAATGTCTAAACTAATCAAACTATCTTTAGTCAAGGGTCTTTGTTAATGTGCACTAGTGTCTAAATGAAATAGATGTATCTTCCTGATTTACTCTTTGAATGCAGAAAATCTAAAGTTTATAACCGTTTTACTTTTTCTGTTCCAAGCAATTGAAACTTGAGAATCAGCAATTGTTAGGAAATGGATAATATCACTTATGCAATTCAGCTGCCCCCTTCTTAACCATGCTGTAGGAAGGGGGCATCCTTCTTCAGTGTCGTTACTATATCCTTGTAAAACTCCTTAGGCATTAAACCTTTGATATCAGTGTTGCAGATGACGACATAATAGGCAATATTATCCATATTCTCAGCAACACAAGTTTTATTTTCTGGAACAGTTTTGAATTTCTAATTTTTCTGTGTAATCATTTTAACGTTTGACTTTTCAATCTCCCCTCATATTTAGTGGTGAATTAATGATTTGGCTTTCTTTTTTTTGTTCCTTTATAGACTATTACTTGCCTCCATCCAATTGATGATTGCAAATTTGGATATGCCTTAGAAAATGGAACGATTGGGGTCTATGAGAGAGGATCCAGAACCTGGAGAATAAAGGTCTATAGCAACATTTTAATCATTCTTCAGTTTGAAATTATTATTGTATTGGTGAGACTTTGGTGAGACAACAGTTATTTAAAAAAATATAAGTTATGAAATATGCAGATGAAAGCAGTTACTATTTTGAAGAGTATGAAATTTAATGCCTCTTCAAAAATAAATACAAAATGAGAAAAAATAGCCTTATAAACATGTGGATGATCACTGAAATTTTTCTATTTTTCAAATTTTTGTTTCTAATTCTTCTTGTAATATATATAATTAATTTTATCTTACTTTTATTGCGAATTTTTCATCAGTACTAGATAGTGAAAGTAACAGACAGAGAAACATAGAAACAAACAGAAAAAGTAACATTGAGCAGTATATAAATGAAGTGTCATTTTTTTTTCTTCATATTCAGTCGAAGAACCAAGCTGTGTCCATCTACAGTTTTGATCTAAACAATGACGGTGTCTCTGAACTCATTACAGGCTGGACCAATGGCAAAGTATGACCTTTAACTTGACCTTCTTCTCTTTTCGGGGCTTTTCATAAGCTAAGCAAAAAGTCTGCTGGTGATTCTGATTGCCAAACAATAGTATTTGAATTCCACAGTTGTGTTGTCATGTTGTCAAAGTGGATTTCAATCATTCACGAACAGACACATAGGTTACAAAGTTACTAAGTGCACAAAATCTTGGCACCCTTCGAAAAGAATATACAGTGCTCAAGTTCAAGTTCTTGTACTATTTGAGACGATCTCATTTCCTGATTCTCTTATTGTATGGAATAAAATGAAATGTATTTGATATTAGTAATATGAAATTAAACATTGACTTTCTGATTGCAGTGGATATGCCCTTGGCTTCGAAGGTACTTGATGAATTAAAACAGGTTTTTAATACTGAAACATTTGTTCCTGTTCATTCATTGAACTTGGAAGAATAGATACAATAGATTAAATGTAAAATCGGGGCCCCAAAATTGATTCAAGTCAAAAGCACAGATTTTCAGACTGCACCATCATAGAATTCAATTTAATCAAACCAAGGATGGGATGTAAAGTTCAGACCCCTTCAGATTACATAAAATAATATTGTGAAGAAATAGTTACATTTCATCCTTGTTTTGATGAAATTGAATTGATTACAATGTAATCTAAAAATTGTGGTTTTGACTCAAGCCAATTTTTGGATCTGGATTCTGTATTTAATCCATAATAACTTAATCTAAAACAAAATGCCAGGAGAGAAGATTTTTCACAGCACAATATAAGTAGAATTAGAAACCACTCAGAGAGCTCATACCTCCAGTAATGCCATTGTCACTGGAGATCAAAAATAAAATTCTAGATCCATAAGTTTCTTCAATTTTCAAGTTGGTGTAGCTGGCTATGTATGTATGTATGATGCATACAAACCACACAAATGAAGCTAAATGGCTGAAATTTTCAACATGTACTCTTTATTCATGTCTATGTTTTTTTGAGAATTCCCCTCCCCACCAATCTATCTTTAGTGGTGGGGGTTCAATTTGCTACGGGAATGTATGCTAAATTAATCCCTTAGTTTGTATCCACTTGGTTTTCCCAAAATTCAGAATTTTTTAGTGATAGCCAGCCAACAAAATAACTTATTCATTGATTTCCCCTTTTTCCAATGTTTTAATTGATCATCCCCAACACAACATTCTATCAATAGCTGTTTCTTTCATGACAGTTTCTATTGAGTGAATAACTAAACTTGTTACTGATTGTCTAATTTCCATTTCAGATTGATGTCAGAAATGAATCCAGTGGAGAAGTTATATTCAGAGATAATTTCAACAGTTCTGTGGCTGGCATTGTTCAGGTAATTGTGTGTCTTCTGTGGAAAATATGGCTGCACTCAGTTTCATCACCAGTCACCTTGACCTAAAATGTAATGATGAGTACTTGCAGTGTCCACTATGTTTATGATTGTGTGCTATGGCGATAGCAATGAATAGCTGTTATATTCATTGTCATTCATGACTAAAAATGTTTTTTCAGCAGTTCATCATCACCATCAGCCTTTTAACGTCTGCTGTTGGACATAGACCTTCCCCAGGATTTGCCACACTTCTCTATCATGGGCATCGCGGAGCCAGTACTTCCTAAACTTGTCTAGCTCGTCTCTCCATCTAATATTCTGTCGGCCTCGGTTGCACATGTGATCTCAGGTGATCCATGTCGTGAGTCGTGATGTCCATTGGTTGTCCACCATTCTTGCAACATGGCCAGCCCATTACCATTTGAGATTTTTAATAGCAGTTATGTTAGATTTAATTCAGAATTTGAAGGTGCAATTAGCATAGTCAAGAATGGTTTGGGCAATGGAATCTGCAACCTAAGGTTCAAACCCCTGTCAGGGTTATTTATGCTCACTTTGTATTGATACCCTTGGGAAAGGTATGAATCCATTTCTTCTCCCCACCTCCCAGTAAAATAGTAGGGCAGATTGGACTCCAGTCTCGGAGGCCAACTCTAATTTCAAAAATCAGGGAGTAAAGCCCTTTTGCGGTGGTTTGATGCCCAATTTGATATCTTCCTGGCAGCTCCTGCAGCCTGGACACCCCAAGGTTTCCACACCTTTAGAGATGGAACAGAGGCCAATTATTCTGAAATTTAAAAAATGTTGATGTATAATCCATTGTCATTTTACATTATAATCTATAAATATCTGTAATGCATATAAACTTTCCGGAAAATTTAAAACAATGATCATAAATAAAGTGAAGTATAAATTTGATAAACTCTGATCAACAGTATACACTAATTTAATCAGTGTCCTCATCTTGGTTGTTATGGTCATAACTTTTCGGTTGTTGTGACCCCTAGCCGTCAGGCATCTGTCGTAGTTGGTAACCTTCTATACACACATCTTATTTTTCAGGGAGCCTACACGCACCCTGAAAATGATCAACTCATCTGTTGTTCGGTGGAAGGAGAAGGTAAAATGTTTTTTTCTTTTTTTTCGTGAATAACAAATACAGAAAATATTGCCACTTCTGCTTAAAAAGGAATTCCCATAGTCTAGTTGCTTCATTTTTCTTACTTCCACTCAGTAAGTTTTTATCTCTCTATCACCCAAGACTTTACCAACCTACTAATCTTACCCCAACTCCTTGGACAGTGATAAAGGGTGATAAATAGCTACACATGACTTAGCAAGATCAAAGGGGCAAATCGACTGGAGTTGTCAATTTCAAAGGAACAGATATTGCAGTAAGATAAAAAAAGGTTGTGAATCTTTTTTTTTTTTTAAATAAGATTTAACCATGTACTAACAATCTCTTTCTCTCTCTCTCTCCCTCATTCCAACCAAGTTTTTCACAAATTCCTAAGTGTCATCAAGGCGCCGATGGCAAAATATACGTGTCCATTTTCACTATTGATTCATTATTGTAAATTGTGTATTCCCAAGTATGTATAAGTGTTTTCGGACTGTTGTCCTCATCTAGGTTCATCTTTTGATCACGTTTTGGCCAATGTAAGAGAATTTCACTGCAGTATGAGGACATTCTGTTCTCTGGCTTTCATCTCAGTTTTTTGAAACATCACCACTTATGACACCCACCTGAAGTAGGGTACACCAGCTGAAATATTGTGTTCAGAAGATGAACCGAGATGAGTACAGCAGTCGAAAAACATTTATACATAACATATATTTAACAGTATAAATTAAAAAAATTTTAAAGTTACAAAAGAATTTTGGAGTTATTGAATAAGTTGTGAGTTTCATAAAAAATTCCTCCTCCTAGCATCAATTATCCTTGTCTTTCAGTGCGAGGCTATAACCCGTTGACCCCTCAGAAGGGTCAGACTTTGATGGACATCAATGTTGAACAAGAAATGATCCGTGAACTGACCCAAAAGAAACAGACTCTTCTGATGGAACTGAAAAATTATCAAGACAACTTGTCCCAATCCCCCAAAACAGGAACTGAAGAACCTGAAAAGTCTGGTTCCTTGATCCCTGTAAGTTTTCTTCTCAGATAAAAGCAGCAATTTTGCTACTTTTGACTTTTGGGTTAAACTCAAGACCATTTAGAAAAGGAATAAAGTTTTATATAAGATACAAGAAGTAGCAGTAAGCAAAGGGAGTGTAATTTTAAAAAGCTTTTATACAAAGGTTTGGGGTGATGAATTGAACAATTAAGGTATACAATTATTCTATGATAAGATCAAATTTTACTGGTAACAGGTCTGCCTAGTCACTCAGTAGAAACTGTCACATAACAAACATCTTTTGACAGCATGTTGTGTTGGGGGTGATCAATTTAAAAAAAAAGAGCTAATCAATGAATTACTTTTCTGGCATTTTGTTGGGCCACCACCGAAAAAGAGTTCATATTTGAAAAAAATCAAGCTTGAACGTTGCCAAACACCAACTAAATGACCAATTTGGCATAAATTTACATAGCAAATTGAACCCCACAATGTTTAAAAAAGTTGGTATGTTAATGACTCTTCTCAAAGTTATAGACAATAGATATTTTTACTATTTGATCAGAATCTTCAAAATCTTCCAACAAACAGTGAATGAAAAAAGTTAATCATGAACGTAAATTGTTCCAATCCTCTGTATATATATATATATGTATGATTTTGTTTTTCATCCAAAAACACATTTATCTGATTCAGAAAGTCTTATCACAATCAGTTTTGAAATTTTCATTTGAAAAATTCAACCAAATCATTTTCCTTTTTTATCTTTATTGATTTTTTTAGAATTCATTTTTTCTCTATTTATTGTACCCTTATCAATTCAGGTTGACACACAAGTGGAGTCTGAATTGACTGTCCAACCAGAAAAACAGGATATCCCTGTAAGTACATAAATCCAATGAATTCAAGTGGATTTTAAAATGTTTGAAATGTCTTGATCTCTTATTTATTCTGAATTGAAACTTTTTATTTTTATTTGATTTTCTCTGAGCGAAAATTGTGAATATGAAAACTGTGTAGAAACTGAGAGGCTCATTTCTATCATCATTCACACAGATCAAAAAATCTCTTAACATGAATCCTTTTCTCCCACCATTCCATGATTTCATTTTGAAACATTCGAATTCAAAAGATGAATTAATCTCCTCTCTATGAAAAGAGTTATGCAAAAATATTAGTTCTCAAATGTCTTGTGACAACTCTTTTGACTTGGAAATGATTATACCGAGAAGGTCCTTATCTGGCTGTTGATTATCAAGCCATGAACGATTGAATGACATCAACATTGATTGTGTATGTTCTACAATGATTACGAAAACAAGAATACTTTAGATCAATCACAATGTGTCCTTTAGTTCTACCTTACAAAATTCATTTATTTATTATTCTATTATGTCCATTCAGGCATTTCCATCGATACATAATATTAACACATCAACTTCAAATCAAATCCAAAATTTATAAAAACATATTCAAATGTATATAAATACAAACAACATCTACAATTCAGCACAATTCACAGATCAGACTCTCTTGAAAATCTCATCAGACAGATTCCAAAAATGTCCTTGTAAGCTCAGGCTCTTTCCATGATTTCCAAACTTATTTTAATTATTTTTTAAACTTAGTGCACGAGTATTATTTTTAACATGACGAAGCAACTTCTTCTAAAAATATATTACTCTATTAGAAAAAACTCCAGTTGCATAGTAGATTTAGTTTTTGAAATTTTTTTTGTCAGTTGATGTCTAATTCAGGGGAAGATTTTGAAGAAAGGTGTACTATATTTAGAAATTCCATTAACTATTGCAATTAAATACCCCTTCATTGTTCTCTTTTGCGAAGTTGTTGAACCCAAAGGACTCCAATCTTTCTTCACAAGAGAGATCTTCTATTTTTATTAATTAATTTGATTACACTTTTTGTTGTATACTCTCTCGTTTTGAGAATAAATTCCAGTTCCCAAGCTTGAGTACCATATTTTACATGAGATCTAATCACTGTCTTGTATATTCTACTAATAAAATATATATCCCTCGAAAGAATATTTCTATTTATTCATCTTCAGAATATTAATTAGTATGTTAAATATGTTTCGGGAAGGGTTCTCATCTTCAGTAGCAATTGTGTACCTTTAAGTGGTTCTGTAGAAAACAAATTTTGCATCAGATGTTTTGCTTTGAAAACAAAAATGGAAATAAAAAATGAGGATTCAAGAAAGGTCATGGTCGTGAGTCTGGACTGTTTTATATCTTTGAAGCAATCTGTGGTGATTTGGTTGGATCTTTAGTAGCAGCAATTATGGTTATTTTATTGGTTGCGCTGGCTAAAGGAGCTGGGTATTTTTAAGAAATGGTTGTCATAGATATTGGAGAGCTAGGTAATTGTTCATTGTTTGGATACTAAGTAAGGTGGTGTAAAGTCCTTGCATATACATGTTTATTTGTAAAATTGCCCATAGGTGCATATATAACCTTATTTGATGGATATCAGTGATGAGGTAGAAGAGTAGGTGTATTTATGGTATGTATGTTGGGGGTTTGGTAATAATTGGGATGAAGTACTGGAAATAATACAGGAGTATTCCAGTGGTGGGTTTTGGAGTCATGGCTATGTCTAGTGGTGATTGCCAAAAATAATAGCCAAGAAAATTGAGTTTCAATGAAAAAGCAGATCCAATTTGGAGAGCAAGAGGTTATTTTAATGTTAAGTGTGGAGCAATCCCATTTTGCATTTTAGAGATAAAAGCATCATCTCGAATCAGAAGGAAAAGCTTTTTTCTAAGTGTTCACTTCTATATTTGCCTCATTCACCTTTAAATCTGTTGAAATCTTCCTTTCACAATCAACATCTTTGTCTTGTATGTTCCTATGCTGACTTCACTTTTTATTTCAGGCACATGTACTGCTCACAATCTCTACCAACAATGGTAAGTTGTTTTTTTATCTTACTACCCCCCAGATATAGTCTTGAAAGTCTTACAACTTTAAATACTAAACATTAGAAAACTTCTTCAAAATTTTTTTGGTGTCACTTCAGTCACTTATTTCCCAATAAGTGTCAATGAAATTTATGTAATTTTGTTTAGTGTTTTTTCCTGCTTCGCATATACTTTGTTATCACAGCATAAATCATCTCCTGTTGGGATCATCAGTTGTTACCATGTAACCATTTGAGAGATTTTAAAAACAAAATAGTTATATTAACATGGTACCCCAGCAGTATTGATCCAACAAAACCCCCCTTTCTTACTATATAGCTTATATCATTTATTTTTTGAAACAGGTCTTACTTACATACATTATCAAAAAATCATATTCAATGATGAGGGATCAGTAAGTATAACAACTGACGTGACTCGCTGTTTGTGTCACTTCTATTGAACGTTCACCCCTGTGAATATTAAATCCTTGTATCAGTTTTAATCTTAGATTCCATGTAAACCAACTTATGATTTACTCTTTAAGAATACTAATTGCACAGGAAAACCTCTTCTTTGATTTTCTACTTCAGTATTCAACCAAATAATTTGAAAATTTCTTCCACTAAACTTGAAGTTAATTTTTCCATATCATATACCATCAAGCTGTCATGAATTGTTTGTTTTTTTCTTTTAATTATCATATAAAGTATCCCTATATACATGGTTGAAACAAAACCACTTTCTACCAAGAAGTCACACCTATTGCAATTATATTGCAATGAGCCATTATACCCTATTCCTCTTTCTCATATACCCCAATCTCCTGTATCTCCCGCCACACTGACCTTTGATAACTTAACCTAACATATCATCACAGTTTTGAGGATCTGATAATTCTAAAAAATTTCCAACATAAAATTTATGGTATTCAACTTTGTGCCATTTCAGTTTTCAGAAAGTTTCTATGGGAATCCTCTACTTACTAAAACTTCTCATTTGTGAAATGCGATATATGTCTTATGCAATGATGATCTATATGTTCCCACAAACACACATTTTCATTTTTATATAGATAAACTTCTTTTTGTTTCCAGATACTCTCATTCGAGCTGTTACCATTTTTGCTGAAGGAATTTTTGAAGGAGAAAGTCATGTGATGTGAGTTTAAGAATTCTTCTTCCTTTTACAATTTCTCATTAACTTCATTAAATTCATAAATTCAAGAAAATTGGTTGTCAATATTAAGGGGATAATCTCTGATTAGAATTACCTCCCTTTGAGTATTAGGTAAATTTTCAAAAAAATGTTCTGTTCAGTTCCATCATTTTCAATTCTATGCATTGAAGATTCCTCCGTTAATTACAAGCGGTATCAACAGAAAGTGGTGACATTCTCTTGAAGATTCTCTCTGTTTGTGATATTGTTTTAAATATGCTTTCTTTTGATGATATTTCTTAACTGGGCTTATGAAAGTGGAACCACAGCACACATGCACGAACCATGTAGTATACATGGGTCAATGGACTCGCATCAATAACCCCTGAAAGTTTCAATCCTCTCACGTTTTCCATTAGCTGTTATACATTGATTGATGCTTTTCTGACAGGTCAGAAAAATAGTCAGTTGAAAAATCAAGCAGTGTATTAATTTGAAATGATTAGCACTATGGATGGCCATGCTCATCAAAAACCAGTGAGAATGTTCAAATAATTGAACAAATTGATCCAAATGATCACTGACCCAGCATCAGAATGATTGCAAAAATGATTTCCATCTTTTAACCGGAAAGACAGAGATCAACTGACTGACTTTGTAGGAAAAACATCAAAGGAAGTAAATCTTTTCAAATGAAAGCTAAACTTTGTTTTTCCAGACACCCAAATGTCAATAAACTCTCTACATCTTTGAAGATGCCCCTCATCTTACCCAAAGACACACCAGTAGATGCACATCTTAAAGTCTTGGTTGGTCATAAAAATTGGTAAGTTTTATGGCTTTTCTCTTTCATTTTATTATTGAAATAAAGGACAGAAAAGAATAGCACGCACACCGGTGTTTGCGTGTTCCCTGCTCTTTTTGTCTCGTGTGTGCGTTCCACCTTCCTGTGTCTCATCTTTCCCACCACTGGTTATTTGAGTCTTTTCCCGTCTTATGTGTCCCTAACCACCTTGTGCCTTGTGTATTCCGCTCTTTTGTCTTGTGTGTCTTTCCCTACCCAACAGACAGTAAAAGCCTTTTGATACAATGTAGGGATGATAGTCTCATATCCTCATTCATTCGATGTTACAAACAGCAAGCAAATAAAATAATTATTTTAAAAAAAACACAATCCAAATCCAATCTCCAATTTTCACAATAGGGACCCTTCATTGTGCCAAAGAGGCTTCAACTGACCATTACTTCTGACAGATGCTAAAATATTACATTTTTATGTATCTTTAGCTCACAGCACAACCTAGATGCAAAGCACCATTCCCACTCCTGGTTTCTTGTGTATCTCCTTCTCTATTGTCTTATGTGTCTCCCATCTTTTAATGACCCTTTTTTTATTTGAACCGATTCGTCTTTTACCAGCTTACATTACCATGTGTTTGAGATCAATCGCCTTGTGCCCAGATTCTCCATGTACATCTTATGCCCACAACTGCCAGTTCCTGAACCAGAAGGTTATGTCAAATTCACAATCAATGACAGAGTTCAAAGGGTGAGCACCCCATTTGTTTTACTTGATAAACACTCCTCCTTCTTCTCATATCTTTACAGATTTACCTGTTTTTCTTGTTTCTGAAAACAGTTTCAAGTACATCAAGAATCACTTTATGAGAAATTACCGGCACCTATTTTTTTTTTCACTCTATGATCCAATTTCTGTACGTTTATTTGTGTGTTTGTTGCTGTAATACAGCAAAAACAGCTCATTTTAGTGAAATTTTTGTTTGCATAATACCATCAAAATACTCTAAGAAAACTAATTTGCTGTCCAATAGTGTCAGTGGTTTCTGAGTAATTTGGTTAGGTATCAATTGAGAAAAAAAATTCTATCTGAGGGAGATAATCCTAGGTCTAATAACTGCTAATTATAGTTCTTTATAATAGAATAAAAGGAATAAGCAAATAAGTATAATATAAATTTTATGAATAGAAAGTGACTTGGCATTGAGCTTTTGAAGCTGTCAAAAGCTAATGAAAACTGCCCTCAACAGCCTTCAAAGTAGTAGAATGTAAGAGACCAAGTTTTAGATAAAAGATTTGGCTTTCCAATCTGATATAAAGTTAGACTCAGAATTGTGTAATGCCGAGGATTTTGACTTGAAATCTTTTCCTTTTCCATTTTCAGGTATGCATTTGGGTGAATCAAAACTTCTTGTTGAAAGAACCTTTAGAGGCTGGGAATAATCTTTACCTTTCTTTTTTGTCAATACGGAATCAAGCACCTTTAGTTCTTACAATGGACCAATCAAGACAGGTACGGAAACTTTCTTTCACATTTATTAAATTACTATTCTACACTTGCTGTCAAAAATGAAATGTATGGATGCACATTGTATTTCATATACATGGATATTAGAGATTTGTTTTACTTTGACCTTAGAGAATAGCATTCTGTTGACCATTAACAAATTTTTATCATTTTTTACCTTTGTTTTGGTTTTATTTTATTTTTTATTTTTTATTTTTGTTATGTCATTGGAAAATGGATGATATTCCAATTTATTATGTCAGTTACATGAATGAAATTCTGTTTAACATTGTCAGTCACATTCTTAGTATGATAGAGACATCTACACGATGGTAATTATTATTTGTGTGGATTTAACTAGAACTCACCTCAAAAAAAAAAAAAAAGATTGCATCCCACTCAATGGAATTTCTCTGATTTATTAACGTCAATTGAGTCCAGTCTCTTGTTTGTTTTCAGGTGGTCATCAAAACGGATGACCTTGATGTAGCAGGAAATATTGTCCAGTCTTTAGCCACTTACCTCAAGATTGATGACCTCAATGTTGCTGCTCATTTCCCTGAAGAATTGAAAGCCTTAAATACTCTCATCGAGAAAGTAATGTATTCCATTTTGACATCTCTTTAATTCCTTTTGTTTTTTGCCTGAATTCCTGAAACAAGGAATTGTCATTTATTTGCACAAATTTACTCTGACTAGTGTTCTGATCTTGGTTGTTATAGTTACAATGTTTTATACATGATATCCTTGGGTTTTCTTAAGGTGTCTATTGTAGTTGGTATCTTTTTGGAATTTTGAACCTTCAATCAATCTGCAGCGGTAGATTCCACTGCTAGAGGATATCTTGTATCAGTTAATTATTTGTATTTAATTTGTACTTGAGATGTCATTTGTCTGCTTCTCTTGCTAAACTAGTGTATATTACTTTTCTTTGCACTACTCAACTTAGTAAAGTCCTTGAAATCTCTATTGTAGACAATCATCTGTAGACATTATTGTAGACAATAATTCAATTGTGACTCTTTGCCCCTATCTTTGCTTGGCTCAACAAAAGCATCACTTGAAACTGCTTCGATATGAAGCTGCTTGATAGCTGGTCCTACTTCATCTGTTTTATTCTCCTTATTGATCGGCCAAGCCCTCAGTGATGGCAAGTCAAATAGATTAGCACAGCTGAATGATTTCTCTTTCTTGGCTTTGTATTTGGAAATAATTTTTTTGATTTTTGCTTCAGGTGGATGGTCTGAACAGTATGAGACAAAATCTGACGGCTGGCATTGCTGATCATTCCAATCTCATTCGGAGCATGGTTGTTCGTGCTGAAGATACTCGTCTCATTGGAGACATGTAAGTAATCAAACAACTTTTATTTGTAAACTCAATTATTTACCACTGTTAATGAAGCTGGAAGAGGTATATTTATTCAGTCATCTTTATTTGTCCACACAATATTTCCAAAAATGAGGAAAAATGAACCTTGAGTTAAGGAAAAGATGATTAAATTCTGGGTGGAATCAGGAATTTTCTTTTTTTTTGATTGAGATATATTTTTTAATACATTGAGACAGTCGAAAACATAGGAAATTTCATTCAGTTTTTACTCAGTGTTTGGCGTTAGCAAAGGTGTGCACTCTCTTAATGTTTTTGAGTTATACTCGTTTATAATGGGTTTCTGATCAAGTTAAGTAATCAAACTTTTATCTCATATCTAGCTTAGCCTGACACAAGACCAGAATAGTTGAGCACTCAGTGAATATTGAGTTCCCTAGCAATGACTTGCAAAACTTACTAAGCTTCAATCCATAGCAGTTGTTTACAAAGATATGCAGACACACATTTAAATTTCTCCTTAAAAAATTGTCTTGAATATTTGGGAAAGTTCCAAAAGTAAATGTTACTTATAAAATGTGAATAAATCAAGCGAAACTATATTTCCAAGAATTAAAAAAAAAGACTTTTCATTTGAAACTATTGCTATTTCCCATCAACAAATCATTTTATAAAAATCTCACTGTCTGTAAGTCTGATACACTTACAAGTATTTGAAAAACAAAATTAAAGATTGCAAACCTGGTTTTTAAAGCTTTTGAATTCTGATCTGAAATTTTCCTGATCTCTTACTGAATCAAAAGTGTATTTGTTTGTGCAGCAAGGCAATGAGACGAGGATACACGGAGCTGTACAATTTGAACCAAGATTTATTGAGGGATTACAACATCCGCAGCAATAATCATACAGAACTTGTGTCATGTCTTAAGCAAGTTAATCTTGTCATCCAGAAGGCATCACGGCTTCGAGGTAAGTCATCTCTTATAGTTCTTCAAGGAAAATTATTTCATACATCGATCCTCTTCTTCTTGGCCTAACTCTTTTCAGACTGCTGGAACATATGATAAAGGCAATTTTAAAGATTTGATGTGTTTAATTAGATTAAAAATCAAATTCTGAATTTGAATTTTTTCACCTTATTATATTTTTATAAATATCTATCTATATACATATGTAGTCCATAAGTTTTTAATAAGATGAAAAGTTGAAATCAAGGATTTGGTAAAGAACATTAATTTTTCTCTTAATTGATGCTTATCGTGTTTTGGAACCACACTCTTCCTATCCCAAGGGATTCTATGACTGCTGGGATATAGTTGTCTTGAAGATCTCTTAAAAGTTTACTGGGATGTATGTGTCATTAGAAATGAAGTAAATGAGATTTTTCTGGCTTTTACAATTATGGACAACGTCATCATAGTATGAAACCAACTTAGAAATTAGCTTGCATTGAACAGGAAAGACGTGTGTGAAGTGATCTGATAATTAAGGATGAGTAAATTGTTATTAATCTTTTTATGTATTATAGATTTATGATAGATTGTTTTGTGAGAATGAATGATAATTATTTAAGACTTTATTGATGTCCTCACCTCATTGTAAGAGGTTCTGCCTGCATATTATTTATCAGCTGTTTCAAGTTAGATTTACTTGAAACTTGGTAGAAAAATGTCCCTTGATAAGATGCTTTTTACCTAGAAAAATCTTCCGCTCGGGTCACTTGATGAAGTCCTAATGGCATTTAAACTTTTTAAAAATCGTTTTTCTCAGCCATTTCAAGTCAGATTAATTTGAAACTTGATAGAAAGGTGTTCCTTGATGAGATGCTTTTTACCTAAAAATATCTTTTACTCGGTCACATGATCTGGCAATGATGGTGTTTAAACTTTGTAGTGGATGCTTCATTGAACTTATAGTTCTTCTTATTGTGTAACAGCATATGTACCAATAATAGCATATAAATCTATTAATCTATCTAAGTATGTTTATATATTTGCATACTTACATACAACAATGTGCAAATGCTAACAGGTTTCTCTTTCTCGCACTCTATTGACTTCAAATTTTGCTTCATTTAAAAAAATTTTGGACAGGTTATATAAAAATCCACACAATAAGGACCTCAAAAAAATAGTCTTAAAAGGGTTAATAAAATTGTTTTTTAGTTTCATATCAGGTTTCAGGTTCAGTTCCTTGTGATAGATTCTGTAGATTTGCTACTGCTATGTCTAATATTCAGTATTTGTCTGTGTCATATTTAGTATCTGGTTACACAGTACTCGAAGTCAATGATATTGTCTTCATTTCTCAAACAATCCATGGAAATTCAATCATTGTTTCAATTATGGGTTTTTTTTCAGGTCCCAAATAGATTGACTTGTAGAACTAAATGGATTCAACTAAAAGCTGAGAGGAGAATTGGATCTATACCTTTCCTAATAGTATTAGTACAAAGTGAATGTGAACTGTCCCAACCAGAGTTTGAACTTGATCTGCTGATTCCATTCTCAGTGCCATAATCTGTTAGGGCACTCACACCATTTTTTGACATAAAGAATTGGGTTCTTTTTTTTTTTTAAATTTGGAATTGTTTAGTGATCACTGCCCAACAGGAAGTAACAAAACAAGACAAGAAAAACCTTATTCATTGATCATCCCTTATTCCAATTTTGTAATAGATCACCCCCAACATGGCCTGCTGCCACATGACAGTTTCTATGTAGTGACTAACCAGACCTTCTTCTTTTCTTTTTCAGTTGGAAAATACAAAACGCAGGTGGTAACAGCTTGCAGAGCAGCTATCAAAAACAACAACGTCAGTGCTTTGGTCAAAATTATCACAACAGGTGCTTCGTAGCACAGGTTGTTAACAATACATACACAGAGGGGGGGGCATTTATTTTGTTCTCTTCACATTGGCATTTGCAACTGAGGTTATCAACCCATCAACTGCAAACAGTGGCAAGTGGAATAGTTTTCAATTGCAAGATGAAAGCCCGACTCACAAAAGAAGAAAAAAAACTGAGTTGCCATCAATTTCAATAAAATGCTAAAATTTATTGATTTTTGGAGTCATAGAACTCATCATGTTTCTAGAGACTTGCCTTTAGAGTGGTTTTGCATATGTTGATAACGTTGACATATCAAAACAATGAACTTTTTATTTCTCACTTTCATTTGTGTCTACATGGTAGATGAACCTGACATTGGCACAATGCCTTGAATTTCTAGAGAATTTTTCTCTCACAGCAATGACAGAAAATCCTATCATTTGCAGTTAATGAGTCAAACAACTTTTTATTCAGTGTCCACGATGAAATTTGGTCACATGTAAATCCGTCCATCCAAACTCAGCGTTTTTTCTTTTACTGGAAATATTTTCTTTTTTTTTTTTTCCTGGCACCATTTTTTTTTTTCACAGCCATTTGAAAAATCTTGTAAACTATTTATAATAAGCATCATTATTATTATTATCTGTAAATAAAAAAAATCTGCACAATTCTTTTCTATTTGAAAAAATTATTTCTATTCAAGTTGTTATTTTTCTTGAAATTTTGTGGCCTGCAAGATTTTTTTCAATAACCTCTACACAATTACAAATGGTGATTTTAGATGACTTAGTCATGTATTATGTGCACAAATACACATGAAGAGAAAAAACACAACGAAATTAATTCATATAATGAAACTGTATAATTTTCAAAATAAAAACCTCCATCCAAATTCAAACATTCATCCTATTCACACAAAAAGCCTCTAAATTTCATGTTGGGATGCCTCAACCATTAAAGCCTTACAAACAAAACTGCTGAACCTGCATTACTTTTCTTGCTTTACTATTACAGCAGTTGTAGGATGACTCAGATTTCTTTGCATTATCTTTGGTTTTAGGATCAAAATCCTGTATGCAATGTCACATGTTTTTATATTTGCTTTAGCATGAGAGAAACCAACAAAAAGAAAAAGAAAGGAGTAAAGCAAAGCTTGTGTCTCTATGTTAGCATTTATATGACTTCTACTAATTCTGATCATGATATCAGTAGTAGTAAGGCATAAAATAAAAATAGGCATCTCTGATTTTTTTATGAAAAATTTGTCTTCTCTCCAATTCTGTTGCCTTAGTTTTAAAAAACAGAGAATTTGAAGATTTCAGCAGAAAGATAAATTTCCTTCAAGGTATACATTTTTTTGTTTGTAATTAATATATTTCTATACATTGTATATATCAATGAGGTGTTGCCAATTTATATTTTTTTTTCATAATCAATTCCTAATGGATAATCTGCTACCATAGATAATGTACACATCCCCATAAGGTATCAATTTCAAATCTATTTTCCCCCCACCCATTTCGGGATCTCTGAAATGTCGGACATTTCTCACGAGTCGCGAAAATGTAAATTCTAATCTTAAGCCTAATCAAACAGTAATATTTTTCATCCTCAGATGTGTACAAATTATGACTGTGTGAGTAAAGCAATTCCATTACCAATACAATGCAACAAATAACATCTGTTCTCATGGGGGTTCAGGTAAATAAGGACATATGTATAAAAGTAATTGTCAGTGGTAAAGACCGAGGGAGATGACCTGAAAATTAATCCTTTTCACACCATTTTGTTAAAAGATTTTCCCTCCTTCTTCCCTTAACTTGATTATGATGGTGGCACTAGTTTGCAGAATAATTCTCAAATAAATCCACTCCTCTCATGACTATGACAGCTACAAAGATTACATCATTTCATACTGGCTCAGGGCCAGTGTGTTAATTCATTTTTGTATTTTATCAAAAGTTTTTTTAAAATTTTGAAAAATGTAATTTCAGTCAAACTCATGTTAATATTTTTATAATTCTAATCACCTGAAAAAGATGTGATCAAGAGAGTATTTTCATTGAAAATTACTGCCACTTCTCCCAAGTATGTTCTTATTTTCCTATATTATCAATCAGCACCACAGCAGTCAAATGGACCTTCTACACCCAATGAACACGGCAGGAAAAATGTCCCGCAATTGACATTTCTGTAAATAATATGCACTTGGATTTTTTTAGCTTGAAATTTTCAAAAAAAAAAATTGCATATTATACATGGGGAATTATAGTTACTCTAGATTTGTGTTCTTGAATCATTTTTCATCTCCTGATGTCTTCCAGCTTTTACTTTTTATCAAAATATGTATTCATGCATGGGGGGGGGGGGAGAAAGACAAAATCGGAAGAATTTCAAAATATTTTATTAGCTGTAATAACAACAATGGAATGTGTAAGCAATAAATGGACCAGGGTTGCCAGATCTGGCCATAAGGCTTCATATCAGAGACTTACCCAACACAGGCATTGGAATAGCATCGATTTTGAAAATCGAGAGTCTGGAGGCTAAAGTTCAATACCAGCCTCTTGAGGCGGGCCCCCTCTACTGGCCGGAATTGAACCTCTGTCTCTAGACTGTATTTAGTCTCTGAGATAAAGCTTGGATCTCCCCTTACAGCCAAACCTGGGGCAACTCTGAATTGGAAATTTTCTAAGAAAAAACAAATTTTTTTAAATCTCAAAATAAATAAAGCAAAAACTATTAGATCTTTTCTTCTCACCCTTGACGTTAGCCCAATATTTCAGCTGATTCATTCTCCAGCCCTCATCAGTTGTATTATTCAATGATGAGGGCTAAAAAATGGATTAGTCAAAGTGTTGTGCTCACAACATCAAAGATGGGAAGAAGAGATTCAATTGTTTGAACAAAAGTTGGAATGTCGATGACTCTTCTCAGAGTTATAGACCATACATACAAAAAACAAAAATTCTACTCTGAAAACCATAAAAGCGAGACGCTTTTTTCAAAGATAGAAAACAATCTCATTTCTTCTGACAGAATTTGGGAAACACCATTTGGAGAGTAAAACACAAAAGAATTTGGACATTTGTTTTGTAGTAAGGTTAACTTTAAAGACTTAAGAACATGGTTTTCTCTCCTAAAACTGTTTATATAAAAGAAAAGAAATACAAGAAAATACAAATTTACCAAGAAATGAATAATTCCCCGAGATGAACATGGTCAACATGTTATTGAAAGTTCTTAATTTATGTCTTTAAAAAGATTTAAATGGATTCATTCACTGAAAATAAATTCGGTCAAACTCAAATGAATAAATTATGCCCCCCCCCCCCGCTATGAATTCCAAGGATGCAATAAGAGGGTGTGAACATCAAATTATTTTGGGGATTTTTGTCAGGAAGAGAAGGTACCAAAATTACAGCATGGCCTTTTCCAAATTCTGAATCAGAGCTGCCAGATTTGAGTGGAAGGGGAGATAATCAAGAATCTCTGTCTCCAGATATTGCTCGATTTCCAAATCTAACGCTATTCCAGCACCTGTGTTGGGTAAAAAAAAAAAAAGAAGCTCGGATTATCTCCCTTTCTGGCCAAATCTGGCAACCCTTCCTGAATTAATGTGGAGAAAACAGAAATGCTAAATCGGACCATGTTATAATAATTGTTAAATATCCTTTGGTGCAAAGAAAAAAAAAATTTTTAATTCCCATTCATGTCTACAATATCTTCTTCTCCCTCCCCAAGAGAATGCAGGAAATGTCTTAGATTCTGTGAGTAAAATAGTTCTCTTGAATAGGAAATTTTTCTTTCCAATCTTAGGTTCTTACAATCCATTAAATTTTCAAACTATCAAGAAATTTGTTGATTTTTAGAAAAAATATTATTATAAAGGCTTCATCAGGGTAGGGTCTATTCACAATGTAACTATATTAAACTAGGCACTTATTTTCCTGACATTTTTACGGAAGTAGGGACAGAAGTAAAGTATACATTAATAATCTCTCTTAAATCTAATTTTAATTAGTATGAATTCTCTTATTTCTCATACATTTTTAATACAGAGACATAAACTGTACTTCCGTAACAGAAAATAAATGCACAGTTCATTGTAATTACATTGTAAATTGAACCGAACCCCCTTGTACAAACGTTGAAAAATCTTTCTTCTAAAAAGTAACAAATGGATGGTGTGATGGCTTAATGGATTGAAAGAACCTAAAATTGAAAGGAAAAATATTTCTTCCAAGAGAAATATTTTAATTACTGAAGATAAGAATTGTTACCTTCCTAGGGGGGGAGAAAAGGAGATTGAAGACATGAATGGATATCAATTCAATCTGTGCTCATCAAATCAATCAATCCACCACTGGTTGGGGGAGGATCACTGATCCCCTCCCCAGTTGCTTCCTCTCCTTCCTCAATCTCTTCATCTTCATCATTGAACTGGTCTGATTGGTCATAGGTGAACGTTCCCCGTGAAAGATCTACCTCAATTGGGAAGACAACGGCTTCTTTCATCACCGTGTGGCAGTCATTGTGGTATTTAGACATGGCCGATACGAATCGTTGCAGTTGGAACACAATGTCTTGCACTTAAAGGAAAAAAGGAAAAGGATTTCATCTTTTTAGAAACAACAAAAGCATTTATCTATTTATTATGCCCTTCTGAGCTTCTCCAACTACACACAATATTTACGCATCAACTCCAAAACAAATACAAGTTCTTGTAAGCTCATGGTCTTTCCATAATTTCTAAATTTATCTAAATCATGTTTAAAACTGTACACGACTGCTATTTTCAACATAAGTAAGCTACTCATTCGAAAACATATTACTCTATCAGAAAAAAAACAAGTCAGCTTAGATTTAGTTTTTAGTATCCGTCTCGTCAATAGATATTCAGTTCAAGGAGAGATATTAAAGAACAGTGGAAATTCCATTATTTTGAACATCTCAAGATTCCCGTTCATTCTTCTCTATAGCACAGTTATTAAACTCAAAGACTCCAATCTGATATGACAAGAAGGGTGGGTGCAAGCACAGCATTAGACCCCCCCCTGTCCCCTTGGACCAGGCCTTCTCCACCAAGGATGGTGGAGTTGGAAATTTGGAACAATTTAGTCAATACAGGATAATGGTGGTGTACAATTATATTATGTAACTCTATATCCAGATATATCCCTCACCCCCAAAATATATCCTCCAGGAAAAGTGACAATAGATACTCACGGAGACAACCCCTTACTCATCGTTATAAAATCAATCGACACTGAGACTTCTTTCTTTAGAAATAATGACAGTAATCAAACAGGAACAAATAAAGACCAAAAAATTGAGAAAAGTTCATCATTGAAAAAATGTAACGAAAACAAAATTTATTTTAAAAGATGGTGAATGACCCATTTCACAATAAACACTAAAATTATTAATAAATAAAATCATTCTTTCAAAGAAAAAAAATTAAAATATTTCTGTGACCCCCACCCCATAATCTTTATGAGACCCACTGGAGGGGTTCCGACCCCTACTAGTAGAGAAAAGCATTGGTTAAGCATACCTAGTAACCTGCCTGGTAGTCATCAGTTTAATACCAGGGTCAGGTAGTGCAGAAGTCATCTATTCTGGTTCAGTGAAAGAGGCAGGCAAAAGACATCACACGGATAGATTGACTAGAATGGAGCACTATACCCCCATGGATTGAATATAGGGTTTGAAATTTTCAGGAAGTAATCAACTATAATAAGCACCTGATGAAGGCCAGAAGGTACAACAGCCGAAACATTGGGACAATAACAACCAAGATAAGGACACCAATCTGATTAAATAAGTGTCTAATAAAGATAATTCCTCATCTCAGAAATTCAAACAAGATCCACGACATGCATGAAGACTTCCTGATATTGTCACAATAGTTTTGTACTTTCTGTTTAGTGAATGATGTCAGTGTTCAAGGCCAGGTTAAAAGCTAAGATTTTGAATGCTGATTTCCAAGACAGGCAGGCCCGTCCACATTTGGAAGACTGGTGCAATAAAATCTTCCTACCTTCATTTGGCCTTGTGCTAAGCTTTGTCAATATAAAAACAAAAAACAAATCTGAATTGTGCTATGATGAACAAGTAACAAATTACTAACTGCTATAAGTTACCATTAGTGCCATTTAGATTATTAGACATAAATATTTTTTGTTTTTTTAAATATCTTTATGAGATGAAGTATTATGAATCTTCATGAACACTTTTTCCTTCCACCTTAATTTCATTAGTTTCTTCTTATGACAACTGTTTGCTCAGGCCAATTACCCTCTGGCAGTGTTGATAAAAAAATAAAGAATAAGCCTCAGGAGGGGTTTAAACCCTCATCTTTGGTTACTGGCCTGAGCAAAAAGTTGCTACAGAAAACAATTGGAAGAAAAAAAAATAAAAAGTAGTCGAAAAGTTTTTAAAATAATAATGATTTATAATACTTAATTGAATAAAATTTTAGAATAAACAAAAAATGTATCAAATACTGAAGCTACCATAATGTAAATAAAGATGGGTGTCGATCAGAAATTAAGGATAGGTTCAAGTGTTATTTGAACTCATGTATTCAGTTGAAGTCATGGATTAATTGGTAAAGTAGGACAAGCTATGCAGTGTTTCTTTTGTCCACAAGGATGTGGGTTTGTATCCCACCTAAGGCTTATTCTTCATTCTCCAATCAACACTATCTACTCACTCTCAGAGGGTAATTGGCTAGAGCAAAAGATGCGATAAAAAGCAACTAAGAAAATTAAGATGAAGGTGAAAAGTAGTCAAAATCTTTTCAAATAATGGTGAAATATGAACATTTTTAAATAAGGGGTCATTGAATATGAGTTAGCAAGGATATCTAACAAAGTAATGAGAGAGTCTTCAACACTGGATGCTTTATACAGATGGCCTTGTACCAATGTTAGCTCTATCAAAAATACTAGATCTCTATTGCTTTGTAAGGGATGAAACATGTCATGCATTTTTGTTCATATGTAAGAGTGTAGACCAGATACACCTTTCATATTCTGTATACATAACCCCAAAAGATAGAATGGTATAATTTATAAGTTAATCATATCAACTAAGAAAGGACCAAAAATAGTACAAGTTACTCACTACCAAAAGTTCTCTTCGGTTCTGTTCAGATTATTAAAATATTTTTCCATTTTTTGTTAAATTTTAATCAGATGAAATATCATAAATCTTTATTATTTTAAAATCTTTTAGACTTTTTTTACCGCCATCTTAATTTTGTTCACAGACTTTTTAATAAAAAATCTAAAATGTATTGCAATAATTAAAACATTGTATTTAGAGTTGTAATTTTGGTTTTAGTTGCAAGAAAATAGATACAGTTAGTCGGAGAAGAAAAAAAATATTTTTGCATACTTGAAGCAGATTTTAGACTAAAAATTGAACTGAAATAAAATAAAATAAAATAAAAATAAGAATCTTCCAAAATAAAAGCAGCTGTTATAGAAATACAGGATGGGCCTAAGTGATTCTGTTAATATTTCAATGTTATTCACATCATCCTCAGAACACATTAATAAATTCAAACATTTCTTGTTTACAGATCAATTATTAAATTCAAGCAAGTTATCAGAGTTACTTTCCTGTTTTCAGATGAGACAAGATTTTGAAAAGGGTCAATCAAAACTTTGACACATTCTCTCTCCAGCTAAAAATGCATTCGAGAAGACTACTCACCGTGTTTTTGGTCCAACAATTCTATCTTAACCAAAACGTCTGATCTCATCTTGGCGAAACGGGTCCTTGCTTCTTGACGGCACCTCAAAATTAATCTGAAATATCAACGAGTACATTCATGAACGAAACAGGAAGATGGCTACTACTTTATGGCCATCCTGAACTGTTGAAAAAAAAAAATCAAAGTAAATATTAACATTTATTCGATAATAACTAAAATGTCCTGGTTGTAATACAGAGGAAGCCGTTCATCATAATCACATATAATATCATCAAGCAGTTACTGTTATCAAAATCAGTACAGAAGATAGAACAAAATATTTTTAAATGGACGCCAAAAAGCACACACACATGCAGGCTTGTCTTACAAAGCCATTAAGTTCAACTCTCAATGTTCAAATCTGACTAACCTGAGCTTAGTATTTACACATACACATAGTCAAGTGTATGCCCACATCAAACCATACACACACACACACACACATATGTAGATACTTACATACACACATCTTGAATGAAACGAAATGAAGTGATCTTCAAAGCAAACCTTAAACAAAATATACAAGTTAATTTCACATAAAATTAATTTATTTAAAAATGAAATTAAGATAAAACTATTTTAAATAGAATTCATTAAACAGAAATCCCTCACCACTCGTAAGAATTAAGGGCACAAATAATTTTTGCTGACCCTCCAGAAACACTTTCGGTCCTCAATAACCAAAAATTTTGTACCATAAACCTTTTGATAAACAAACACTACCATTCCCAAATAGTAAATGCACAAATCAAGAAATGAATACAGAAGAAAAATATACAATTAATTAACAAAAAACATCAATTTCATAAAACTACTGGAGAGTAAACTGGAAAAACATCTTTAATGTCTAAAATACCATTCAAGTAACTGGTTCACTAGAGTAAACAATTTTTTTTCTATCATGCAATTTTTTTGTGGTACACTAGCTGCAATATTATCTTGATTTATTTCATATTAGATCAGTGGGGGGGGGCTTCAATTTGCAATGTAAGTTCATTCAAAATTGATCTCTTACTTAGTGTCCCATGGAATTTCACAATTTTTTTCTGAAAAATTTATATTTTTTTAGTGATCACTGTGTAACAAAAAGTAGAAGTAACCTATTCATTGATCACACCTTTTTCCAATTTTTTAATTGATCGCCCCCAACAGAGCATGATGCCAAACGATGTTGTAATATCTTTTGGATCATTTGAGGTCACCAGAAGTCGTTTCTAGCCAATTTTCAGAGTTGTGGGCCACAATTTAGCACTAAGAATGCTGAAATTGATCACTTGGGTACATCTTTTCACATGGAAGTCAACAAGCTGAGCAAAGTTGACCTTAGAGGTCACTCAAGGTCACCAGAGGTAAATTCTGGTCATCTCTACTCAGTTTTCCAAGTTTTCGGCAATAATTTTACACCAAAATAACAGAATTTGTCATAGGAGTAAATTTTTTCTTGGCAAGGTCAAAGAAAATGTGATATTGACAATTTCTTGACAATTTTTCAAGTTGTTAGCCATGAATTTACACCTATAAAACTGAAATGTGGCACAGATGTCGATTTTTTTTTCATGGCTAAAGTATTTAGAAATGTTTTGACATCGGAATCATCATATATCCTTTTTCCAAGCTGTTGGCCATAATATTGCACTTAAGATGTAGAAACCTGGCATAGGGAGGCATCTTTTCACTGCAAAAGATTAAGATATAAAGATATAAATTGATGCTGGAGGCTATTAGAGTTGACTTAAGGTCATTTTTGGAAATTGTAACAAGGCACAAAGTCAATTTTCCAAGATTGTTGGCCTTTACTCGAGTTTCCCATGCTTTTCTCAAGAAAGGGTTGAATCCTGGTACCCAGTGAATGAAAAACTTATGTTTTGTATCCAGAAGCCCTGTCTAAACTAGGCGACATCATTTGTTCTTTATTCATGCATCAGAATATTTCTTCCATCACAAATATTTTTTCATGTGTACATAGCATAAATAATCATTTTTTTTCCTTTGCTGTGCTGTGTAAGAAGAAATGTATCAAAGTACATATTTTTCCTGTTTACTTGAATTTCAAGTTATTTCCCCCCCCAGGCAATACCAGGTATCCCAGCAACTCAGGATTATTGAATACAGAAAGGTTGAAAGCCTAAGGAATCATTGTTATCAATCATTTGATTACTATTTACCTTCATCTTAATTTTAGTTATCATTTATGTTGTTTTTATCATAATAATAATGAGTATCAATACTTCCTCTAATGATGGACGTCTGCAAACCATCAAAGCTTCAGTTGCTAAGTTGGTATAGCAGCTAATGCATTTAACAAAGCAAGAGAGACACAAATTTGAGCCTAACCAGGAGCTCATTCATTATTTCCAATCAGCACTGTTTACTCACTGCTATAGACTGACAGCCTGAGTTATGTTGTCATAAAATTTTATAAAAAAACTAAAAAAAATTCAAGATGAAAGTGAATAGCTGTCAAAAATTAATAATATTGGGTTACTCAAGAGTAGCTTGCAATAATAATACCCTTGAGGGTAGAATACAGAAGTCAACCTAAGCTAAATGCAGAATTAATTGAGATTCCTTGCGGCTTCAGCTCCATTCAGGCTCAGGAAAATTGAGGTAGAAAATGCTAAAATCATGAGTTAGAGGGTTGGTAACCTTGTTCATTGCATTGCAAGAGTATTTGGGGAGGGAGATGAGAAAGAATGAAAGGAGGAAGGAACCAGGACAGAGTTGTAGCATTCACTTCACTCATACTTTACAGAGTGGGCAAAGGGTCATAGAGCTCTGTCAGCACAAGCAGTGGTTGGAAACGCAAAAAAAAAAACAAAGCCAACTATGCAGGTGGCATGTTGCGGCCACAAAGGGGTAAAAGAAAGTTGTGTTGCCCACGGGGTATCAATCTCACTACAAGCAGAACAATAGATTATTAGAAACCATCCCCCAACTAGAACAGTTCATCCATCTACATAGGTTTCTTTAGTCATTAAGTGATTTTGTCTAGCTTGCTATCTATCTATCTATTGAACACGACATGTACAGGTTGCACCAGCAGAGCTAGAGGGCTGGAAATTTAAACATTTACTTTTTCTTATGTCTAGAAAACAACTTTTTAGTGATTACCACCCAATAATTGGTCATCCCCAACACGGCATACTGCCAAACAATGTTGATCACATGACAGTCAGGATTTACTCCCTATTATGAGTGAATAAAACTGTATTTTTTGATATTCAAGTTTTCAGGATGAGTTTCAATTTGCATTATTTGTTCAGGCTAAATATGCTTGCTATTTGAAAATTTTAACTTTTTTATAGTGATCACTGACCAACAAAAGGTGAGAGAAATAACTTATCCATTGATCACCCTATTTTACTATTTTTTCATTTATCACTCCCAATACAGCATGCTGCTAATAGATGCAGTTCATTTGACAGTGTCTACTGACCTGCCTACGTATGAATCATGTGTACAGGCCACACCAATCAATCTAGAAGGCTGAAAATTCAAACATTTACTCCTTACTATGTCTTTTGGAAATTCACAATTTTTTGTGATTACTCCCCAATAATTGATTCCCCATACGGCATGCTGCCAAAAAACATTAATCACATGACAGTTTCTATTGAGTGACTAACCAGTCCTGTTTATTTATTTATCAATTCAAAATTTTTAATTCTCTGTTGAACAACATAATACTTGAATACAAGATGTATCGATGAAACCCTCAGGAAAATCTCATAACCCAAGTCTACAGGGAAGCAAACAATATTGTAAATCGACTAACCAAAGACAAACACACATCATCCCAAGAAATCCGAAGCACTTTACCAAACTGAAAGTCTCAACCCCGACACCATGAAAAACCAGGGTAAGCAAGTGCTTCGGACTTACCTATAGGCATAGTTTCCTGACGATACCGTATACAGCGAAGTTTGATACGAAATATATTCTAATTGCTCATCATCCATTTCTTTTACACGGAGGCAGTAAGACTAAAAAAAAGATGCAAAAGAGAGGGTAAAAAAAGAAAAAACAAACTAACCTATATTCATAGTTCCCAGTCTCAACACGGTAGAGAGGCTCCTGTAGAGCTGCGTAACTGTATTCCTCATCGTCCATTTCTTTAAGTTTCAGGCAGAACGACTAAAAAAAGATCGAAAAGCCGAAATTTTGGCCTCAGTTCTGTTTTTCCATTCCCTTAAGCCAGTGATTCTCAAACAGGGGTACAAGTACTCCAAGGGGTAATTTGTGAGATTTTAAAAAAATATCAATTTTCAAAAACATCAGTTATGCACAATTCCAAAAATAATCATCAAAACACATAATAATTACAGATGTGTTCTTATTTCTCTATAGTTTTTAGAAGGGTCATGAACATTCAAAGAGTTTTTTGGACAATTGTACTCATTGTTGTTAAACTTGACATTTTGGCTGATCCATTCTATGGCCTTCTTCAAGTATATGATCTGAATGTGAAGGTAGTATTTAGAATCTTTCCAGTGATAGCAACACTATGACGTTGGATTCAGGTGATATCTTTTTCCTTTCTTGTTAAGCCTGGATTTCCATACATTGTCAGACAAGAACCAAGTTCAACACAATGTGGCTTCTGCTACTCAACAGGGACAACATGAAGGAGTTCAATCGTCTGAAAAACTCTTTGAATGTTTTTATTTATTCATTTATTTCCTGTCACACTGAAGGAAACCAAATACAAAATTAAGTGGAATTGCTGCAACTTGCACTCCGATGCAGACCTTATCAGCCAGATGACTTACCAATAGGACGAGGATAAAATGATGATATAATATTGAAATTTTAAGCATTAAGTACGTCAGTTGGATTGTATATATAAGGGAAAGGGGACAATACATCAAAGCAGCTAATGGCCTAGGTGGGCAGAATTTACAAAAAATAAAACAAAAAATAAAACATAGAAAACAAACATAAATTCAATAAACCACACATTAATAATATCTCTATTTTCAATGCATTCATTAACTGCCATAAAATATAAAAGCAATAAATGCAATCACATTCAATGTAAGCAGGAAGCCAGTTTTGATACTGAATGACAGATGAAAATCAAGAAAATTGATTTCTGAATACAGTGATGGATTCTAAACAAATATTATGTTACAATAATTTACAAAGGGGAGAGGGCCTCAGAAAACAAAATCCAGGCTTTTACCCAGGCTCAAACAATGAGGATTACACAACTACTTGGGCCTTTGAGGAAGCTACGAGGCTCACAATGGAATCTGCACTTTTGAAAAGACAATAAAAATATTTCAACACATTCACTGCCACACAACATACACGTCTTGTAGCATGTTTCCAATTGTCACTGATGAGCATGTTTGTCAATTCCAAAGTTTTACTTAAGGTACTATATATGGCTATAGTGATGCACAAAACTCAGTCTCTGCCTCGGGGCTCTGAGCAAAGAACATGCTTATTTTGTTGCACTATATGTTGCCCAATCCAAAGTAGCAGTGGATGTGTTACAAAATAAATTATGATAACTTTGAAGATTTCTAAAAGCTAAAATGTCTGAAAGTATAGGAATTTACTTGTTTAAGCCAATATCCATTACAAGTCCATAAAAGGCCTTGCTTTTCCCAGAAGATTGTACAGCTTTAATCTCTCAATTGTACCAATTGATTCTGAGGCACTATCAAATTCCCGTGTCTCTACCAGAACATATCTTATTTGTTACATTTCAGTTGAAACATGAAATATTGCAAAACAAAAACATGAACCACTGGTAAACCACCAGATTTCCCGCACCCTTGGTTCCAGAACCATGCTAGATTATCCATTTCACCCACCGATAAGAGGTTACATGATAATAACTCAATACCTCTGATCCGCTAATTATTATTACCAAAGTTAGATTAGACAAATACAAATATCAAATACAATTGATGAACTAATAGCACATGCTTCTGTACCAAAACACAGCAATTGAGTTTTCTCAACGTTTCTTGCATTGATATAGACTTGTGTTTGCACCTAACACCACAAGTGACACCATTTTGCTTAGAAACCATCACTATTTAAGCAGATTAGGCTAAAAATACAACAAAATTAATGGAGAACTTACAACCACCATATGAAAAATCATGAGATGGATCTATACACACAATGCCACCTGTGGTCACTCAGTGAACTTAATATAGAAGCTATAAGAAATTCAAATGTCCACTCATGATTTTGTTCACATTATCAGTTGTCAAAAAATGGGTGGCGTGTCTGTATTTACTTAACTCAGCCAAGATGTCACATAGGTTAGATTTTTGGTAAGACTTCATAGCTCAAAATTTCCTCAATAAGTGGTAGGATGTGACATGTTTGCCATAAAATTCAGGATTCAGAGTCAGGAACACTTTGAACCGGTGTTTCCCAAACTTTTGGGGCCATAACCCTAAACTCAAAATTTCTTTGGCCCAAGGCAGAAATATAATTTCAGTGTTTCTCTCTATAGTTTCATCCAATAAATTTCACTGAATTTTTCTTTAATATAATAATCAAGTACAAACATCAGACACAAATAGACTGGAATATGCAAAGATTTTTCATACATTTGTAGATGCTTCAATGTTCATAACTATTTTCCTGTTCCAGAATCTCAAAGTTTAAAATTCTTAAATTGTGATGTAAATATATTTGCACTATTTTTTTTTCTTTTCTGTAAACATTTTTTTCTTTATATTTCTTATTAGTTTAAAATCAATTTTAGTTTTTTTGTTGTTTTTTTAATCTAACCATCCACTGACCATAAGAAGCATCTTTTCCACTCATTTTTCAGGTTGCAGCCATGAGTTTGGGAACCACTGGTTTAAACAATTAATATGTTGAGGATAAAAAAGTTTGGTTTAAACCAGCACAATCAAAACATATCAACTGATTCTTAGAATCAATAGAAAATCATCTTTTCAATGGGCAAAAGATTAATGAACAAGAAAATGCTGTCCATCCAAGGACAGTCTTTCTCACCAAATATTCAAATTTTGCATCCAAGTATTTCTTGATGGTCAAACGAGTATCAGGCACGGCTTTATTCAGAAAAGTATGAAGATCACAGATCATCTGAAGAAGAAGAAGAAGAAAGGATTTTGGAAATTTTTTTTTTTCTACAAGTTAGCATTAAACTAATCAAATTTATAGTAACAGAAACAAAATTTCTTATTGTGTAATAATCAACAGCTACTCTGTGTCAGGCCAGAAATTTTCTGGAGATTCCAAAATTGTCTACATTTTGAACAACTGGCATCATAATAAACAAATGATGTAATATTTGAGCTACCTTTCTTCTGTTCAATTATGGGATGAAATTAACTTAGAAATACCAAGTTTAGAGTGTTTTTTCATGTTTGTAATTGAATTAGTCACACATATTACTTTTTTTCAAATAATATTGATGTGTTGAACCCATTTAAAGCAACAAAAACAAAATTTAACATTTATCACTTTTGATTTTTTCTAACTAATAGTTCTATCATTATTATTTGGATATCATTTCAAAGAAGAAAAATAAGAATAAAGTGCAATAATAATGCAGTATAGCATTCTTTGTCTCCTGTAACATGTTAGAAAATACTTATACAAGCCTGTCTCAACTAAAAAAAGCAGGTGGAAAACAAAATGAAAATGATCACTCACCGGCTTCACAGTACGAACCATCTTGATAGCAAACTTTTCCATGTCACGGTGGGCCTCTCCAAATTTGGAGAAAGCTTCACTGGCTCTTGGTTGAGGCTCACGAACACCGATTGCGGCAAAAACATCACCAAATGCTTCAAGGAAGTGGAGAGGGAATAAAGAGGAATCATTCAAAGAATAAAAAGACCAAAAATGTTGATTGGATCAAAAATTTTTTCAATATGTTTTTGATATTTTAAAAAATAATTTCTTCTTATTGTATACTTGCTCAACTCTTGAATTCATATAAAAAAAAATTGAATGTTGATCCAAGGGAAATAACTTGTAAAATTATCTCCCTCTGACCATAGAGTGTATTTCAACAATTTTTCTTATTCATTTCACAGAACAGCTCCATTATTCTTTATGCTGTTCACTGAAGATTTCCACTGTGAACTACAAGCATTCTCTAACAGTCTATGAATTTAAGAGTTGAAAGCCACTTTATGTCAAGTCACTTTCTATCTTCAGTTGGAAGTAAACAGAAACCAGTCTGGTTTGTCACTCAATAGAAACTGTCACTTGAGCAATGTCTTCTGGCTGCATACCATGATCAATAAAAAAAAAATGAAAAAAAAGATCAATTGATACGTTACTTCCCTCACCTTTGGTTTGGCAGTGAACACTAATAAAGTATGAATAAAATTTAAAAAAACGTGAATGCTGCTGGACAAAAACTTGCATTGCAAAGTGAACCCAAAACTAAAAATTTATTTAGAGGGCAGTTTTGGAAAACAAAAAAAAAGTTTTTTCAAGATATAATAAAGAGTAAATGTTGACAATTCCATCCCTCTAGCTCTATTGGTGCAGCCTGTACAAGTGATACATACATAGGTAGCAAGCTGGATCCACTTGAAAACTGAAGAAACTCATTTTGATAGTTATGGTGATAGTTTTGGTTGAAAGTTTCTAATTGGAATTACTCATGCAGTGAGCATGATTATGAATCTCTATCATTAAATTTGAAAGCTTTTAACTAATAAACAATCTGCCTCAATATGATACCAACATTTCTATGCATTGTTTAAGTGAGGATTTTTGTGTTCCACATTGAAATTTTATAATTCTCTTTATTGTTGAATTTGAAATACTTATCTGAACTTGATGGCTGACTTTATAAAAGTGTGCAGTTTACATAGAGGTCCAAACTATCCCTGAGAAACACACTCCTGGGGCATCAACTCAAAACATCGACATAATTATGACACCAAACCGGTAGACAACATTGTTTTGATCTAGGGATTGTTTCCACCTAGACTTAGACAATAGAATGATGACATTCTGCCCCTACACTTTGATGGTGACCCTGGCCTCAGCATTCTAAAATACCTCCAATTTTGATGGCCACCTGAAAAAGGTGGTGAGACATAACTGCTGAAATATGTTCAAAAGGTGAGCAAAGATGAGGGCAATAGTCCAAAAAGACAAATTACTCTGAAACCTTTGGCTCAATTTGATTGGATATTGCTTTCTTCTTCAAGTTAATACTGCATGAGAAAAGACCACAATTTTTGCTGCATTTCAATATCAAACACACAAACATTCAGAAATCAGATTATTTTAGTAGGGAGGTGAGTCACATGACAAATTTTAATAAAAAATAACCACATTGCAACCATGTCATTGAAATCAATCAAGATTTCCTTTCCGTGGAATTTTTCTCAGTAGTGAATGATCGTTACTTGTTCTTTCATTAATTCTCCATCGATTGATAAGTTTTTTTTATTCCAAAGTATGGTATATTATGTTGTTTTGACAAAGGTTTTGGAAAGCAAAGATATCCTCATTGCACTGCATACAAATGGTCCACTAAGACATCACAGACTGCTTAGCTCAGGGATAAGGCCACCCATCCCACATAAAATAATGAAAATATCTTTTGATCTTAATTTGTTCTTAATTACCTTAGGTTACGCTTCTGTCTCCTCAGTGTTTTACTATGTCACACAACAAAATTAATTTTTCATGAGAGAAATAATCGATGAATGCATCGAAATTGAATGTTCTAAGCATCATCATAAACTCATTTGAAAAATTTTGGATCAGAGAGTTTGCACATGCTGACTTTGAATCTTACATCCGGTGATGCCTATTTAGCTGTTTTTGGATCAAAATTTAGCCCCTTTAGTTATGTTGGCCTAGGCGTCTGTAAACATCAGCAGCAACTTGAACTACAATGATATTACTACTGCTATTACACTTGGCCAGGGCCAATATTATGATTGTAAAATTAATGTAAACAATAAATATTATAAGATTTGAAGCTAGAAGCAAGATTTGGAAATCATGGCTCAACAAGGAAAAAAAAAAGCTAAATCTAGTGCAGAAGAGCCAAATTGGCAGCACAACTCGAAACAGATGTTCCGCTGAATTAAACCTGTTCAACTTATAAGCCATAAGATCAATTGCCTCAGAAACATGGGTCTAACATATATATATATATATATATATATATATATATATATATATGTATATATATATATATATATATAGAGAGAGAGAGAGAGAGAGAGAGACATAGGTGTACATATATATGAAATATGATTTCCTGTAGTTATTTACCTATTTCTCTCGAATTTCATCACAGAAAGTAGGCAAATTTTCCAGGAAAAGGATTTTCTTAGAGTATCATTTTTCTCTTTAGGACCATCTGGAGAGGCCAGATTCCATTACATCAATTTCTAATTTCTTTGCAAAAATAGCAACTTTAAACTTTCATAACTTTTGATCTAATGAGTGGATTCTGGTCAGCAAAATGTGCTTTTTCTTTTACAATAACATTCAGAAACACTACTCACACAATTAAAATTCACCCAACCTCCTAAATTATTGCATAGATTGCACAGAGAAATATCTATTATTTATAAGTTTCAGAGTAAGAAAGCTATATGCTGGCTAAACCAAGCGTAAAATTCTCTGGAGAAAATTAAATACGAATCTGCTTCTCATTAATATAAATTGCAGTCAACTTTCAAGTAATGTATGAAGAAGAGTTACCTACCTTTGTATGATTGCGACAGATCAAAAGTTGCTTTTAACAACTTTTTGGCATGTTCAATCAAACCGCAATACATTTCGGCAGTTTTCTCAAGTTCTTCCAGTTTTTTTACAAGCCCGTCTAAAAAATAAAGGAATTTCATTAATCAATAACATTATATTAATAGAGCATATATATATATATATATATATGATCCCACAAAAAAAATTCACATATAGTGCTATACTATCTGATTGTGTAAAACATAAAATCCATTGAAAATCATACATAAATTAGTTAAATCAGAAAATCATACATAAATTAGTGTTAAAGCTCTTAAGTTTCTAGACTATAATATACATACACGCGTATATATATATATATATATATATATATATATATATATATGAATATATATATATATATATATATGAATAAATAAAATTAAATTTACTAGGATATTTACATATTTCATAAAAAAATGACAGACAAGGATCATCTTTTCAACATCTTACTCATCTTTTCTTGTTTTTGAACAAGTGAACAAATCTCTAGTTTCAATGTAAACACATACTTTCCAAAAAATAGAGCACTTCCAATTGTTTATCAACATGGCTTTCTAGAGGTAGTCGGGTCCCAAATGAGTTCAATCTTGCATCCTGCACTTTTTGAAGGATAATGTAACTGACGTTATTCAGAGTTTCAGCGACTCAAGTTGTAATATCATCCAACCTGCATATGTAGGTGACGTGACTTGGGGTTGCGTTCACAGCATTTCCACAACCGAGAGCAGCCTGTTTAATACTATTGTCTATAAACCACCATTTGATTGATAATATTATCCTGAACAAAAACCAGCCCTTTCAGATGGCAATGTTATCCATTTTGGGGAACTTGGATAGATAACGTGGTAGCTCATTCTCAGCTAAAGGAAAATAGGAGAAATGTTGAAATAATTTTCCAGACAACACAAGATTTCCCAGGACATTTCATTTATTCTTTCATTTTCCTGAATGGAAAACCCTGTCAAACCCTTTGTCCATATTGGGAGAGGCTAGTAACAAACAGAGCAAGGAGCAGATTTCCAAATGTATGGATAATGAAGCTCTCTATGAAGCTTCAACATGTCTAGCAAGCAGGTAGTGGAGTAAAATAAGGGCAGAATCAAAATGTAGATGTTCGAAATAAAGCAAGCACAATCTCCACATACGCACAATGCCTCGAGTACAAGTGGACGATTAGAAAAAACGAAATACTCACCGTTACATAAGATAGCTCGGCTCAAGCCCAGGGCATCAGCCGTATTGGAATTCATGTTCTCTACAAATCTGTGTTTCACTTTCTTCAGGACTGTCAGAAAGGAGAAAAAAAAAATCAATTACAGTATATTGAGTACAAGAATTTGAATCTAAAAAAAAAACAAAAATAAAAGGGTCAAAATTGCGGGGGGGGGGGAATTATATGAAAAAAATTTTTAAAAATAAAAAGTAAATGCAATATATTTACGAGGAGAGAAATAACCAGATATAATAATATACAATAATCCTTCAACAAGAACTTTACTCATGAATCAACCATGACACAGCAGGGGGGGGGGGCTGCCTGGTACATGTAGTCAATGTTTGATAAAAAACAGAATTCTGAATGCTAATTTCCAAGGTGGGATTTTCTCCTTGTAAGATTAGTGCAACACTATCTTGCTATTCTTTACTCTTCCACTTGATCTTGTGTCAGACTAAGCTTAATAAATCTATGTATATATATAAAATGCAATGTGTATTCATCTACATATCTTTTAGTGTAATACTTTTCAATGATCATAGAGGCAAAGATATTCAGATCCTAGGCAGAAGTGCTGATCTTTTTTTTTCTACAAATGCTATACTAGAATCTGAATAAAATGTCTGTTCACAAGTGTAAATCTGATGGAAGGTAACATCCACGTGGAAAAAAAATCAAAGCAGCAGATGAAAATCATTTGCACAAAAGTCTGATTTTATCTAATCTTGTCAAGTACAAGAGAAGTAATAAAAACTGATGAGGAAAGATTGGAATATAGCAATAACACACTCAATAGTATTATCATCTTGATTTTATTTTTAGATGCACTAGTAACAATAGCAGTGATCTCTGTCGCTGACAAATTGATATAATACCTCCCACCATCTCAATGAATCTGATGTCACTCAAGTGACATTTCATCATTGCATCATTAGAACATGGAATTCTATTTTACTACATCAGCAGACAAACACTAATAAATTGCATGTGTGAAATTATATTTTACTACAATATTAGCATTAAATGAAGGTTCTTTCAAAAGAAAGGGCTTTTAAAGGTGGGAGCTTTGAAAGGAAAAGGCTTTTAAAGGTACAAATGATTGAAAAAGTGCATCTATAGTCTGACTTTCAGGCTCATTTCAGTAGATGAAGTATTGTCAACAGAATATTTTCTTATGTTTCAACTTCAGTTGCCATTTATTGCAACTTACTCATACCATTTGTCTACAGCTGCTAGTAAATGGTATGGATAAAAATATGCTCCTGGACAGACTTGTACTCGCATTCCTTTTGCCTCAGGAAGCCTAGCTCCAAGTAACAGCTGCTCTGCCACATGAGCTACAAGATCTTTCATGGCTGGCAGAAAATGGATTCTAACCATTCCAACTTGCCCTTCATTCTTTCATGATCGCTTAGCACCATATTTGTTGTTTTTTTTTTTACACTAATAGTATTAGTAGTAGTAACATGATTTTGATTTGATTTTTCATTAGATGATGTATTGCCAACAATTATTCATTTTTGACTAGTATTTCTGTCATCTTAATTTTACTTGTTTTTCATTGCAGTAGACTAAGCTAATCTGGGTAAATATAAAATAGTCATGAAAATTTTAAAATAGAAATAATTTCCCCTCGCTATCCAAAAATGATGGCAATAATTAGGTAATTTTCTAATTGCATTGTTCTTAAAAAATATCAAAAACATTATGCTACACAAAATTCTCTTGTTTATGTTCAATATTTCCAGAATATCAAACAAATAAAATCAATAAAGATACAATTAATCAAGTTTAATATAGCACAATATTTTATTCTAAAAAAATTATTCCAAAACGAAATGACATATTTTGCTCACATTTTTTTAAAAAGTGGAATTTGAAGAGGCAAAGAATGACATCACTTCAAATGATTTAAATGATTTTTATTTTCAAATTCTATTTTTTACTGTTACGTCATCAGAAGTCACCGACACGACAGCCAACCAAAGTACATAGTTAATCATTATATGTATTGATAAAAAAAGTTGGGAGGTGCTGTTTGTTTTACTAACAGACTAACTGATTTTTAAAATCTGAGCTTTGGGTAAGATTAGATTTGTTATGTTGACTGAGACGTCATCAGATTGAAGAGTCATTTTCCAAAACTCAATTTTCAGCAGAAAAGAAACAGATGCATAGTTTAGTCTGAGACAAGGACAAAAGCTTAATATTTTCATCATCATCAGTCTTTTAATGTCCGTCATTGGACATAGACCTTACCCAGGATTCGCCACAATTCTCAATTATAGGCGTCGCAGAGCCAGTATTTTCTAAATTTGTCTAGTTCATCTCTCCATCTTGTATTCTATCGGCCTCGGTTTCGCATGTGATCTCTGGGGATCTATGTTGTGAGATGTGATGTCCATCAGTTGTCTTTCATTCTTGCAACATGGCCTGACATTGCCATTTGTGTTTTTTGATAGTTTCTATGATGTCTCTGACTCCCATTTTTCTTCCTTGAATACAGTGTTGTCTTGTGATCTCTGCACGTAAGGTTGAGCATGATTCTCTCATGCCCACGTTGCATGCTTCTCAGTTTGCAAGTCTGTCTCTTGGTTACGTTCCATGTTTCAGCTCCATAGGTGACTATCAGGAAAATGCATTGGTTGTATACTCTTATTTTTAGGATTATTAAGATTGTCTGGTTTTTGAAAGCTGAGCTTGCTCTGCCTAAAGCTCGCCATCCTAGAGTGATTCTTCACTTGATTTCCTCCTCTTTTGAGGATCTCACGGAGATTTGTTGTCCTAGGTAGATGTAGAGTTCTATCTTGCTGAGTTTTGTGTCTTCTATCTTGACAGTTATGTTCTTATTCTCAATATGATTGTTGCACATGATTTTCGTTTTACTGAAGTTCATGTGCAGGCTGACATTTTTTGCTTTCTTCGTTTAGTTCATCTAGCATTAGTTGGAGTTGTGTAGGTTCTCTGTGAAAATGACAATGTCGTCTGCAAATATAAGGTTGCTCAGATGTTCGCTGTCTATTTTGATTCCTTGCTTTACTCCTTTTTATGTGTGTGTGTGCATGTGTATATATGTGGGGGCAGATATGTAAGCTGGGCGAGTTTTTTTAATCACTATGATCTAAAATGTTAGCTCCAAAACATTCTAGATCATAGTGATTAAAAAACTCACCCATCTTACATATCTGCCCCCACACATATACACATATACACACACACACACACACACACACACATATATGTACACACACATATATGTACACACACATACAGAAAAGTTCACTCAGTCTTCAATCAAACAGTTGTGGTGCGGGTGGGGGTTGAGTTAAGGAAAAAAGATTTTCACTTTGGAAGCAGATGGTTGGAAGTGGATGAAGATAAAGATGAGTCAATGCAGAAAGAAAGACGGGTTATACAAAAAAATTTTGTCGCTCACCAATGTCCAAAGTTTTCCCTTGTTTGGGGTCTGCATGGAGTTTATTAAAATGAATAGTCACTTCTCCCTGTAAGAAGAATTGCAACAATGAGAGTTTCATACATTAAAATGTCTGCTTTTAGAAAACCTTGTTTGTTCTGGAAAGAATACATTAAAAACATTTTTTGATAAACAAAATACTGATTCTTCAATTCTGTACAAAATATGCAAAGTAAATTTTTTCTAAAATCAAATCTTTTCAGTTTCATTGAAAATCTGAAGAAGATAAATTGATTCTAAACACACACACATGTATATATATATATATATATATATATATATATATATATATATATATATATATATATATATATATATATTGGAGAAAAGGATGTATATCAAACAATGTTTAGGGAAAGTTGACAGTATGGAAAAAGATTAGAGACTACTTTGTACATCTCAATTTTTTTTTTTGCATTTTTCACCAGAGGAACTCCAGGTCACGTTTTCATCAGAGAAAGGAGAATGAAAGTTGTTTTCAGAGAGATGGCAAAAATTACAGAAAATGCCCGGATAATAGTTGATGTAGAGAATTTGTTGGGTGTAGCTGGAGAACAAGTGCGTTATTTTTTTAATGAAATCACTGGCTAAAGATATGACTTATCTAAATCCTCTTGTACACACATTTTTACATAGAAACAATTTTCCCCATAGAAATCCCTAACCCTTCTTTCTCCCCATACACCTACAACAGCACCAGGACTCCTACAAAACAACCTTATCTACTTTAAAGGACATCCATTTGTCAAGAAACCTAACTTACATTTATCAGAAATTTGTACTGTATCATAATTGAATAATCTCTCTGATAGAGAAAAATAAGAAACATTTTTTAAAGATAAAAATTAATGAAACACTTGTTCTCCAACCACACCTAACGAATTCTCTACCCCAAATATCATCCAGGCATTCTCTGTGATTTTCCTCAAATCCCTGAAAACAATTTTTGCTCTCCTAGCTCTGATGAAATCCAAAGTTCAACAGGTGAATAATAAAAAAATTAGAGATGTACCAAGTAGAGACTACTAAATACATCTCAAACACACACACACACATATATACACACACACATACACACAAACATATACATAGATATAGATACATACAAACACACACATATATATACAGAGAAAGCCATTTATTATAATAACAGTTATTGTTATCAAAGTCAGTTGGTCTCCAACATTATTCAAAATTATTATTATTAACAATTTTTGTCTACTTAATTTTCGCCTACATCTTAATTGCTGTCGCTTTTTTAATGCAATTAAACCCAGGCTGGGTTTGCTCCAGCAATGAGTAAATATATTAACAGCATGGATTGGAATCAATAACAAGTTACAGGTGATAACTCACAACCCTCTATGCTGGAGAGTGGTTTGCTTAACAAGCAACTATTCTCACCACTGAATTACTATTCTGATTTGTGTCGTTAATTTATTTACTCACTGCTGAAAGGAAACTGGCCTGAGTAAAGTTGCAATAAAAAGCCAAAATTAAGACGAATCCAAGTAACAGCAAGAAAATTAATAAAGTTTTACAACACTTCATCTATTAAAATGAATAAAAATAGAACTGAAATTCATTTGAAAAGTCAATAAACTTTATATCTTTTTTTATAAAGTAAAATTGATTATAAATAATTTTCAACAATGAATGTAAACTGTTCCAATTTTAAAATCCTTTGCTTAATGTTATCAACCAGTTATTCTTATCTAAAAGACCTTGCTCCAAAATTATATATATATATATATATATATATATATATACACATGTATATATACATATATATATATACATATCAATATCAGCAAAAAGCTGTTATCTTCAAACTTATATTTAGAAAGAGAGCGAGTGATTTGTCTGTCAAATTTGAAGATAACAGCTTTTTGTTGATACTGAGAGGTTGAAAGAGAAAAAGAGGCGAGAGAAAAGAAAAAACGGGGGAGAGAGATAGTAGAAAAAAAGGAGAAAGAATGAAAAACGGGGAGAAAGAGTTTTATTCAGGTTAGCTTCAGCAAAAATGCAACAATTCAAAACTAGAAAAAAAAAAAAAGACCAAACAGCTTTCAAAATGGCCACATTGAAAGACAAGGGGAAGAATGTATGGCCGAGTGGTTAATGTCACAGAGAAAGGGATCAGCAAGATAAGTTGAAACACTGGCTGAGATATTTGCATACACTTTACACTAATGCCTTTGAGAAAAGCATGTATCCATCTCCCCACCTTCATCCAACACATTATGGGCCAAAGTGGCAGGGTAAGGCCCATCATCCTCCAGGTCTCACCATTACTTGCTGAGGGCCTAAACAAGGAACCTTAAGAGCCAGATGAAAAAAAAAAATCCAAAACAAAAACAAATAAGAAACAAATAAAAAGCAAACTTCAACAAATCATGTTGTTTGGCAAATATCATCAACTAAAAGTTACCTACCTCCAGTAAATGAGTTTATAGTTTCTACTGAAAGGTCATGTGATAAAATGACAATGAAAAGTCATTTTTGCATAACTTGCAGGTTTAAAAATAAACAAAAGTTGTTGAAATACTGGATGACTAATAACCAAAACCATTTGTATGAACACAAGATAATACTCCATTAACAACAGCTGATACACTACCAATCATAAAGAAACGATTGTACAACAATTACGTATTCTTTAAACTTTAATTGACAAAGGTTGATTAATTTTGGATTTGTTAGGAGACAAATAAAGAATATCATTTTTATTTTATAGAGCAAGCTGCAAGGAATCATGACTGCAACCATTTTTTCTTAGTATGACTTTTTATCGAATATACATTTCACAAAGTTTAGGTTTTTACTGGTTTTATATTCCCATGGATTTCGTGAGGTATTTGATATGGACAGTTATTGGACTTGGATGAGTTGCAGACCTCCAAATACCCTTGAAAACCATTAATTTCATAGCCTGGCATATACGGTGACTATTTTTGGATTCTCTTAATTTGCTTCTTCCAATAACAGAGGAAGAGCACATTAGTGAACTGTGAGAATTATCAGCACCTTAAATAAATGCTGTTATCAGAATTTGGAAGAAGTTTGATGGCAAGTTTACAAAAATAGAAAAAGAGAAAGACCACCAGGCATATCTCAAAGAGAAAAACATTTATAAATTGCAAAAACAAAGTATTTCAAGTTCATTAATTGTTTGAAGAGCTGCAGCCTGAATAAAATCAAAAAAATGTTGTGATGGCAGGAAGTCAATTTGAAAAAAGATTGAATAGAACCTTAGCATGCAGTTAAGCATTCAATAATTTGCAGTCATAAAAACACAAATCAATGACTGATAACAGACAACACAGACTGCTAAAGTCATGCAAAAGGCTTCTTTCTTTTTTTAAATAAAATAAAGTCAAAAGTAACTTTCACTATTTGGAGGAATAGAACACTGTTTTCTCTTGACAGAAAAATGATATTCACCATTACTACTGTAGTGAGCTAAATCCTCACTGTGTGTAAACTAAGTCTAATAAATATAACTTATAGAATCTGATGGCATGTAAGATTATCCATCCCGCTCATTTCAGTAAACAATATCAATAAAAAATGCATTCCTCCAAATTTTCTCATCGAACAACTGTAGCTATCAATTTTTATACGTGCTTTGTCTTTCTTTTGTTCCAGCACTCATGGCCATAAAACAATCTACAGACTCAAAAATTCCATAGAGTCTATCTGAAAATTTTTTGTTTTAATTTTTGGAAAACGACTTCCTTGACCTTTTGGGGGTCTTATTCTGACAGATTCATTGGATATATCTAGATTCTCAAGAATCTAAATGTTTCTAAACAATTTTTTTGTTATTTTACTTTATTTTTAGATGTTAACCAGTCATAAATAGAATTTATTTAGACTATATTTATTCTTCCATGGAATTCTTTTTACATGACTTCAAATTTTGATACTACAGCTGTTTAGATATTGACTGTGGTGACAAGTCACACATTTTTTTAAAACTCTTTAAAGTTCTAATCAATGTGGGTCAGGAAAATGAAGATTACGTTCACCTTTTGAGTCATTGCGGTTTCAGTAGTTAGTCAATTTTTACAAGGTGGAGTTACGAGCCTTATGCTCAAGATGGACTGCCTTACAGGGCTAGAGGGCTCCAATTGCCCTATTATATTTTTTTTTAGGAGGAAGGGGGTGGATTGATGCCTTTTCCAAGCCATGTCCGTAATAATACGCTACTCCACACGGGTGAATATTGATTTATCCTCCATTACCCAACTCCTCATTTTGAAAATTCAAGTCTTTGAGCCATAGAAATAACCAAGGATAAAAAATAAGTTAAATGATTACGTATCATCAACATCAAGACAGGAATTTTTTAATATATGAGTGACAAAAATCTTTTTCCAATTTTTACCATTTTATGAGGTAGAAAGTGTAAGATTTTTCCCACTCATTATTGTATCCAAAAAGAATTGATGAAAAATTTCAAGGAATCTAATCAATTTTGTTCTTCATAAGTAATTTGCAGGTCAATGAATGCTTTGTCTATTAGTGACCACTATCCATATTATAATTTGTGAGCAGTCAGTTTGTCTCTAACAACAAACAGAAAGAGAGGAAGGGGGTATTGTGAACACACAATAACAAAATGGTGTTCTGCTGTGAGTGCGTACCAGAAGCATAGGAAAAGGAAGTAAGAAGGGGAGAGTCACTCCTGCAGGTGTGGAAGGGACACAAATATTTCCTCTGGCCTATAATTATGCCCTACCCTAAGATAGAGTGCAACTGCCCTTGGGTGCTGTCTTTGCCCCGGACACAGAGAACCCTTGCTCAGCCACTGGTGTGTATGTGTTTGTTCTCTGTCTGCTGATAATATAACAACTGCAGCTACTGATGCTGACGTGTCAACTTTGTTTTTTACCCGAAAATAAATACAAGAATTTCAGTTGACAATACCTTGCATTAACCTTTCAAATTACTATGTAAACTTACTGATACATAACACAGCTATAATAGGCTAGGTATACTGTTAGATAAAAGCAATGGACATTAACTAGTAATACTGATTTACTTGGTCACTGGCCTACTTTATTTTGCTTCAAGTATAACCAAGCAGGAGATTTGTCGAATGTCTGAAATAACAACCATAATTATGAGGAATGAAAATCAGCCTTAATAATTCAGCCTCAAAGCCATAAAAACCGATATTTTCCATGATATAATTAGTCTTATATCAATTAGTTCTTTCAGGAGAGGCAGAATTTTTAGGTCATGTTGGTCAGAGTCAGAGATGTAATTGTAGAAACAAAAGTCATAACTTTGGTTTCTAGCTAGGAAAAATATCATAGGAAAATTTAAAAAAAAAAAAAAGTTAATAATTCAATTCATTCAATTTAAGTAAAATAATATCTTCAATAAAACAATATTTTAATGAAATAAATGTTGACAAAGAAATAAAATTATAAAAACTATCATTCTATTATAATAAATTAAATAAATATTATCTATCTTATAACCATAAATCAAATAAATCATAATTATTGAAAAGGAATATATCAAATTAAATAAATAAGTTAAGATATCTATCTTATTTAAAAAATTTCCTATCATTTTTTTTCCTACCTGAAAAACCAAAGTAATGAAATCTTTCTTGGAGCAAATTAGTGTATATCCTATTTACTTGCCTTCCCACAAGGGCAAGATGTGACACAAGGTCATTTTTGATGTGGGATGGAGCACCTATAAAAATTGCTCCTGTGCCTGAAAATAACGTCGCAAAGGTATTGGGATAAGCCCGACTCATCCCTCTTAGTGCAATGGCATAGCACCGCCCTGAAGGAAACTGCTTCCCCGTGACTGAACCAAGAAAATATTTGAGGACCTAAGATGAGTCCACATGTGCTTAGCAACGCTGAACCTCAGTATCCCTCATTGGCTACAACATTGCACCGGCACACCTGGACTGAACACCCCGCCAACCATTAGAGTGTATTATGGCTATTCAGACATCAGACATTATAAGGTAATTTTTAGAACACAACCCATGGTTAGGTTGTTTGGGATCTGAGAAAGCATTTATTCTTACCGACACCACATAATTAAAAATCAGCCGTATGATTAATAGTGTAAGATGGGAGAATAGGTGGAGAGGGTCATAAAATAGTCATATGTATATAATATATACGTATCAGTGAAATCCAAGGTTTCATTTAACATAAAGAAGATACATGGGGTCAATTAAGCATTTTAGCAGGTTTGTCTAACAAAACAAGGATATTCACATTATATATGATATATATTATATATACGTCTGTAAAGCTTTACAGCTTTAAACATTACCCACATCTTCACACGTGCGACATGCCCACATTAAAGCGACCTTGTGTCAAATCCTGTTCTCATAAGGGCTTGGGTGAATAGGAACACTAAAATGAATGCAATTTATGTAAGATTTTTAAAAAGTTTTGTTTTGCACAGAATTAGATATAATAGCACTATAGGTGAATTTTCCTCTTATATAAACATAAGTGTATGTGTATTCATTGAGATTAATTGACAAATGGCCATGGTACAAAGTAGACATTCACCGGATATACAAATCAGCACACAAGGCAGTGTAGTGTTGAGTCTGAAGCAGTTTGGGTCAGCAGTTCTTGTGAAATCTTATAAAAAATGATTAAACATTGAATACTATAGATTCTTTTTTTTCCCAACACACTTTGTATAAATTATCTCCACTGAATTCCGCTCTTTAGAACTACATAAATTTAGATATAAAATATTCAAATAGGCAACACTGAAGAGAAATGACTGAAATACTTCAAAGTCATAGTTTGGTACAATGGACAGAAAATTATTTTACACGACAATTATGGCAGGCTGTTCGATCAGCACAAACAAACACACAAAAAAAAACAAAAACGTTTATTGTTTTTTTTTCTTGTGAGAAAAAACATCAACGAACAAAGCATACAAACACAAACATGGAAAGCAAAAAAGTAATTATGGTCATCCCCCCCACTCCACTATAATTACAAAATGAATACACCTTATTTCAATTTTTGACAGCATTAACCCTTTTAGAACCAGCCAAACACAAAGCTAGGGTTGGCAAAAGGTGGGAGGACTCCATAAGCAACTGTGTTCTCCAAGCAACAAGTTTTTCTTTCAAGCAACACAAATTGCTGAACAATAGTATGTTTTGAATTTTGCAAGAACAGATACACAAGTTAAGGGCTTTCAAAGTTATTAAGTGCACAAAATCTTGGCACCTTTGAGAAAGAATTCATGGTGATAAAATGACTAACTTTGTTCATGAATGAAGTGATTGAAAGAGTAGGTTTTGTATTAAAGAGAGAAATTCTCAAAAATTGTCAGGAAAAACTTTTTTATTTTTGCTCAAGGTGAAGATATTGGCAAAAGGGGGTCACACGACCAAAATTCAAACATTCTATATTTTACACCAAGGTCTCTAATGTAATGAAGACATCACATTAAATTTCCATTTTTGTTATATCATCCAATTTCACTGTGTCGTCAGTGTTGTATAGAATGGCTCTATTTTATATCACAGTGATCCTGACTGGCCGATTCTTATATTTTGTGTACTAGTTGACTCTGATCACACAAAATAATGAGTTGACTTCTGGTTACTTGAGCCTAAGAAAACGGATGACATGTATTTATCACACATTGTTACAATATGGCTTCCCATATCTCTTGCTCCCAGAATGAGGCTCTGTCACGATGTAACTCTCACAAACATGAGATTTACACTCAAATGAGACTTGGTGATCTGTCAAATAAGAAGTGGTAGTACATGACATCACAGAAGTAGTAGAAATACCAAACAACTTTACTTTTATAATTAAAATTTCATCTTTTTTTTCTACTCAAACCTTCAGAACTATCAGTGCTGTCAAAAATTTTAGAATAAGGTGTATTTACAATATGATTCAAAGTTTAAGGAGAAAAAAAATGATCATAACAGCAACATTTTGTTATTTTTTCTATTGGTTTGAATTGTTAAGAACTTCATTGCATTTACTAATTGTGTTTAGTGTGTTAAGGTGTGCAGTAGTCCATCTAACCTTGGCTATAGCTTCTTCAGAGAGCTTCTCTCCCTCTCCTTCCAGAGAGCTTAACAGGGGGACATCAGGTCCCTGAAAGAAAGGGGATAACAGTTCAGGTATGGCCAATAGGGGCCTTGGCAGGAAATCAACAGGTTATATACCGGACACATAGGATAAAAACAAGCAGAGGAAAATTCTAGCCAAACAGCATTTTAAAACATCTGTTTCCAATCATAATCCTGTGAACAATCAGAATTTACAAATACAAAAAAAAAATAGGAATGTCTATGGTCAAATATACAGTACTGCTTACAAATACTACAACAAGCACACAATTCTTCTCTATGATTGCATTCTCTCCATATATATATATATATATATATATATATATATTTATTGGTCTAGTTTAAGGCTATTTATTAATATTTGGCAACAATTCTAAATATCAAAGTTAATGAGCCTTTTCAATCTCTTTGATGATTAATTTTGAACAAAATTTTAGCGGGATAGAAAAATAATACCTGATTTAATTCATTGAACAATTCGATTTTCCAAATTTTTCTCATGAAATTTAGTATTGGGAACCACAAAACATACCTAAATGCATGCCTTGTTGTAATGATTGCAATAAGATTTCTCTTTTTCTCAAGTAAGGTTCCTGTGTTAACTTTTAAAACCAAGCCATACATGCAAAATTTTCTGTTCAAATACTTATGAGCAGTACTGTAGATTCTGTCAAAAAAAGAAATGTCAACTTTTCAAATCTTTTTTTTTAGGCCTTTTGCACCAGCAGAAATGATTTACACTGAAATGTAGGCATGAAAATGAAACTATGTTCAAATTCACAATTGATCGATTATTTGAATTAGTAGTAATTCCTGCAAAGTTTTAAATAGATATCAAGTAAAGAATTAGATACCTAAGTGGAAAGAGAACAAGAAGATTAAAGGAATATTACACACGGCTTTTCTCAGACTAGTGTCCTCATCTTAGTTGTTATAGTCACATTTTGGCCATTACACCCTGCTGCCTTCTTCAGGTATCTGTCATAATTGGTAACTTTCTGGGAATTTCAAATTGAACCCTTCATCAATCCAAGGGGGTAGATTGTTTTCATCCTGCAGTCCGTGCCAGAGGATGACTTTTTTTTGCACTACCCAACCTGAGCAGATTACTATATAACCAACACTTTCATTTACTAATGGTATTTATTAAACATATTTCTTCCATGATTCTTCTCTTTTTTTCTAGAGAGATCTTTATTTACAGGGAAAAAAAAAACCTATCTGGTATGACAAAAGTTAAAAATCAGACTATAGTACCAAACCATTTATCCAATGAGCTTTTTACCAGAGGTGACCCAGATTTCTGGATTTATTAGATTTCTGGACCAATGCTTTATTTATACTTAAAATATAAAATAAAAAATGAGAAGTAAGGAACAAAATTGTATTCAACAGATTACTGATACTAAAGCAGGATCTATTTGATTTTTACTAATCCACTTGAAATTCTTAAAACATGGAATGTAAAATATATAATATACAATGAAATATCAAATAAAGAGAAGTAAAGAACAAAACTTCTTCTAACATAAGCAAATTGATCCACTTCAAAAACAGCATCTAATCAATATCAATCCACTAATCTTCATCTGAAGACAATTCAACCATAGTACAAAAATCATAACGAAGAGTGGTCGAACGGCAAACTACTTCAATGACCACTAGTTTAAAAAAATAGCCGTTTCTCTGGCAATTCATTTTCTGGAAACCGGATTAAAGTTCTGGTACTGTGAAAAATTTTCAATAGAGATTTTTATTCTCAATTCATGGGAAAAATCCAGTGGGTTGCATTTTATGTTAAAAAAAGATCAAAGATCAAACAAGTTCAGTGGTTCTTGAGCTGGGGTGTGAGATGGTGGCCAACAAACTTTTCGTTTTATTGATGTGTACGACTTTTGGTTTCATTCGTAATATCTTGATGCAGACTTAATTTTGACACCTGATGAATTTTAACATTTTTTTTCGCACTATCCAATATTTGCCAATTTCTGAAATTTGATTTTTCAACTTCAAGATTAAGGGGACAAGAAAGATTTTGAAAAGCTTTGAAAAAAGTCAAGAACAGCTGAACTTGTTCATCAGACCCACAATTTCTCCTCTATAGGTCAACAACTCACCTTAATGGCTTGAATCATTTTGGCCACTTCAACTTTGGTCTTCCCCTTGACACTTTGACCATTGACTCCAACAATCTCATCTCCAGAAGCAAGCTGACCATCTTTGGCGGCAGGTGTGTTGTCAAAGACCTGCACAACATAGAGACAAGGACACAAGGGGGCACCACCTCCAATGCTAATTCCAATCAAATTCTGTGAGTCTTTTTGTAGTGTTACACTACCAGAACTCACTGTCATACCCCTAAAAGAAAAAAAAAAAAAAAAAAAAAGAAACAGGTTTATTCAGTCAAACAATAGAAACCGTCATGCAACCGACATCTTTTTGGCATCTTTGGCATGCTGTGTCAAGGATGATCAATTAAAAAATTGGAAGAAATGGTGGTCAATGATTACAGATAAGATGACACTTGAAGCATCCAAAAAAACACCTGAAGAAAATGAGGCCATCTTATAGGTCAGATAAAACATAAAAGTAACCTAAAATCAGCAAATTCAGACGGACTCATCTTGTCTGGAGGTTGCCTAAGTTGTCGGACATAAACTAAGTGACCATTTTAACATAAACTTGCATTGTAGATTGACCCTACCCCATAAAACTTATGGGGGGGTCAAGATGTATTTCCAAAAAATGAAAAAAAAAACTTTTTTTCAAAATACTGAGTAAATTTAATTTTTATCCCTCAAGATACATCAGTGTGGCCTGTACACATGACAATACATAGTCAGCCAGACAGAATCACTAAAAAATTGAAAAAAAAAACTTTGTTGAATCCTACGTTCAGTTTCTAATAGATCATTTTTGGTTAGATTTCAGATTTGTCCATTTTCAAACAATCAATTTTTTTTCAGATTGGAAAAAAGTCTGAAATCCTTGGAATTAGGTAGATTTCAGAATTTGGAATCATGTTATATCTCTTTAATCTGGCAACCTTGAGACATGGACATAGCCATTGCCAGACCACAGAAAATGCCATAAAACTGAAATCATTTTTCATACTATTACATGATAAATTTTTGCAGTTAACCAATTTTAGATAATTTTTCAAATATTATGGGAAATAGAACAATATATTTTTGATATAATTTATATAAATTATATCACAATAAATAGAAATCATTTGTGTTTTATAAGGCTATTTTTAGTTGTTTGTATAAAAATAATTAACAATTCATCACAAATTGTTAATAACAATCTTATTTTGTGTTGAAAAAAAAAAATTCTGAAATTGTTGAATTCAGAGTTCTTTGATTTGGTCAGTTGCCAAGTTTTAACATATACAGTTTATGAATCACTAAATTACAGTTCAAACCTTGGTTTGATACCATATCAAATCAAAGAAATCTTGAAACTGATATATAAGGTAGTGGGGATGGATTCAAAACATGCCAAACCATGGAGATCACTGGATCATACAACTTGGGATCAGAAAAGTATACTCTTTGTCTTTTATTGGTTGATGACCTAAAGTTTTGAGTCAATATGCAAAACAATATGGCAGACTGACACATGACACATCAATATGTCATGGGTCAAGAATGTTCACTGCCAAGTCCTCTTTGGCCAAACTCTAGCTTCTATTAATGGATAAATGTTTGGGGAACTTTTCAAAGAAGAGATTGTTTATGTGACATTTTTTTTTTTTCAAAATCGAATAAAAGGAGAATCTAAATTTTTTCAAAAATATCTCCAATTTATTTGGGAGCCAAATCAAGGAGTCCAAGTGTACTGTGTGATCGCTACATTCAGAATGACTGAATCAGTTATTCTTCATGTCTCATGTAGGGTTTGGGGGAGAAAGTTACATGATACAAGCCTGTCCAACCATCCCCCAAGTCCAGGTTTGGCTCCCTGCAACTTCTAGCTTTTCCAAAAGAGATTTCAGACCATGGACGAGATTAAGGAAGAGAATGTGATGAGTCAGCTGATGGCGATCCTAAAGAGGATTTTGCAGGCTGTTTAGAAAATATAAGCTTTTGGTAGAAAAACAGGCTCCATAATCTTAGCTTTGAGTCAGACTTGATTCAGAGCAAGTAAATCATATGACTCAAAATATCAATTATTTATTAATTTCACCCGGGCAATGGGTTCCATTCCCCAAACAGCAATTCTCCACTGTAAGAGGGGGAAAGTCAAAGACAATACCTGATGACTGCAGTTGTAACATGCTTTTGGCATTTAAATTAAATTTTTGTGAATCTCAGGTTTTTTTTTTAATGATCTTGGAAAAACTTTGCTCAATACAAAATCAACAGGCCATCAATTTTCCTCTCAGCCCCTCCTATCTACAGTACCCCCCTCTTACTCTCCCCTCCTCTCTAAAAATAACATGAAGTACCCACTCATTATGCAACTATCAATGAATTCAGCTGAAAAAATAGACACCAAAAGAAAAAAAATGTGTAAATTTCCCCCATCATATTGTGGGGGGGGGGATGTAAATTTCAAAATCCAATCTGCTAAAAATCTTTCCCAGGGTCACATTAGTATACACAAAAAATTTCATGGCAATATGCTGTGTGGTGTTTGCAGACTTTTAATGGATTATAAGGTTACAGAGTCAGAAGTCCTTTAGATGATATTATGAAAAAAAGGAAAAAATTGACTTATTTTCTAAACATCTTTGTTCAGGCATGTTTTAGTTTCAACATTGATATTGGGCTTTTTTTGGTATTACGAAATTCTCACGACAAAAAATACGGAAAAATCCATCAACCAAAAATGAAAATAAATAAAAATAAACCTGGTTAGTCACTCAATAAAAACTGTCATTTGTCCAACGTCTTTTGGTAGTACGGCGTGTTCGGGGTGATCAGTTAAAAATTAGAAGATCGGGTGATCAATGAATGAGTTACCCCTCTCGCCTTTTGTTGGGCTGTGGTCACTGAAAACATTGGTATGGGATAAAAAAAATAATTTTTTTCTGGAAATAATAAGGAGTGAAAGCTTTAATTTTCAGCCCTCTTGCTCATATAGTATGACACATACATATATAGCCAGCCAGCCAGATCAACTTCAAAACTGACGAAACCGATGTCAATAGTTTTGGTTGACGGTTTCTAACATTTATGATTATGATTACAATGATTTTCCAGGTTAACAATCAAGAAGAATGTCCAAGCCATTCGCCATGTTGTTCCATAAATCATTCTATCTTGAAGAATGCCAATATCGAGGTTTTTTTAGTTTTTTCATCTCCACCAACAAATATTGTTATTTTTTCAACCGACCTATTCTTCGGTCCGGCTGTGAAATTGCAGGACTTAAAACTTTCTGGGGTTTTTTTAACTTCCAATTCCCGCAAAAATTAATCAAAAAAATTGTTATGTGATGAAAAAAAAAATTTCATCTGAGAATCTTGAAACAATTCAAGAGCAGGGGCATGGGCACTGTTGCCAACTCAGAAGAATTTTGTGCCAAAAACAACTACGAAAAAGTGTCACCGTTACTGTTAATCCTTCTATGACCATTTAAAATAGCTATAAGTTGCTAAATTCACCTAATATGACTGGGAGATATCGCTAAATGTTGAATTTCCGCGAAAAGCGCTAAATTGGCAACCCTGTTCGCACAATCACCCCTGGGCCCTCAAACGCTTTAAGAATAGTATTTCACTTATTGTATAGTAGCATGCCGAGAAGCCGCAAAATAAGTGTGTATATGTTGGTTAACTTACTGAGTGATTACAGCATGAGGTCTGATGAAGAAAATTCTACACTTGGTTTATTTTTCGATTTTTGGAATGAATGCACAAAAAAAATCACACCATTAGATTATGAAACCAGTTAAAAAATCATCTACAGTATCACCAACTACTGAAAGTTTTGTAAAGTTTTAATCTAATTAAGGATTTATGTCCTGCTTGGTACTTTCAGGGAGATTATTTTTGTCTGCACCCCGTGGACCCTTCGGGGGTCCGCACCCCAGGGTTGGGAACCACTGCATTGTGTGTGTGGAGGGGGGGGGGGACTTGAGGAGCTAAGACACACACCCTCCAGCCCCCATATCTCCAACAATATGCCAGCTCGAAAGTTTCTTTCTGTAAGTTAAATGCAACTGAAAATCTCAAAACGAAACAGCTCGAATAGTAAAATTCAAGTGAAACTTTGTTTTCCTTTGAGTTTTCTCTACGTGATAAAAGAAATCGTGATTCTAAGGCGTTGAAGATATTGTTGGGGTCACTTCGTTTTATATGAATGGTATATGATTAGATTCCTAATTTTACTTAAAGCAAACATGTTTGATAGCAAAAAAAGTTAGATTTGAAAAATTAATTGAGATGAAACCTAAACGTGTCAATCCGACGCGTTTCCAAGATAACAGAATTGTCACATAAAATAAAACCCGAAAACTTGGAAAAAGAAAAAAAGAAAAAAAAAAAAAAAAATTGAAATTCAATTTGTGAAAACTAAGAAAAGTCCACAACTCCAAGAGTCGAGAAGAAAAGAACTTGACATTTCCCAGGGGTGTAGGGGACGTTCAGGTCGATTTAATTTGACGACTTAAGATATAAGGACAAAATTACACAATCTGGAAGCATCAAGTGCTAGAACTAGCTTTTTATCGTCTTTGTTAAACATTTTTATACAATCTTGAAGCTCAAATAATGACCTTTGCAAATTGTAGACTCCACGATGGTGAAGTAACGGAATACTTCAAAGCCGTAGTTTTCTACGACGGACGGAAAGTAAGATCCAGTTTAGCATCATAGTTACATTAGAACCTCCAACTTAATAAAAATTATATCTTTTCTCAAAAATAACAAATTTCCGGAAGAAACGAATATCTTATTGATCGAAAGTACATAAAACTAATGAAGAAAAATATTTTCCAATGAATACGGCGATGTTAATTATTCCGAAGCTTGACTTGAACTTTTCACGAAAAATTAAAGAAAATTCTCAATCATTAAACTAAACAGCTTATATTTTTCTTCATCTAAGAACAAGAAAAATTTAAAAGAAAGCAACATATTTCCAAAGGGCTCGCTGGAGTAGACGTAAGCTAATCCTGAGGGTGGGGGGACTCGTTGCATGTCACTATCACTAGTCACCAAATATCTTCCCAGGGTAATTAATTGAATGAAATTAGTCTAAGTAAAAAAAAAATGAAATTAGTAATTAATCATTGAAATGTTTTAACTTTTTCTTTGAATTAAAAGTAACGAAAAACATTTTCAAAATTAAAGAACATATTTCGTGGAAGGGTTAGCCAGTGCGCTGAAGTATTGATGTAGGACCCAAGGGAAACTTTTCCCCGCGTTTGTCACTCACCATGTATCTTCCCAGGGTAATGGAGTGTGTTTGTTTTTGTCGGAAAAGTAATCATCTATATCCATGGTTGGTAGCCGATGGTATTGCCAGGGGGGAAATGACATCAGATGGAAAAATACGACCTCAAAATAGACATGGAACAAAAGATACGCCCCGTTCCTTTGACACACACAAAAACGAAACGTACATAATTGAGGAGTAACAGATGTACATTTCAGTCCTGGCTCATACAGACAGAGAGAGAGAGAGAGATAGACATATTGGTACTAACTCATGAGTGTGCACTCACACACACGGAGACAAGCAGATATATACTAAGAGAACGACACACACACACGCACAAACATACAGAGACATACACACACACACAAACACAGAGACACACACAAACAAACACAGAGACACACACACAAACAAACACAGAGACACACACACACAAACAAACACAGAGACACACACACACACAAACACAGAGACACACACACACAAATTAACAGTCTATGTCGGTCATAATTGCTAATATTTAGCCCAAATCCAAGAAAAAAAAAGGACAAGTTTTGTCAATCAAGCTGTTCATTCCATTTCAGGCAGTCAGGAGTTTAACCAACAACAAACAAACGCTTTAAATAATTTTATTTATAGAAAATAGAGACCCTTAGATATTAGTTTCATGAAAATTTTCAAATAGTCCTCAAATATAAAACGCCATGTGCATCCATATTGTGTGTAACACTTTTCAATGAGTGCACAGATACTGCACACTGATCCTAGGCAGAAGCGACACTTTAATGCAAGGTGGAGCAAACAGATACTCTAATCTCAGGCAGAAGAACTGATAAATGCGTAAGTAATCCTATCATTTTTTTACTGGGTAAAATGCTTTTTATTTGTCTCATTAAAAAACACTTTTGAAACCTGAACCTGTGAATATGGATTAAAGAACTTCTCAATTTTCACGAGAAATCCACTCGACTGAAAAGCTGTTGGAAATGTTTCCCCCTCTGAAGAAAACAAGAAAAAAAATTCTAAAAGTGGCTCTTTTGAATGACAAAAAAAACAAAAAAAACCCCAAAAAAACAGATAACACTCAGAGGACACATACCTCTGCCAATTCCATTTACAAACCAAAAACTGAATGAAAATCAGTTCATATACAGCTAAGAGGCTGGGGAAGAAGGCAACGGTGTAAGTTTTGATTTTCTATAATTCAAACTCCTGTTTTAATGAATGAAAAAATACCTCCCAATCAAAAAAAAAAATCCTGGATCCGCCCCCAATTTCAATCAATTCATCCTTAGCCCATGGCCCAACCTTCAAAAAATGTCAATTAAAATGTTTCAAATTACAATCACAAAAGGTGGGCGGGTTTGTTTTTTTTTGGGTGGGGAGCGTACCCCACCCAGCAACTTACCATACAACATTCTGTAATAATTTGTTGTTTTTTTTTTTTGTTTTACTTTTAAACTAAATGAGTTTGTTCTAATTTTTCTAGAAGAGACTGAAATCAATGAAAGCTGATCATGTGCGAGAGTTGTTCATTGGTAACAGGTGGTTATCTGGTGGCATTGTGTTCAGTGAGGGACTCAACAAAGAGGGAGAGGACGTTACTTTTAGTGTGACACATCACTACCAACCTTTTCTTTCTATTTTGGAATGATTAACTGAATTCAGACGATTTTTTTAAAAAATTCGATTGGAGTTCACTTATTGGCTGAGATAGTTGACAAGCTGAGCTGAAAAAAAGAATTCTGGCTCCTCAGTGAATTTCAAGGTAGGCAGTCCCAGTCCATATTTGGAAAATTGGTGCAACAAACTCTTCATTTGAAAGAACAAAACATAACTTCAAAGAAGTGTGGTAGTAAAGACAAGACCAACGTTTCTTGAACTTGAAGTTATTTTAGGGGTGAATGGGGAGGGGTGTCGAAAGATTTGATTTTATCAGATGTCTATATTTTTACACTTAAAAAAGTTAATTTTGTGATAAACGTACATAAAACATTAATTCTAAAAAAATCAATTTGTAAGAATGATGACATTTACAAACTTTACTTGATGTAAACTAGAAAAATCTAATAATTTTTCTGTGTTGATATTTTGTCACACCTCATTTTCTTCACAGGAGTTAAAAATCTTGAAAAAGATAAATACTTGGGAGATACGTTGTCATTATTGTTCATTACACAAAATGAGTGAAAATTATATACACAAGGGAAAATAAGATGAAAAAGTTAAAGTTTTAAGGAAATTTACTTGCAAGTGAATGAAAGTGTACACCTACTTCTCAATTGACAAGGTTATTTATATGTTCAACATCTAATGAAGAAGCAAGCTACTGTATACCTAGTCCCCCCCCCCCAAGCCCAAGCTTACCAAATAGCTATTTCCCCAAAACCCGGCCTCATCATATACCTAGTTCCCAAAGCCCATTTCCATCACTAAATACCAATGGCAGAAATTTTCCCCTCAAGATTTTCATTGAGTAAAACTCTGGAAGATAATAGTTCAAAAAATAAGATGACAAATATGAAATATAAAAGTTAACATTCCTCATTTTGGGCCACTATGCAGGGAATCGTCAGGGAAAATGAAAAAATGATTAGAAATAAAAGCTTATATTTATTCCTCTGAAACAATAATTAAAGCAAGAAGTCATTTGTATGAGTAGACATGCATAGAATGTATATATGAATGGACATTGCTGTGAGGGAAATATGATAACTAAGGTTTGGAGTTAAGGTTTTTTGTAATACTAAGTGAATGTACTAATTTGAAACCATAGAAAATATATATACACACTTGAAAAAGTTAATTTTGTGGAAAACATACATGAGAAAGCATTAATTCAAAAATTTAATATTAAGAATCCCAACCCCTAATCCTTGAAAATCATATTTCCTGAAAACCAACCTTTTCATGAAAATCTGTATTAATAGACTTATACAACTGATATTTTGCAGTTCTTTTCGGTGTGAGCAGAGATGATTATTCCATTTTTTGTTAATGAGGAATGTTTATTCAGAAATATTTACATTTTAATGTAATGCTAACAGCCTACTTGTAAAGCAATCATTCACACATCTAAACCTCTGAATACTCTATATTTCAGGTGCATTAGATGTTCTATATGAAAAAATGAAATAAAATACATATATATGTGCATATCTAGATACACACCACTACCTACAACAAACCATTTTAAACACTTTTGCTGTGTTTAAGTTATTCATGTGTACCGACAATTTTATATATTCATGTATCTGGACTTTGCCCAGGTCTAAGTGTTTAGAGTAGAAACTTCAAATTCTGCAAGCACACACTCTCCTCAATGAGGAGTTGAATTGTTTTTCTTTACCACCATCCCCAAAGTTTTCAGAAGAGGGTTCAATTTATGAAATAAGTTTATGCTAAATCTATGTGATAAAAATGAGCATATATGGATGGCAGTGATTCCCTAGGAATGCTAGTTCTTTTAGTGTTTATGCGTGTGAGAAGCAAATTGCAAAATTAAACAAACCCAAAAAGAGAAGGGAAAAGAGAGAGAAAGACTTATTCATCTGATAATTGCTTGCATTGAAATAATCAGCATCTTGATTTTGTTTTTTTTTATTAGATTAAGTATTGTCAACCATTATTAATTCAATAATTTACCTGGGCCATCAAAAATGGCCACATATATGAAATATATGTGGCATTCCTAGGGTTGGTGTCACCCCTAGTGCTGCCAACTCAAAAATTTTCTTCAAGCTAAATCAACCTCAAAAAATTAGTCATTTGTTGGATACTTTTAATAATTTGAAATGGCTAGATTAATTTTAACTGACTAGAATAGCTGAAAATTGGCTATAAATTTTTGTGATGCCAAAACAAGAAACGTGTTGAATTTAGCACAAAAAGTGCTAAATTAACAACACCAATGCTCCCCTCCCAGAACTTGTCAAGCAATAGGTAAACGTACCTCAAAAGATATACTGAATTCCCTTTTTGCATAAAATCTGAAGGGAATTTCTGTTTCATATAGAATTGGTAAAAATTTCTTCCCAGGAGGTTTGAATGTTAGAAGACAAGTAATCATACTTTCAGTAATGGTTGAAGTTATTCCTTTTTCTTCAATACTTTACTAAAGGACACACATATATTCATGATAGTTAAGTACAGGCTATTGAAAGCTATAATCATATATATACAAGTTTTTTGTGTACCCCAAAAGATACCAAGAAAGCAGCTTTTTTGTACCTGTTTACCATTGGATTACTATGAATTATTGGGTTTTGTGCAGATTTTCTGTTTAAAGTAGTAAAGATGAGAATTTATCTCTTATAAAATAATAAACTTGCGAATTTTAAATCTATGTCCACACCTTTTAGGAGTGTTCATATGAAAAATTGTATTCTTATCACTCAGCCAAAAATCACCATTTCCCAGTTGCGACAGAATATGAAGAAATGCAATTGTTAGTAGTTTTCCCCGAGAGAAATAAACATTATAAATAGGAAACAACCATCAGTTTTGAATTTAATGTTAGTTTTGAAAAATTATAGAGCAATAAATTTCTTCATATTTCTGAGGTACTATGTTTTTTGAGGTACATACAAAGAACTCTTGCTATAACAAACCTCGATATAAAGAATTTTGGCTTTAATGAACACATGAACCATTACAAACTTTCTTCTAATTAACCAAACAAAGTTTGATGAATGCAGCAAATACATCGACCATCGAACTTGGCTCTATACCAGTTTCATGATTCAGCCTTTAGATCAAGATAAAAGAGTAGTATCAGTTCTCATGTCAACAAAACATAGCATTTACTTTCCATTTTCAATTTTAAACATTATTATAGTTGTATTTCAATTATTTTTGACGTGAATTCCAATTTGATTTGAATATTTTTTCAATTGACAAAAATAATAGTTGTTATGAATCTTATTTATTCACGTCACAGAAAACCATGTGATATAGCATTCCCATTTTAAATTTCCAAGTTTATCTCAGTCATGTAGGAAAAAAAAAAATCAAGTACCCATTAAATCATTCTACTCATTACAACTCTTCATTACTTTTTCTTGGGACTCATTTTAACTCGTTAATTATTGAATTTTATATTAGAATACTAAATTTTTGTTTCACATGTAAACCATGGTTTTAATAGTTTTATGAAATTCAAGTAGAACATTCAACAATGAAAATACAACCATGTAATTCCTTCTTTTTGTCAATTGAAAGAATAATCAAATTAGAGTAAAATTCACAAAGAAAACAATTGAAATATAGCTATAATAACAACATTTCAAGTTTAACACGGGGAGTTAATATCATGTTTCATTGAAGTGAGAAAAACAGATACTTCATTTTGATCTTGAACTAGAAACTGTAAAAGTTTGGACCATAAAACTAGGATAATGCTCCAAAACAAAACTTTCAAAAAAGATGTTTAAGTATTGCAATAATTTTAAAGGAGAGCCAAAATAGTAGGTGATAGATGCTAAGATATAGAGATGGATAAAACGAGAAAAAAAAATGAATGTCTTACCATTTTTTCCCCTTAATTTTGGAGAATTTTGTTATCTATAGAAAAGGCAGTTTCTCAAAAAATTCAGCAGCGGATAGCAGTATAGATTTGTTAATAAAATAATAAATTGAGCAAAGTTGAGGAGCAGCGGGTCTCAAAAAAGTTTCTAAAAGCGGAAATTTCTGAAACTGTCACTGCAATTGGCTGAAATCGTTTTTAATTTCCAGCTAACTTTATAGCTAAAAATGTTTTATATATTTATTTGAAGTCCACTCATCAAATGAACTAACTAAGACTCCGGAACAAATCATCAATGAGATTAAAACATTTACTTTTATTAAACTTATTAATTATTTCCAAAATTGGCCAGATTTACAAGTGTAGATTTTTATCAGGTAAACTGGAAAAACATCCAATCAGATATAGCCAAAAAATGGCTAATTTGACAACACAAGGCAACAGAACAGATGATTTTTTTTGATTGAGTTCATGCAAGGAAGATCAGTTGACATTATGAAAGCTTGTTTGTTTCATTGAGCAGAAATAAATTTGACAAAACACAGAACTTTGCTAGTCTACAGATTCAAGAAATAAAATTGTTTCTTTCAATTTTCCTGTCTCCAACATAGAGAAGCTAAATAATTCAGAGAAAAGCAAATCAGTGTACATCGCATCAGATTTAACAAGTGAATTTTAATTCATCAAATTTACAAATAAATATTCAAATTTTTAAAATAATCAAAACAGTCGTCATAGTGTCACTCTTCAGATGGTGTCAGTTGGCAGAAAATTGGACGCAATATTTAACCCTATCCTTCATTTTTCTCCGATCTCTCAGTGTTACAGCATTAACATACATACATAGCTAACTATCCAGCCAGACCAATTTAAAAATTAAAGAAACCTATGTTAACAGTTTTGGTGACAATTTCTTATAAATACTAATCTAAAATTAATAAGTGGTCAGCATAGTTATCTCAAACTATTCATAGATGCTAGCAGATTTCCCACTGACGTAAGCGATTAGAGTTTGAACCAAGGAATAGTAATGCTAGTTATCAAGGCAGGCAGGCTCACCCCATTTGGGAAATTGGTGCAGCATAATTTTCCTACCATCAGTGAAAAAAAAAACTTTTTTGGTAGTTTGTTGGTTCTGTCAAACTAGTAGAAAGGAGAAATAGAACAGTACATTAGATAGGGAAAGGGGCTGGCAGAAAAAGGACAATGATCTATACTTCAGCTTGTGTGCGTCGGGAAGGGTAGCAGTGCTGATGGAAAGGGGACAATGATATATACTGCAACTAGCTAGAGAGACAGGTACAATAGAAAATGAAAACATAGAGAGACTTTATGAAAGGGATGACAGAGTCTGTTCGAAAAGTGAAACTAATTCTATTATTACTTGAAATCTAAATAAAAAGAACTTTTGGGCAGTATAAACTCTTAATCACAAACAACTTGAAATTATAGAATTTGAAAAAAAAATGACAGGATCATTCGGATACGGACAATTTATACAAATATATCACTTCACTTCACTGAGTCAAGCGAACTAAGACTTTCCTGACTATAATTTTGCCACTCGACCCAATATAAATATAACTTGGTGTATAAATATATCTAGTTCTGAGTAGAACAGGGAATCGTACTAATGAAAAAAAGTACAAATGAAAGATAGTAAACTCTTAGAGTCATGTTTTTTTATTAAAAAAAATGCTGTCTTCAATGTTTTATTGCAATAAATACATTTATTCTAAAATAATGTATTTTTTGACAGCAATTTTTCTTTCAAGCTAGTTCCATTGAAGATGATAAATAGTGTTTGTTGATTCAATTTTATCAATTTTTTTTGCAGAAAAGCAACTAATCTGCAAACAAAGGAAATTAACAAAAAATCATACTAAAATATATATATAGATACATTTGTATGATTTATTCATATTTACCATATATGCAAGTGAATAAGTTGACCCCAAACTATGACGTTAATTCAAATCTAGTCCAATAATTGCCAGATAAATTGACACTCCATCAGAAGACAGCATCAAGTCCATCTGAGTTTCAAATTTATAGGACCTGAACAGACAAATATGATCCATCCAGGAAAAAGTCAACTTATACATCAGCATATATAATGAATAATCCCGTCATTTTTTTATTGGTACTATGCTAGTTTTTTTCAGAAAACTCCAACAGTTACACAAACAGAGATAATAAAAACACGAGTGCTGATACAGGTGAGTGTTGTGTGCATGGTTTCATACCTTTTTTCAGCTTCATTAAATGTCGATCTGATAAAACAAAATGGTTATCTTTGGAGAGAGAACCATAAAATTCTTGGGATTCCAAAAATCAAAAAGTGTAAATGTGTGTTTCTCCATTAGTACTTCTCCAAAATACTTAGTCTGACTTTATCAACTTCAGCTTGGAATTTGTTTCACTAAGAATCTAAGTATTTTTGATAAAGAGAAATGTCATGATTTCAACCTTATATCATTTTTAACCTAATGAACGAGAAAATTAGACTAAAATAAGTGAGTTTTCAATTTTTCATGGACTTCAAAAGTCAAGATATTTACACTGTTGGATTTTCTATCTGAATTTTAGATGAGGAAATATCATTATTGTTATACATAAATAGGTTATAAGAATGCATATATGTAAATAAGTTACTGAGAATTATGAAGAGTAGTTTCTTTTCAGCAAAGTCTTTATGATTTGCCTTCTGGTTATTTCCGCTACAGATACTGTTTGAATTTCTCAAATTCTTATATCTTCTTCAAGAGCAAATACTCTATAATGTATAAAGACTAACCCTCTTTTCATCACAATCATTATAAATGGATTCATTCAAACACTGGTCTTCATTTTGGTTGTTATAATCACATTTCAGCTGTAGTATCCTGCATTTTTCAGGTACTTGTCATGTTTGGTAACATTCTCAGAATTTTGATCTGAACCCTTTCAACCCGGAGGGATAGACTATTTTCATTCCTCAGTTCATGCAAGCTGATATCTTGCATTATTCAATTCTACTCATAATTCATCCCTCTGATGTTGCTTCTGTGTGTTCCATTAGATTTCATGGCCTGACCTGACAGGTATCTGAAACCAAGATGAGGACACTAGTGCAAGTAAATCGGTGTGTAGTAATGGATTTTATTTCTGATATTTTAGGGGCTGAATGTTTTGTATTCCATGGATTTCTAATTCATCTGTCTCTGTTACAGGGTTTCTTCCATAATATTTTAAAAGTTTCAACTTCATCTTTCAATTATTTAGTGCTGACTTTTTCCTACAATCAAAAAGAACAGTGTGGTGAATAAAGGGAAGTAACTCTTTTCATTGCATACCTGGACAATCTGGTTTTGACTGAGCATTCACGAAATCCACCAATTATATTTGGAAGAGAATCTAGAGCAAGTTACAAGATCTTTTTGTTTTTTTAATCTTAAAATTCTGAGAGAAAACCATCATCAAATAATATTTTTTTTGCAGGTGTCATTTATGATGGGAACTGAAAGTAGAATTGATGAACTGAGTTCAAATTCCAACTGAGATGGGTTTCATCTATCTCTCATTAATACATGAACCCTCTTCTCCCTAGGATCTCTCCCATCACCAGAAATAAAGTCATAATGTAGTCTAGTAAAATGAGTCATAACTTTGGTTTCTGACTAAGAGAAAAATTTTAATAAAATTGATTATATTTCAATTTTCAGAAATAAAATTGTCAATATTTACTTCATCAAAATATTACTTATTTTATTGAATTTTTTTCCCCTCTGTGACAAAGTGACTTTTTTCCTAGCCAATATGACGAGTTTTTCCAATGATTTTTTTTCGAATGACTTATCAAGAAAAGTCCCCAATCAGCATGGATTCTTTGCTGTAAGAACAATTACGTGATAGTTGGAGAGGAGGAGATGGGTACTGCCAAGCAAGTCTCCTCTGCACTAGAAGATGCCATGAAGGACAATGAGCTTTGGATTACGGGATGAACCAAACAACATATGGCATGTATATCTAATTTCAAAAAATAAACTAAGGAGGTTCCATAATGAATTGAAACAAAATAGAATCAAGTAGTAATATGATGCATGTCTGTTCATTTACTTCCACCAACTGATGAATATTTTAAATTCAAGATACAATTTGACGTTTTGATCACAGGTTGAAGAATAAAGAGCTCTCAAGCCTCCATGGAAATGATAGTTCTTTTTTTTTTCAAGCAGATATCTTTTGTAAAACTCCAACGCCAGAATTGACTTCATTTTTTACCATTACAAGAAGAAGAACGACAAGAACAATCCTTACCCAGATTTTGGGTTCTAACTGATATGTAAAATTCACATTTGCCTACCATGATTTGAGCCCATGGCCAACTGAAGATATTAACTAATTTGTATGTTTTTCCTGAATAAAATTGACGATTATGAAAAAGGTTATTATCTAATTTATTGTATTTAATGCAAAGATGACATGAATTTTTTTTTTTTTCACAGGTGCATTTCAGTCTGGAAGAATAAAGCACACCAATTGATAAAAAGATGAAAAAATTAAAAAAAGATTCAAATAAATCTTGGTTAAGACCTCCCCAAAATCTGAAGACCCTACCTTCCCCAACAAATGAAATGTGAAATAGGACCCAGGACAAAACCCCCTTCGTTGGATAAAAACAGGACAAAAATGTCAGTGATTGATGACAGTATAAATGCAATTTTTAACTAATAATCTAAATATATATATTTGAAGGCCTTTTTCTTTTCTTTTTTTTTTCACACAGAATTAAAAAAATAATACAATATAGAATTCCCACCACCACCATCTGATCTTATAATAATCACATTTTTAAAGCTGAACATTTTTTCAGGTATTCGAAAATTTGACAGTATAAAATAGTAAGTAAATTCCAACTATAATTATTCCTCTGATCTTCAAAAAAAAAAAAAAAAAAGCAAGTGCCTGGAACGTCACTCCAGGAGTGGCTTTAAAAGTGGTTATTGTGGGACCTCAAAGCTCAGCCCCTGTGGGAGGTTGCTTTTTTCAAGAATTTTTTTTTTTTTCAAAATTTTTAAAAATTTGTTTCAACCAAATCAAAAAATACCCCAGTCTCGATTTTTTTTACCCGTCTAGGACTATACAATTGTGCTGGATGATAATACTTCTTCCTTAATTTTTTTTTTTTTCCTCCTGATCTTATATTAATCACATTTCTAAAGCTCAACATTCCTTTGACCCACCATCTGAAAAAAAGGGCTTTTCCACTGAAACGATCTCACTAGTTTCATCAAATAAAAATGCAATTATAATTTTTTCCCAAGGATTCACTGAAGAATGATGTCAATTATTTATTGAAAGCTTTTTTTGAGCCATACAAAAACTAAAGAATAATACTACCAGGTGAAAAGGGAAAAAAATGTAATACACTGTAGTATTTTTTTCCTAATTTTTGGATACCTAAATACGTTGAGCTTTGGAGATGTGTGATTGATATATGAGGTCAAATGAAAAAAATTAATATGACTATTTTTCAATTTCATCGCATTTCATCGTCCTTATGTTTTGGGTTTTTTCAATCGAAGTATTTTACTGGTTTAATTTCGGAATAAAATAGAATCAATGAATTAAATTGTTCCTGATTACAGGAATAAATGATTGAAGTTTGATCAATTTATCAATTTCACGTTTTTAATTAATAACAAACAAAACAGAAAATAAAGAAAAGTGTGACAAAAAAAAACATTAAAATGATCCGAAATACATAAATACTTCCTTGTTTTTGCCTCTACTTACAACTTATCTTCCTCCAATTCATATCCGAGACTTCCTTCGTAATACATGGCGTATTTGGCAAGGGTTATTTCAGATAACATGCGACAGAATTAAAGACAAATTGTGGACGTTTCTTCTGTTTCTTTTTCCATTTATCGATCCATATTTCTTCCTGTTTTTCGGGATTTTTGAGGAAGAAGGAAGGTGACACAGTTTAGCTACATGTAACGATCTTTCATGTGCATGAACAAGAATCTACGGATGCGCATAGGTGTTGCTAAGTCTATATTAGCTCAGCGATGGGATACATGCAGCTTATCATATAGAAACGTAGGCATGCGGAGCAGAGTGGGCAGGTAAGTATCCCCAAACACAATTCGGGCAAACAACGTAAAATGTCGTGCATATCAATCCCTTTATTACCCCCTTAAAAGAGTTCACATACGCTTGGAGATTACTGGTACTTTGAAATACTTCTCGTCATTTCTGCATTTGCAGTGCCTTGGATTTTATATTAAAGAAAAGTTATTCGTCATTATTTAATGATTGATTTGGAATGTCATCTTTGTTGGACTCTTCAACTATCTTGTTAAATCTTCAGAATGCTTTTTTTCTTTATTCTTTTCAATTTCCACTTTCGCACTACCCAAGTGACAAAGACTCGTCTGGTATACCGGGTTTTTATAAGACAGGATTTTTTTTTTTTCTTGAACCCTCAAAATTTTTTTTTTTTTTTATAAAACGGACATTTACGGTTGTGGAGACATCTAAATTGGGAATAAATGTTTTATGGTACTTCGTGGCCTCCTTAGAAAAATTGTTTCAGAACAGTTATTTCCCTTGAGGCAGGATTGCAACAGCGCTTTTTCGAGAAATAGTCATGCGTCCAGCCAGGGTTCTGTAGGGCAGACCTGCAAACCCATACAGTTGTGTTGTGGATCACACAAGTTTCACTCAAGATTCAGAGTCCATTTCACACAATTCTTAATATTTTTGTTGTAAAGTTTCAAGAACAACGGTCTCAAACATTTCAACAATTTATCCGACCAGTTCATTTGATTAAAACAGTCTTACATTTAGATTTACCTACAGAAGTTTTGCTTATTTCCCATTAGTTGTTCAAATACATCGTTTGACTGTCGACTGAGCTGCAAGGAGTCTGAAACCCCGTGTCACTAATGATGACCTGATGAAAGAAGCCAAAAAGGCAACAGTCAATTATAAGAATGTTCATGAGAATCAATTCTGATTAAAGAATTGAAATTCATGGAAGAATTATATCATATGTTCTACTTATTTTCACCGTTTTAGCACTACCCCTAAATCTGAAATTTGAAAGTTTGCAGATCTGTAGAAAGTTTGTGTAAGGAGGATTTTTTCACCTCCAGAAATGACTCTTATTTACAAAATGACATATTGTACAAAATAATTTGCTATTTTCAAAGTTGGAAAAAAATAGGCCTTTAAACTCTGAGCAGCTGATCCATTATGCCCCATGAGGATGCGTTGGAACCAATCTCTTTTCCGAGTAAATTCTTTTTATCATAAAGGGAATTCACAATTTTTTTACCCTATCTAAAGACGTTCAGCAATCCCCCTTCTATCTATATCTTTTTAAAATCCCATTATTGAACCACTGTAGCCATCACAGATGGCAAAGGATTGAACAACCGGTTCTATCATTTTTAATATGGGCGTTCATTTGTTTATTCCCACACTCCAGCCATGCTGTTTTATTAAAACATCATAGCTCCACAAATGGCGTGCCCGACCATTCATCATGATTCAAAATGGGACAGGTTAAGTGTCCAAGACATATATATGAGAAAAAAACTAACCTGAAGTATATCCTTAAAAGTTTATTCCAAATAGACCCATTAAGTAGAATTCTACTTTGAAATTGTAGTTAATGTAGCGACTCCATTTTTTAGTTAAAAAATGCTTTAGATACGAAACCTTAAATCTAGCCACTTATGCGATATCACTTCTTTTATCTACTGTCCATAAAAATCCTGAATGCATATGTGTTCAGTTGTTCTAACTTTCTCTCTCCTCTCATTTCCATTCTTTGACCGTGAATATACCATGTTTTGTCATTAATCTGTCTCGATGTGAGAATCCGTAAAAGCTTTCTGGCGACTCAACTCAAACACTGCATTAAATGAACTTACCTCATTTTTGCCCCATTTAACTCCCTGGCCCTAAAACTGAACCAGCTGCCTTTTGATAATCTAGCTAGGTCAAACGTACCACTAATTATTAAAGGCACAACCAATCAAGCTTCATTTGGTAAACCAAATGACATTAGACTTATGTCACGTATTTCCCTAGCTAATCATGCTCTCCTATATTACATTATAAAGTATATGAATACCAATAATGCTACGATCTCACTAATGTTCATTGCTTTATGTGTTCTCAGCTTTATATACTTTTTATAAGTGTCTCATCTGTTGAATCATTAAATGTACATCTTATTTGAAAATAGATTAATGCAAGGAAACATTAATATGATAGATCATGTGAGGAGAGAAGCCTATTGAGTTCAGAGGGTTATTTCTATGTATGAAAATGAAGTATAGGAAAAAAATGAATAGTTAAAGAACATGTGACCTAATAGGTCTAATGTCGTTTAGTTTATCTATCAAATTGAGCCTGATTTGTAGTGCCTATTGATAGATTATCAAAAGGCGATTAGTCCAGGTTAGGTGCAAGGAGGAGCTAAAAGGGGTGAAATAATAAGTACAGTGTTTGCATTGTCACTAAAAATGAGTCAAGTGAAATAATTGCAGTGTTTGCATTTTAGTAGCTATAAAGCTCTTGCGGATTCTCACATTGAGGAAGGCTAGTGACTAAAAACAATACATACTGACACGGTCAAAGATAAGAAACTACACAGACCACAAGTATAGAGAGAAGGAAAGGCAAAGAAAGAGAGGGGTAATTGATTAGCTAAGCCAGTGCAAATGAGTGAGTGAACACGTGCATTCAGGGCTTTTATAAGGAGTCAACAGAGGAAGAGACATTTTCTATATGGGGGCTAGATTTAGGGTTTCGTAGCTAAAGCTAATACTATTTATTTTTGTATTTAATTTTTACTAAAAATGAATAAGCCACCACAGTAGCTTAAATATCATCACAGAACTTTTTAAAATCTTTAACCCATTTTTAAAATGTAATTGTTAAATGTGTGGGAGGAGGCAGGGGTTCATCACATGAAAAAAAAGTTTTTCCCCACAATTTTGAATCGAAACTTCTTAAAATAACAAACGAATATTCACTACGAATGTAAACATTTTCCATTTGGAGTCCACTTGCTCCGATTATGGTTCAATCATGGCCTGGAGCACCTAATATTTCCACTTCTTCATTTTTTCTTCTTAGCTTGAAAGATGTGGAGGGATAATCTTCCTCATTAACATCATATCGTGGTTTGAGCAACCAACAACTACACAACGTTCAGGCAATTCTCATCAAAGAACATCAATTTTTGGCCAATTTGTCTTCACATATAACCTCCTGGCACAGTTGTTGTAACAACTTACAGTGGCCGTAAGGGTTTGTTTTCATCCAATACCTGTTGCTAGGGACTGTTGCTTAGCCCTACTGAATTGGTTCATACATTACGACTTACATCTTTATTCATCTTACACGCAGATACACCATCACATAATTCATTCATTCATTCTTCTTTCTCTATGCACTCAATGACCACTATATTTTACCTAACTTTCTATTCAAATACTATATTTCTGATATTACACAGGTAAAAATCTCATTGTTGGTAGACCATTGGTCTAATTTGAATTATCGAATCAGATAGATTTTAAACCATACCTCAACCAACATGTCACTGTACCTTTCTTTTAATCTTAGAAGGCACTTTATATTCCTGTGACTGTCAAACGATTTACAAATATTTGTTGGTTACTAGTTTCATGTGATAACAAGTTGTATGAGGTTTTTTGCCAGCTAAAGATGAAATGAAACTTTGGCGTTCATTTGTAAAAGACAAATTAACTACGGGTGGATGGAAAGCATATAGGATATTAGTGAAGGGAACTCAATTGAATACAAATGGTCCTAAAATAAAAACAATTATTTAAATCAATAAGAAGTATTTAATATTACACCATAGACAAATTGTTACACGGATGTTGGGGTCCATAATTTTCTACCTCCTCTCAAGTGAGTCTGTGTTGTAACAAATTTTCCATTTTCATAAACTTTGATTCAAGTTTTCATCTTTGCTGCAGGATGAATGTTGTGTGTCATTTCTGGATGGTGAGTGAAAATAGTTGTAAAGTTAGTCATCTATTAGTATCATATTCTGTAAATCCGTCACATACAGTGGTGAAGATGAGGTGAAAGCAGTCGGGTGGGAGTGGATTTATGCTAGTCTGGCAGGAAGACCGAAATGAGTATTTTTCCTAAATCTTGGCATCTCACCAGGTGATAAAACAAATACACAAGTAGCACTCGAACACAAAGACACCAGTTTTTCGTCAAGGCTTTGATCTCTATAGAACTCAACTCTCCAACAAAACTTTAAAATCTCATCTAGAAGACTTCTGACAGAACTCGACAATACTTTTGTCTTCATGAACTATAAAATCTTGAAACCAACTCTTCTACAAACATTCAGCAACCATTTCAAAGGTCTGTTGAAGGGAATCACTCTTTGATATTCTGCAAAAGCACTTGAGTCTGCAACCCTTTTCCTCCTCTTCTATTTCTCTGTTGTCTACTTGTTTTTGTTAAATAAAAGATCAGGATTTATTGAAAAAACTGGTCTTTTCGTCATTTGTTTCAGGGAAAGCTGTTCTTGATGTGTGGGTATCAATGGGTATTATTCAAAATAATCCCAACAATAGTGAAACTAAACATCTATTCATTTAAAAGAAATTTGAATGAATAAAAAGTTTTAATTTCATTTTTGCATCATGCATGGGTGTGGGCGTTCCTGTTGGTGATGTCCCCACAAACTATACTAAACCAGCCGTGGTTCTGGGTTAGTAAAAGAAGGCAACAAGACGGAATTTCGTTTATATGTTTTATATAGAATATTGATTATCAATATCTCTGGAGACGGGAAATGCCTATTCGCAGTTGAAAAGAGAGGAGGCCGATTATCATCTAAGTCAAACTGACGACTGGTCTCTCATGTCATGAACGGTAGTCTACTGAATGGTAGCAGCGGTTGACGGTTACTAAGGGCGGCGTCTAACACGAGAGAGCTGGCAACGATTCTCTTCTCCAAACCCAAATTTTACTCTGACTGCAGCGGTTGACGGTTACTAAGGGCGGCATCTAACACGAGAGAGCTGGCAACGATTCTCTTCTCCAAACCCAAATTTTACTCTGACTACTTGTTACGAAGATTCCTCTTATTTAAGCCCTTGGTATCAACACTGTATCTCTTGTAATTGACTTCCCTTCTCTCCCTCTCCTGCCATCTCACGACGCAGGTCTGTTCAAGATCATGAATTAGTCTCCCCCTCTCTGAAGGACTCTGCAAACAACTTTTCCTTCACAAGCTTTACTCTTTCTTTCATAAGCTTTACTCTCTCTCTCTCTAGACCCCAGACACCGGCCCCTATATCTGGCCTTGTTCCTGAAACCCAGGATTTGACAGATGACACTAGATTGAAAAAGTACAGGTAACTCAACTTCCCATGACATCTCGAAAAACACATTAGGCCCTTATCTGGTCATCAAATCGGGAACAAAACCTTTTCCAAAAGCATTTGTTTTTGCAACCCAGGATTTGACAGATGACACTAGATTGAGAAATTGCAGGTGCCCGCACTTGGAAGCACACAATTCTCATATTATCTCGAAAAACACATTATCCCTTTTAATACAGATAACTCCTTTTGTAATAACAATAGTAATTACTGGTAATAACCATAGTAATTTTTGGTAACAGCCATAGTAATTTTCAGGACACGGGGGACTCCTGGCCCCCTAGTGTCACATCACTCCCCCCTTTGTTACCTGACTTTTACCGGGGTAAAAGTCATCTAAAATATCGGCCATCTCGCTTGTGTTTCACAAAGAAAATCAGTTACACGCAAAGTGTCCGAACTCCAGAGAGACATGCAAAAAGAAACAAAACATTTTGAATACAACAAAATAGACAGATCTCTGTCCTATCAATAAAAATTATATCCGACGGGTCGGATTACTTTCTTGGATTATCTTTTCTTTCTTCTTTTTATTTTTCTTTGCATGCAAGCTAGGAGTATTCAACACTTTAATTCGGTAGCTACTGTTACTTGAGTTACTAGAAAAATCGTTCATATATACTTAAAAAAAATAATGGGTCCTTCATTTTTAATTGTCTGTGAAAAGTATGAAACATTGAAAATGAGCAGTATTTTTTTTTTCTTTTCCTTTTTTTTTTTTTTATATATATGTTTTCGTTCATTACCGAGACTCGCAACGTCTCTTGCCAATAATAATTTGCTCTCATTTTTATTTTATTTATTTTTTTATTTTTTTATCTTTTATTTTTTTCTTTTCATGTTTTCCTCACTTCTCATATGCAGAAAACATCGGTTTCCGAGCAACGTCTTGCTTTTCAATGTCGTGTTGCTCGACAGTTTGTAGTTCTAGTTCAGTGTCACACAAATCTGTCATACCTGTGTTAATGATACCAAATGGCGTCTCCAATTCCGATTTGCCAGAAACTCTCGCTTTGATATAGGTTTTCTTGCGTCTACCCAGACCCCGAACATATACATATGGCATAATTGCTATTCCTGCCACAAACAGTGCAGCGATAAGTGAATAAAGCACAATGATATTTTCATTATCATCCCAGGGATCTGTCACCTTTTCTACAACTCTAGTTGTCTCGTTAACGACTGCAGATCGATCTTCTCTACAGGCTTTAATACCTGAGGTAACTTTTTTAAGGTTTCATTTTTAAATCTATGGATTAATGGGCTCCACAGCTCCGTCCAATTACCAATATCACTAGTCATCATTCGTAATAATTTGTCTTGTTCCTCAAACTTTTCTTCAGCTTGGTAATATGGAGGGAGTGCGACTGACGGTCCATAAGCCGAGCAACCCAAGGGCAGTTTAATAACTTTCAATGGCGGTGGTATATTAATATATCATACAAAAAAAAGGAGGGTCTTTATCATACACCCCCTTGCTAATGCGATTTCTCTTCTTTATCAAAATACGATTGTGGACAAGTGTAATCAAATTAGTGTTATGATCAGACCAAACGACATACCGATAGCCAGTTCCGCCTACGGCAGCCCCTCTCTCACACCACACACACTTCATGTGCTTTATTCTTACTAACAGTTTCTACAGAGGCCCTCTAACAATTACTACTAGGCCGTATTTCGCACTTGTACTTTTTAGAGGGAGTGCCTCCCGTCATTTCATGAGGCATTTTAATCTCTCTTAGTTAGTTGCAGACCTTAGTCTTTCCTTAAAAGGTATTTCTCTTACCCTCTCTACTTGTCTTTCTTCCCTCAACTGGTTCTGGATTTGTGCTAAGGGAACTTTATCTTCCTCTTCCCAGCTACTCTCGCTAGCGATACTGTTGCTTTGTACCTCCTCGTTTTCCTCTTCTTCTAAAGCTGGCTCTCCCATTTCCCTCGCTACTATCTCTATCACTGGTGATACCATCGTATCTTCTTCAATTTCTAACATTCCCCCGGAATCACTCTCTGTTTCCGATTCCGTTTCAACCTCCACAAGCGTGGCCTTCCTAAGCTTTCTAGCATTCCTGTGGGGTTTTTCGATATTCCAATCATCAATATTTGCCAGTTTTAAATCATTAGCGTGTGCCCTCCTAGTTTTTCTTAACAACTGATTCCAAATTATAAACGACGCAGGGCCTGTCTGTTCTACTATTCTATAGAAGGGTGCCCATTTCGAGTCTAACTTTCCTTCTCGTACATGAATTTTATGGTAGACCGCATTTCCCACTGTCAACTTTACTTTCTTCCTGTCTTTATTCACCCTATCATTCCTTCTCTTCTGGGCTCTCATTATTCTGCGTCTAGCTTGCGAGAATACCTTGTGTTTTTTCTGTAGCAATATTTTATGATGTTCTTCTCCTGTATACTTCCTTCTAGGTTTCAGAATATTGTCCAGCGGGAGTATCACTAACAAATAATATAGAGAGAACTTAGTCGTTTCATTAACGGAAAATCTCACTGCTGCCAGTACTTGGCCCAAATATAAATCCCAATTTTCTCTGTCTCCTTCTGTAACTTTTGATAAGATATCTCCCATGAATCTATGAAATCTTTCTACCTTAGCATTGCTCTGAGGGTGATACGGGGAGGTGGTGATATGGGTTATATTCAATTTTTCAAACGTTTCTCTCATTACTTTGTTCACGTTCTCCGGACCATTATCCGTCACCACTACTCTAGGTGTCCCATATCTAGGGAATATTTCAGTCAGCAGTAAGTTTGATATTGTTACGGCCTTTTTGTCACTAATCGCAAACATTTCAGGCCAATTGGTCAGCCAGTCCACAAAACTGACGATATACATATTGTCATTCCTCGATTTTCCGTATGGTCCTGAGATATCCAGACTAATCTTTTCAAACGGAAAAGATGGTACATTCATCTCTTCGACAGGCGCCTTATCCTGTCGGCTCGATCTACTTTGGCATGTAGTACACTTCCCCACATAGAGCAGCACTTCTTTATAGACTCTCGGCCAATAATATCTTTCACTGATCAAATCATATGTTTTGTCTACTCCCATGTGTCTCAGTCTGTCATGGCATGCGCCTAGCACTTTCATTCTAATTTTATTAGGAACATATAACCGAAGTCTAGTCTCCCCCTCTTTTTCAGCTATGTGATACACCATCCCATCCTGTAACATGTATTTGCCTGCGTATCCTTCCTTTTCTATTTCCCTTTTGATTTTCTGTAATTCTTTATCACCTTTATATTCTCTCTCTACCTCTTCCCGCTGCAGGGTTCCCAATTTGTCCTCCACTTTTTCCTCTTTTCCCTTCTCTATTTCCTCTTCTTCTTCTAGCCCTCCCTTCAGGGCATTTGAATCAATAACATTTACCGTAAAGTAACTAGCCTGCCCTAGCAGTGCTAGTATGTCATAAATCAAGGGAAGGGGGAAAGCTATCGGTTCAGGGCACGGAAATCCACACAGAACCTGTGCCCCCCCCCCCATCCTTCTTGTCCACCACTACTATTCATTTTTCCGGTAACTGGTGGGTCCCTCATATCTTCTCTCTCTGTACCAGGTATCTCTGGGGCCCCGGCCCGTTTCGGGCGTCGGGATTAAAAATCTTTCATCACTCTTTCTTATACGACATTCGGCCCTCTTATGCCCCCATCTACAGCAGTACCAACATTTAATTCTTTCTAGGCAATGTCTCATCAAATGCCCTTCCTTGGAACAATTCCAGCATCTCAGTTTTTTCCATGGGGCCACCCGTCCTAATTCACTGCGGGCAGCCCTGACCCGTTTCCCTGGTCCTGGTGTTGTTGTGGACCGAACTGCCTAGGTGTGTGTGTGTGTGGGGGCAAACTGCCCCGGCGGGGGATCATATCGCCTAGGGCGGGGGTCGAACTGCCTAGGCTGGGGACCTGGTCGTTGCTGTGGTGGGTTTCTCTATGGTGGCCTCCCGCACCATTTAGTGGGGTGCCCCTTCTTCTTACATCTCTGACAAAAGGGCACGTAGAAGTCATCTGGCAGGCCCTCCCTTCGGGGGCAAGTCTTCGCTCGATGACCCCCTACACCACACATGTAGCATTTTAACCCATACGACCCAGGAACGCTTACATACCAGCCATGGTTCATTGAGAATACACTCCCGTCCGTCCTTGCTTCTCTTTCCCAGTCCTCCGGGCCCCCATAGCCCCACGCTACCAGCTCTTTCATTAATTCCTCGTGGTCCACCGCCGCCCTTACCGCTTCCTCTAGGGTTGTAGGTTTAACTCTTAACACCTCTTTCTTCGCGTCTATATAGTCCGACAATTTCTCTAAAAACTCTGACAACAATTGACCCTGTATCACTGGGGAACTTAAATCATCCTCCCCCTTAAAAATTATCCTTGCCTGGATTAACATTTCATCCGCTACATCCTTCCACCCCTTTTCTTTTGTCTTCTTTACTCTTCTCATCGCTCTTTTAGCATCCCAGATCGATTCTTCCCCCACAAATCTTTCCTTCATCATTCCTTCGAACTCCGCTAGATTCATCCCCGGGATATCATCCCTGAAATTCAGTGCATACCTGGCTGCCCTTCCCTTCGTGCAATTTACTGCATAATCTATACTCTGTTCGTCTGTTATTCCGTGCAATCTGCACCTCTTTCTAATATCGAACGCCCACTCGTCAAAATCCTCTTTCTTCCCTTCGTACATAAGTGGCATTACGCCACTCATGAGGCTATCGAAAACTCTATTTTGGGCTAACTGTGGCCCCAAAAATCGTTCCCCTTGCTGTCTGTTTTCTAAGACCCCAAGGCCTTTTTCTGGTTGGGGGTTCCTTTCTTCTCTGACCCCCAGTGCCCCTCTACCTACTCGTTGTTCTCCCTCCATTGATAAAAAATGTGGTTCAAAATTTTAGGGTAAAAAGGAAGAAAAAAAACGATCGATCTACAATTGTCAAAAATTCAATCCTAATCACTTAACCAATCAGCGAGGTTCCCAAGGCAAAAAACAGAAAAGGAATTGATAGCCAAAATGTATCTCACCAACAAGATCCTGTGTTCGTCCGAGGGGGTCTTCGCTAAAGGGCGTTACGGTGAGGAGAATTATATTTCCCTGTTACCCGTAGGTATCATGCCCTAACAGCCTGGTAATCTTTTTGTTCGTCTGTCGACGGATTCCTCTTCCACTCTGAGGGTTTCTTCTGCGGTGGATTCTTTTCCTCGGGTTTGGTTCTCTCTTCTTTCGTTTGGTCTGCGGTTTCTGGTGGCGGGATCGATTTCCCTGGTCTCCTCGTCTTTTTATTTCCAGTTGTGCTGTGATCGCCTATGGCCGGGCCTTCCCGTTGTGCTTTCAGGCGTGTATCCTGGTTGAAGCGGCAACAGTTGTGGGTGTTCCTGTTGGTGACGTCCCCACAAACTATACTAAACCAGCCGTGGTTCTGGGTTAGTAAAAGAAGGCAACAAGACGGAATTTCGTTTATATGTTTTATATAGAATATTGATTATCAATATCTCTGGAGACGGGAAATGCCTATTCGCAGTTGAAAAGAGAGGAGGCCGATTATCATCTAAGTCAAAATGACGACTGGTCTCTCATGTCACGAACGGTAGTCTACTGAATGGTAGCAGCGGTTGACGGTTACTAAGGGCGGCGTCTAACACGAGAGAGCCGGCAACGATTCTCTTCTCCAAACCAAATTTTACTCTGACTGCAGCGGTTGACGGTTACTAAGGGCGGCATCTAACACGAGAGAGCTGGCAACGATTCTCTTCTCCAAAACCAAATTTTACTCTGACTGCAGCGGTTGACGGTTACTAAGAGCGGCGTCTAACACGAGAGAGCTGGCAACGATTCTCTTCTCCAAACCCAAATTTTACTCTGACTACTTGTTACGAAGATTCCTCTTATTTAAGCCCTTGGTATCAACACTGTATCTCTTGTAATTGACTTCCCTTCTCTCCCTCTCCTGCCGGTCTGTTCAAGATCATAAATTAGTCTCCCCCTCTCTGAAGGACTCTGCAAACAACTTTTCCTTCACAAGCTTTACTCTTTCTTTCATAAGCTTTACTCTCTCTCTCTAGACCCCAGACACTGGCCCTTATCTGGCCTTGTTTATGAAACCCAGGATTTGACAGATGACACTAGATTGAAAAAGTACAGGTAACTCAACTTCCCATGACATCTTGAAAAACACATTAGGCCCTTATCTGGTCATCGAATCGGGAACAAAACCTCTTCCAAAAGCATTTGTTTTTGCAACCCAGGATTTGACAGATGACACTAGATTGAGAAATTGCAGGTGCCTGCACTTGGAAGCACACAATTCTCATATTATCTCGAAAAACACATTATCCCTTTTAATACAGATAACTCCTTTTGTAATAACAATAGTAATTACTGGTAATAACCATAGTAATTTTTGGTAACAGCCATAGTAATTTTCAGGACACGGGGGACTCCTGGCCTCCTAGTGTCACATAGGCTCTAAAGAGTATGATTTTTAATTACAAGGTATGATCAAACATATTCTTTCAATATCAATGCAAAAATTCCATTGCGATCTGATAAGGACATAATTTTACCTTTTAATTAAAAATTATACTTTTTAGAAATTTAGTATGACTTTTGGGGCCACATCAAAGCAAAGATCAACAGGTATTACTTATTCAAACAGTACAAAATCAACCTAAAATATCACTTCATAAAATAAGTAATACTTTTATATGAATTATTTATATCTAAAAAGATAATTTTAATTTTTGTAAAAACATTTCAGCTCCAAATTTGTTTTTACACTCAATCAATAATAAAGTAGTTAATAAATTACTATGGAAATCAGACTAATAAATTGGAGTACCAGCCAACTAAAAGTAAATTTATTTCCAAACTAACTCAAAATGTACTTAAAATAGGCTTTTTTGACACTAGTTAATTGCATCATTTTAGTTGGGGTAAGATTTAACAAATAAAAAAATTTGTGACTTGATATGACAAATATCAGAACTAAGATTACTTTTTAAAAAAATGTAGATATTCTTGGATGTGACCATTTTTTCACTTGGGCTGTTCCATGTGTTTACCATGTCTTGCCAAGAATAATTAATCTCTTACACTAGTGGAGATCTGATTTTGCAGTTTATGGCTGTGTCATCTGGTTTTACTGCAAATAGTCTGCATTTTCTTATCGGGGCATTTTGAGCGATAAACGTCAGTATCCACTGTGTGTATTTTGTTCTTGATTCTATAAACTTTTAATAGGCCAGCACATTTTCTTTTATATTCCAGGGTCTTTAGATAAAGTTGTTTCAATTTTCCAGGGTAAGATGTCTCTACCAGCCTCAGGATGGTCCCAGTGACTTTCCTCTGTACTTTCTCAAATGTATTAGAGTTGTACTTCAGGTAAGGAGACCATTTACAGGAAGCAAACTCAAGATAAGGATGTGCCAGAGACTTGATAAGTAGTAGTAAACTTTTCTCATCAATGAACTTAAATAAGTGTTGTATGTAGCCAAGTGTTTCATTTGCTGTAATCCCTTTGTTTTGCATATGCACTCGGATATAAGTTATCTATATAAACACCAAGATCTTTCTCCACTGTAGTTTCCTTCAGGTGTTGTGTTCTGTCATCTTAAATCCCAATTTATTTTCTCTCGGTGTTGTTTCCTCCAAAGTGCATGCATTTGTTGGGATGAAATTTTATCTCCATAGATTGAGTCCATCATTGTAATTAGTAGGTTTCCAGATTCATCTTCACGTCATCAGCAAACATACAAAAATAAACATTTTTGTCAGTTCTCATGCAGAAACGTTGGTTAACCAGTAAAAATAAAAACAAGTGCAATTCTGTGATTTGGGAATTAAATAGATTAACATTCAGCTCTAAGTGATGCTGTTCTCAGGTTGAGTCTGTTTGGCTTTTGGATAAAGTATTTGAGGGGGAAAAAAAAAGTCATAGTTTAACCAGGCCAATTCCCCCCTCCCTTAAATAAAAAGACCAGATTCATTTTCAGTAAAAATTTCTTTATTGACTTTATTTTTTTAAATTTTTTCCCCAGAGTATGTAAGTTTACAACAACAATAAAAATTTTTTAAAAAGCCACTGAAGTGTAAAAACAAATTTGGTTTTTAGAATTAAAGATGGAATCCTGATTCTCAATGTGTGACGACTTGGCTTTCTCAGCAGATTAAGGCCTAATGAGAGATTCTCTAAAGAAGAAGGTAGAAAAAGGAATCTTCCCCTCACACAAGATCTTGTCTGATCCAGGAACCTAAGGACCATTTTAGAAAAGTGGAGAGAATATCATACTATTATTTATTATTAGATTAAGTTTTGTGACCCATTGTATTGGTTTTGACAACTATTTATCTTCATCTTCATCTGTGCTATTTGCTCATTGTTGCAGGATGACACCCCAGGTAGAGTTATGATAAAAACAACCAAGAATTAGAAATAGTAGACAGAACTAATATAATGGGTTGATAGAATATTTAAAAAAAAAAAAAAAATTTTTAAATAGGAAAAATATTAGGAATGGTCATTTGTATTTTAAGGAATTCAAGATTTTATTTGAACCTAAAGGCATTTTCATTCCAAGAGTTTTGCACAGAAAGATTTACAGACAAAATGCTGCAGAATTCCAATTGGGATTTTGTTCTTTAATACTGAACAGGATCATTAATCTGGGAAAACTAGAATTAACAGAAATCTGACAATTTTTTAAACTGGCTAGTGTTGAATATGGCAGGATTTTATTTGCTGCTTGTCTGTTCTTAGAATTAATTTGTGGTGTGGCTGAGTTGTTTTCAGATGAAAATTAGTGAATTGATGGTAATTAAACAGAGACCATTTTTTGAGTGGATTAATCTGCTTATGTTATAAACTGTTTCATTCTTTACTCTTTATTTTATAATTAAGAATTTCAAGTAGGTTAATAAAGATCAAACAGATCTTGCTCAAGAAGTGTATTAATTTGTATTTGATAAATACAGATATCTTTCAAAGTGTATTTTGGACAGTTTAACTCTTTGTTGTGTTGTTAACATGAGAATTTGGCTGATCCATTCTACGGCCTTCTTCATGTGTACTATCCAAATGTGATGGTTGCAAACAGAATTTTTTTCCAATTGTAGCCATGCTTATAACATTGACTTAGGCCTGGATTTCCATACTGTGTCCCTGTTGAGTAGCGGAAGCCACAGAGTTGGACTTTACACTTTTCTGATATATACACTCTGTTGAAACGTCAATGTATGCTGCCTCTTTGATTTTTCAGTTTCCATCAGTATTCCTTGTCTATAATCTGAACTTCCTGAATCCAATATTGCTACCAACACATTTGAATAATCCACCTGAAGAAGGTTGTAGAATGAATCGTCCTAAACATGTTAATAACACAAACAACAAAACTCAGAATGTTAATGATCCTTTGCAAAACTATAAATACAATTTTTTTTTCTTTAATTTTCATAGCTTATATAATATTTCAAGTATATACTAAGCCTTGGTCCGGAAATCCAGGTTGGTTTGGGTCCACAGCTTGCCAAATGAATCGTCCAATACTGTAAAAGATTTTGGGAAATTCCATTAGACCCTAAAACTGGAAGCCATTTTCTTTGGTAAGAAAAAAAAATGTAGACGGAACCAAATATTGAGCACTTATTAATTTTCAAGAATTTTATCTTGCATTTGAGAAAAAACAAAAAACAAAACATCTTGCAGAAAGATGTTGCAATTTCAAATCCATCCTGTCTGAAGAAATATATATGAGTCCCTTCCAATTTTTGTTTGGATAATCAAATCTCTTCTTCTCATCTTTGACGTAGTTAACACAGCGTTTTGGCTAATGTATTCAACGGTCTTCTTCAGGTGTAATACGTAATATTAATGAGGAAAGTCTTTTTTTCCAGTTTTTTTCCCAACAGACATTACATATTGCACCTGAAGAAGGCTGTAGAATAGATCAGCCATAACAATGTGTTGACAAAATCAAGAATGGGAAGAAGTGATTTGATTGTCTGATCAAAATTTGGAATGTCAAAGAATCTTCTCAAAGTTATAGACAATGACCCTTTTTTAATGTGACCAAAATTTGATGAAAACAATTTATTCACATTTACTATTTGTGTTTTTATCAATCCATGGTAGGTGTACAATAAGTGGGTTACCAGTTTCCTGAAACCAGCCAACACCGAAGACAAAATGAGGAAACTTTTTCCTTCTCCCCCCCCCATCTTCTTCCCTCACACTCGCTGTGTCCAGTGTCTCTCCCCATCCAAGTTGATGCTGAACATAAACCACTTATAACCTCTTTAACAGCAAAGGGGTTCGGGTGACAGATTACAAGGAACCAGGGTTGTTGGGTAGTGGTAGGATTCAGTCCAAAAAGAAGACACTCGTGAAATGCGTACTGCACAGCTTCTTCACTTCCTCTGGGGACAGAAAAAGAAAAAATCATTTTTCAGAAAGATCACTTTGAATATTAATGTTTTGTTCAACATTTATTTTAGACATATACACATTTTATTTTTTCTGTAGACCACATTTCAATTCATCTTTTGTACAGATGTTGACCATTGTACCCTAGGGCTTTCTTCAGGAGGCTGTTGTAAATGGGGAGGGTTTGGAATGCTGGAACAAGTTGAGAGGGCCAGATGAAGAAGATGAACCAAGATGAGGACAACAGCCCAAAAATATCTGTACATGATATTAAAAAATTCAGACAGGAGTCATATTCTGTACAAATGAATTCATGTTGGCCAATCAATTTAAAGATAAAAGCAGCATTTTGTTTGTTAATTCAATGTTAATTAGAGATAAACAGGTTGCTTCCATTTGATTTTGATGAAAGAATCTCTTGAAAATCCACACATTTGAAATGGTCAGATAATTTGATTGTAATTAGAAGACATTTATTATAATCACAGATAATATCAAAATCAGTTGGTCTCACTTTATTTAAAATTAAATAAAAATTATGTTGAAAAAATCCTAAAAGTTTAAAGGTCTCTGACATAAAATGGTTGTAATGAAACTAGGAAGTGTATTGATTAATTGTTTTATAGGATTGTGAGATACTGATTTTTTTTATTCAAACCATCAAATTCTTAAAAAAGTTCTATATTTTCAATCTATTAAGTGATGAAGAACCTGTAAAATAATTTTCATTCCAATCAGTTCAGCTATTCCAGAGTTCAATATTTTTTTGAAAGCAAATGTAAACAAACAATTGGAGCGAGTGTAACTCACTATTTTACAATTCTAGGGGTTTTAGCAACAATATAACCAAATTTCAGCAAGATTGGTCAAGATGAGAGAAATGTTCCCAGTTATAAAAAAATGTTCTTGCTCATAAAATGTAAACAAACAATAGTATCAGTCATAACTCAACATTCCCCCGGTAAAATCTCTTCACAAAGCTACATACAAAATTTCATTGAAATATGTAGAGGAATAATAAAGTTATCCTACTGAGAAATGACACAATGATGACTAACACTCAGAGTGAATGATAGTCCCCCGATTTTTTTCCTCAATATTTTAATTATGTTAATTTTTCCATAATGTAAAGTTGAAATAATAATAATGAATTTGTTTACAATGAATGTAAATAGTTCAAATTTTCTATATCTTTTGCTTAATGTTATCAACCAGTTATTGTTTTCTTTAAGATCCTGTCCAATCAAACAGCTTCTTCTAGATCTCAAGAGACAAATACACAAATCAAGTACACTGAAGATTGGTTCAGCAATATTCTTTTACTCATCTTTTTCTGTTCAAGCTAGTTTTGCAAAAGGCTTGGAAATTTTAGTTATTTGTGCCTGTAGGGCACAGAGATAACAATAGTCTTAAAGGTATGCAGAGGCACTTTACCAGCTGAATCAGTGGCTATGCTGAATTGTCCTATAGAGAAAAACTTCATGAACGGAACCTTATCCCTCCAAAGGAGGAGAGACCACTACACAATTATAAAGATGTTCAAGATACTGCAGGAATTTGTACCCAATGATTTAAACCTCGCATTTCTCAACAGTGAACAATATTTGTGCCACTAATCCAACTGTAGTCCAGGGTATGTTAAAAAAGGCTCAATCTTAAAATGAGTTGTTCTCAGCACTTGTACCAAAACTTTTGAACTTTATTCCCGCAGGAACTATGTTAATAACAGAACTGGTGAGCTTCAAGACTTCTCAGGGAAAATTCCTTGAGCAGATCTCAGACAACCCACCGACACCTAGATACATATAAATAAACAACAACAACATACAATATACTGTGTGTGGTTGACATTCGTGGAAATGATGCAAAGGCTTACTATTGAAGTTATAAAAGAGAAGTCTGAAATTCAAAATGAAAAGGAAAAAAGACTGTACCATTGATCTCAATCAAGTTGGCATTTTTCTGGTTAATGACGACATAAAATTCTCGGTGATCCGATTTCTTTCCCACTACCCAGGAATCATTCAGCGTCTTCACTATTGTCTCAGCATCTTCTTCACACCTGAAAGGGAAAAAAAAGAAGGATGCCAGGATGTTTTTATCATCTAATTCTGAGTGTGGAGAGATATCTAATTGGTACATTTACAGGCATCTGAGAAAGAAACATCTGACTACAATTGAAAAAAGTTTTGCTTGTGCATATACATTTATGTATATGTACCGTGATTACTCTACAACTGGCAATTGTACGAGATTGATATTTGCCAGATATGTTAGTCAGCACACAAGGCAGTGCAATGCCAAGTTTGAAGTGGCTTGGGTCAGAGGTTCTCAAGAAATATAATAAAAAATAATTCAAAAATCAAAGAATTACCTAAACTAGCTGAAATATCTACCTTAATGGATGGTAGTAAATTGCTGTGGAAAAAAAAAAAAAGAAAAAAAAAAAAGGAAAAAGTAATCTTATAGATAAGCAGCGTAAATTCCCAATAAGGTCTAGCCCCTTCCAAACAAATACTTCTTGAGTGGGCACTGCACTAGTTTATGGCAAGGAAAAAAACATAAAACCAATGAAAAGAATTTATTTCAATACTGTTATTTTTTTTTCATCAGTATTTTTATTGCGTTTATTAGTCTGACTTGATGTATATCAATTCTTGGTCCAATTCAGTAAGGAAATAATTGTCCAAGTCAACTATCCTTCAACATTTTGGATTTTGTCAAACTCCTATTCTGACGTGGGGTTGACTTCGTTCTTTTACCCCAGCAAGAAAAATCCCTAACAAATTAAGGGAAAAAAACTCCCCACTGTTTCTCTGTCCCAGTAGGTTAAACAAATCTGATATGTAAAATTGATATTCTCCTACTGTGATCTGAGATCATGATCAAGTCATTGGTAGCCTGCTCTCTTAGTGATTGAGTCAAACATGTCTATGAAAATTTATGCAACAAATACTTAAGGGCTTATTTCATTCTGATAGATAAATACATCTATACTAAAAAGATTTTTTTATAATTTTTTCATTTATTATATTTATAATAAAGTTACAGTAATCATCTTCAGTTGGAAAAAAAGTTGGAGTGAAGTTTGACCCTGCAGCAGCCAAGCTCATCATTTTTTTTTTTCTTTTAGATGAAGCATTGTCAACCATTATTATTCATTTTTACTACTATTTTGTGAAGCATTTTGTATTTGTCTCAATTGGAAATGTAAATCTTTTGAGAACAAGAAACAATTGAGTAGGAAAAACTTGGGAACCTACTTGGAGAAGTCCGAACTGATGTCGCTGAGCAACTTGAGTGTATCAGGAGGAATGGTTACAGTTGATGCCTTTTTGCTGTCACCATGGACAGTCGTCTTTTGTGCAAGGTTCATATGGTTGAAATATACATATTTGTACTGAGGCTCTGTAAAACTAACCACAAAGCAATTAACATATATTAGTTATTAGCAAGGTACTTGTCAAAGATCACAGAATCAACTACATACACCCATATATATTTACAACATACATGTATTGTGACACTAAACAAAAGTTGGATAGCAATTTATACAGCATGACTGCCATAGGCCAACACCTACTGGACAATCCAGAATGTGCAAAAGCCTACAGCGATGGTTGCTTTAGAATTGTTAGCATAGTAAGATTGTCCTTGCACCAGGGCGTTTTGGAATCTATCTACATAAACACCCAAAAGCCAGTGTTGTACAGAGAAGGGATTTGTATTTTTGCTAAAACTAGTTAGCAGACTTGAGTGCATTTTAGAACAATAATCAAAGACCTCATCCTTTAAGACAATGTTGTGACATGATTTCAAATCCTTTTAATGATACTTTTTTCAAATTTGGATTACTTTCTGATGTTTTAACCCCAGAAGAGAGTTAGATAAAAAAAAAATTTCAGAAAGAATTTTATTAAGAGTCATGATATAAATGTTGTGAATATATATGGGCATATGCAGTTATTTCTGTTCATATGTATCAGTTAATCATGGGAATTTTAACATTTTGTATCACAAGAAGACTTTTCAAATATATATTTCAGTACATAAGTATTTTATTGTTACAATTCTTTGAAGACAAAATTCTTCGAAAAAAAAGGGTGATTCCATGAGTTTACTCCGACTGACATAATCTTCCACCTTTATCTTCAAGTTGGTCCATTTCCTTGTTACATACAGTAGGCTGAACAGACTGCAGAAGGAACAAGCCTAATCTATCAAAAGATGTTATTGCATTTCATTTTTATTATTCTTCGATGAAATCAATATCCAAAATGAAATTAAGTATTAGTTGGAAAAAGAAAGAAAAATCCAAGTGTCGACCAACTTTAAACTTCAAAGCAATGGCTATCTTATCAAAACATGATAAAATTTTAATGTAAAATGTAATTTAAATTTAATAAAATACAGTTTAAATGATTTTCTGCTTTCATTTGTTTCTTAATACATTAGCAGCTGCATAAGTCAACATTATTTGTAATCACCCTTAGATATTTTAGTTAGCAAACCAGTGAAAAACCTTTACCCTAAAATATTTCCTTCTTCAATCTTTATTACATTTTTCCAATAAAATCCAAATTTAGACAGAATAAATTGGTGTTGATTCTCACCCTGAAGGCTTTTTGGAATACTGGTCCGCAATATCCGAGGCCAGGGAAGTCAAAGTTGGCCCAAGGAATACGTCCAGTTTTTGACAAAGTGGAAATGTAAGAGAAGTATTCACTGGAAGAAGAAACAACAAATCTTGATTTAATCAAACCATATGAATTGGCTGATCAGTTTCAGGAAAGGAAATCTAGGCAAGTGAGTATATGTCTATATATCCAGACATTTGATAATAAATTAGCAAGGTTACTCAGATGGGATAATCTTTCACAATAAACATCTTTTTTGAAGTCTTGAAAATTGAACACTGTTTCCACATCAAGTTTGTATAAATTACTTATAAACTTTCAATAATAGTGAATAAGATTTCTTATCTTAATTTTTATCATATGAAACATTGTCAGTTATTATTAATTTCTGATTGACTTGTATTTCAAGTAAAAACCATCAACGAATATGGTTCCAAGCAATCAGGGGAAAAATGAAAGGTAAGTCTATGTTGTTGGATTTTTATCTTCTGCCAGCTGTAAGGCTCTTATAGTTCAAGTGACAGAGCAGCTTATATGGATAACCAGGCTTCTTGGGGCATAAGAGATGTAAGTTCAAGTCCCACCAAGAGTTTATCCTTTATTTCCAATCAGAACTGTTTACTAAAGGCTATAGAATGACAGTATGAGTAAGCTGCGATGAAAAGCAACTAAAATAAGTTGTTTCTCTCGCATGTTGTTGGGTGGTGATCGTTGAAAAAAAAATATTAATTTAAAAAAAACAAAGGTACCAATTTAGCATGAAGTTACATTGTAAACTGAACTCCCAATTAAAAACCTAATTAGGAGGGTAATTGTCAAGAGTAAAAAAAAAGAAATAAAAACAAACCAAAAGCGTTTTTGCTAGACATAATAAGGAGTAATTGTTGAAATTTTCAGCACTCTAGCTCCATTAGTGCAGCCTGTAGATATGATACATAGCCAGCCAGACCAGCCTAACTGAAGAAACTTAAAAGAAATACTACTCATGAGTTAATAAGGATTTCTTTTTCTTTAGTTGATAAAATATAAATAACCAACTTATCTACTTACACTGTGGTAGAATATCACAGGTTCTCAAAAGAGACCATTCTCATTTTGATGTGCTACCAACTATTTCAAGGGAGAGAATCACATGGACAAAAAAAAAAAAATCACGTGGGAATATATTGTAATACTGAGGGAGCAGCAAATTGCGATCACATTAGGATAGGGTCTTTTAGATAACAATAACCGACAAACAACAAGGGATAAAAGATTGGAACGATGAAAACACTGTAGCCCCACAACTCGCCCGTCCAACCAACCAACCAGTAAAGCAGGCCACAGATTCTTCTCTTTGCTTGTTTCCGTGAGTCTCTGCTTGATCATTCCTGGTCAAATACTTGGGGCAACAAACCTTTTTTTTTTTTTTTTTTTTCCCCAAGAAAATATTTTTTGGATCTCAATGGTCTTTTGGGATCAAAAATACCCAAATCTTGTACAGAAATTTTTTTTTTTTTTTTCCCCCAGATAATTTTAGATGAAAGATCTAATTTTTTTTTATAGGTTGTTAGTTCTGGTAATTGTGTAGACTAGGGTGATTCATTTATCATACTTATGTTCATTGCTTTGAACAACAATAAATTTCATGTTAATACTTTATGATGTTCTCTTCATGAAAAATTAACATGAAATTTATTGACTTTTTTATGAATTGTTAATTTATTTACATAAAGTGTTTGGGACAGACTGATTTTGATGAAGTTTTGATATCATCTGAGATTACAATAAATGGCTTCCTCTGTAACAAAAACAATGAAAACAAGATGAAAAAATAAGTACTAACAGACGTACCATTAATAAACATACAGACACTGGCACTGAGGGCTCGATAGACAAGAAGGTAACATTCTTCATTGTCTTCTTCTGTATTCAAATACACATGTGGGACTTTACCCATGTTACTTTCATCTTTTATATCAGGAGGACCTGTGATGAATCTGAAAAAAAGAGTACATAGCAAAATTAGCTTTCTTGGCACATTAACATTTTGAAGGATCATGAAGCCTCCACCCACTCTGTACCCCATAGATGTCAATTAGTAGAAGGCCAACCAAATCCATACCAGTGCATTGAATGCAGTGTAATATTTGCAAATTTTCTTTTCAAATTCAAAAGTTTACGTTATATGCCAGGAAATACAATAAATAAAAAGTACATTGGTTAATTCCAACTTACTTTCCATAGTGTATCTGTGCCCCTGTGGTGGCTCCCGATAGCCGTACAGGAGACATGTTTTCAGTCTGGAGGTTCTGTTCTAAGTAACTGGGAAAAAGGCCCGTGATGAGATAACGGTACATGATCCTCATGTCTTCTTGTTCAAGGCCACTCCTAAGCAAAAATCAGAGAGAAACACAATTGGTCAATTTGGGGCTCGAGAGCAATAATTCAAGGTCAGCCTTGAAAGTATCAAGCCATTTTTGATATCTTGAGAACTAGTTGCATGAACTAGATGTAACAGGGCAACTGAGGGATTTTACAATTCATGAGTCAACACTCTCCCATGGGGTTACTCAGTCGGTTGTGAGACACCACTGAGTGAGCTTGTGTACTTTGTAAGTGATACATTCACAATAACCTATTGAGTCATTCTTCATATCTCGTGCTGTTTTTCTGGTTAAATATTGCAACACAATTCCGGATTAGGATGCTTGCAAATTCAGGTTTTCCCTAAAGAAATTTCCGATCCTGGACAAGATTACAACAAGTGGCTGATGGCGATCACAAAAGAGGACTTTTCAGACGGTTTTGAAAAGTGGGAGGGATGCTAGGATAAGTCTCAAGAGAAGTACCTTGGAAAGGACTGAATAAAGCATCATTGCTCTGGGGGAATTATTTTTTTTTCATAAATATTTAATGGCTGGATGGTTTCTGGACGGACCTGAATGCAACTGATTCAATTGCAAATTTTCAGTAAATATCCATTTATTTTTGATTCTTCTGAAATTTCAGAGAGCTGAAGGATATCTGTTTATTATTCATCATGAAAATTTATTTCTTCCAGTTTAACAAACAAAAAGAAAACAGGGAAAAACAATTTACTTTTGATGCAAATAAAAATATATAAAATACATTAAGGTCGTTAAATATCTACACACTGTAATATCAATTGTGGTTATTAGCTGAATGTTAATTCAATCTTCTATGATAATACACCATGTGTATTTGTGTATTTATTTTTGGTTTGTAACATCCCAAATAAATAAAATGAACATGTCTGGTCAGTCACTTATCAACATCTATTACAAGCATACTACGTTGGGAATGATCAATTAAAGAATTAAAAAAAAGTAGATCAATGGAGAAGTTACTTCTCTTGCTTTGTGTTGGGCTGTGATGATAAAAAAGTCCAAATTTTAAAAAAACAAGCATGAACATTGCTGGACACAAACTAAGAGACTAATTTAGCATGAGCTTACATGATAAACTAAACCACCCCTAAATCCAGGTGTATGTGGGAGGGTTTAAAACAGTCAAAAAACATTTTTTCTAGATATAATAAGGAGTACGTCTTACATACATACTTAGCCAACCAGTCTGCAGACCAACATAAAAACTGAAGAAAACTATATAGACAGTTTTAGTTGAGAGTTTCTGATTAAAGAAAAACATTTCAGAAATCAATGAACAAAAATTTTTTTGACTCTCAAACAAGTTACTAGGTCATGGGATAATTAGATTTTTTTTTAGAATTGCAAAGCCAGGCACCTTCTGTAGTGCAATGATTAATAAGCTCATCTTGAAGACCATTAATACTGAAGTGAGTACGACCTTCATCAGACAAAACATAGCAAAAATCAATAAATAGTCTTACATAAATTGTGGATGAAAAAGTTCATTGTTTCCAAATATTGTAAAGATACTTAAATTAATAAAATGTTAGATAACAAAAATAATCCAAAAAGCCTTGTTGATGGGACAATTTGCCACCAAATCCAATACCAAAAATTAAAATACTGAAATTAAATAACAAATTATCAATTATTTTTTTCATAAATAAAGAGAGAGAGAGAGAGAAAGAAAAGATTAAACTTACCATACCAATTGGTCATTGTAAAGGAATGCTGTATATTTGACTTCAGGGAATTGAGCTTCTAATTGATTGATGAAACATTTGATCCGTAAATAAGTATTTTTATTCAATGGTAAGAATTGGATTCCATCGAAAACATCAAGGATGTCACTCTGGCACAACTTCAACGTGAGCAAATACTAAGAAAATACAAAATTTGGGAAATTTTATCAGGTTTAAATCAAACACGAATCTATTCTAAATTTTGATCAGACAATAGAACTTCCTGACATCCTTAATGTCAAACAGACTGGACCTAAAATTTCTATCAGGAAAACCTGATGTTAAAATGATTAAAAAATATGTTATAAAAATAAATAAATAATAATGAAAGAATCCTAAAATTTAGTTGATCTCATGCATATATGCTTCATCGATATGCTTTAATAGAAAAAAAAACAACAAAAAACAAATCATTTCAATGCATTCTATCAAATAACTTACACATTGCAACTCAATTCACAGAATTGAAAAGAAAATTGAAACAAGTTTAAATGTAATAATTGTATAACAACAATAAACAATCACATGAAAAAAATAAAGATTGAAATGATAAAACTTGCTTCAGAAAGCCAGAAAATTTGTAAAATGAATCTTTTTCATAGGAAACATACTTATAAATATTCCTCGAAGGGTCCACTGGGAACCAGTCTGTCCGTGCTTGATGTTATTAACAACAATTATGGGATGAAGTCAGAATAATAGACAGGAAGCAGTATTGGAGAATATGACGGTTGATAGAATCTGCTCACATACAGATCATAGTTCTCATTCCTCTGTCCTTGTCAGAGGATATCTGTTGAGAGTTAATTCTTCCCAGTTCAAATAAATTGGTGTATAATAAAGATAATTCCTCTTTTCAGAAATCCAGACAAAACATTTTTTTGAACTACGAAAATTTGTGAATAATTTGAAAAGTTTGGCTCGAATTAGTCAAGACATCCTGAATAGTAGATGAATTAATTCTTGGAGATATTAACAGAAAACTACTCTATACAGAACACTTGTGTCAATTAGATATCATAAGGGAAGAGAAAACTTTTCATGTATCATATAAAGGGAACTGCTTATTGTGATCACTTCAAGACAGTTATTGTTATCAAAAAGACCCTTAGTGATATGAAAATTGCAACAATTTACATTCATTGTTATGTTATTTAATTTATTGTTATAAACCACTCGACATTAAAAAAAAAAATGAAATTTTTTTGACAGAAATTTTTTCAAATCATTTTAAATAAAGTGTTTGGAAATGACTGATTATGATAACAATAACCATTTGATAACATTATCCATGATTATAAAGAACAGCTTCCTCTGTATTGACACATTTGACGAAAATAATTGAAAAAAGACAAAATTAATGTTAAGACTTAATGGGAACTTTCAAAATAATACATGGCTTCACAAATTATAGAATCTTAATGTTTAAATTTATTAACTAGGTCTATTACATAGAGAAAGTCGCAAAATCAGATTTTTTTTTCCAGAAGAATTTTGAAATACATCATAAGTAAAAAAAAAAAAAAAAATAGTACAAGTATAAATATTTTTAAGAATAACACAGATAAATTCAGATCCTTTGGGATAAAAATAAATTGATAGGTTAATATTGGGAGCTTTCAGCTGAAATATATAGAAGAATTTAGGGAAAAATAAATAAATAAAATGTTCCTGGTACATGGTTTTTTTTTCCTATTTTCATCAAGTTTCATATATTTTTATAAATTTAATGAATATGTATTTCAGTGTTGAACAAGTATTTCTAATAGACATTCTTCAAGGAGATGCCCATAGAGGCATTTTCATTTAATAAATAAATGAAATTTGAAAATCAATTTGGTATGGCAAATTATGAAAACAAGTTATCTCCCTTCTATACTATAATTCTCTAGAAGAAAATTTCAAGGAGTAAAGGGAGGTAACTGGCATTTCAAAATTCGGCGATGTAGCGAGAAATTAACATGTGACAAAGTTTCTTCTAATAGGAATACTAGTTGAAAACCACTCTTTTCAGCTATCTGAACATTTCTCTAGATCCTTTGAATATGTTTGCCAAATTTAGTAGAGTTGAGCCAATGTTTGAGGGAAGACGCAGTGACAAACAGGGCCAGTTGATTTATATAATGGGAGATTCCAAAATGAATTCAGATCCAGTTGTTTTTAAAAGAGATCTTACCCTTGTAAAGAAATATTCTAACCGTTGCTGTAAGGCTGTAACACATTGTTTGGACCTTCGAAGGATATTTTCAAAGCTGCCATTGAACAACTGAAATGAAACACCAAAAGTTAACAAGTAATCAGAATTAGGAAATTAATTGTATAATCGTATAGCTAAATGAAGGACATCATGGAAAGTTTCTTTATTTACCTAAAAAAGCTTGACAAGTGGACATTAATCTCACATGCCACAACTCAGAGTTGAGAGATGACTGACACAAAAATACACTACACTGTGCAACTTTTTTTGTTCCTGGGAAATAGATTTTATTTTCTGAATAATTATGTCAGAAAAGTATAGAAAAAGTCAATTATTCCCTTCAAACTTTCCTTTTGCAACCAGGACAGTCATAATTTGAAATCTACTTTTTTTCAATTGGACAAAGGATGAATTTACATATTTCCAATCACATAAAGTAAGAAAAACAATTACATATGAATATTACTATCCTTTGAAAGGAATAATAGCTATTTTCTATATTTTTTTTTACATATAAGCAATTAGCAAAATTACACTCACTGCCAAGGAACAAAAATCACATTGCACAATGTTATACACACAGCACTCAATCTGTATGTTGTGTAATAAAAAAAATATAAAATATTACACTAGCACAATTTTAGGTTTTTGTCTCTGTCTTCACGGTTTCCGTTGTCTAAAATGAGAATAAAAGAATGGTGTACGGATTCAAATTATTAACTTCCCACTTGTTAGTCACACAACTGAATTAGTGTATGTATTACTGTGTTTAGTATGGATAGATGAGGGATTGCCATCTCATACAAGAAAATGCACAAACCAGCATTGCTAGTAGAAAATATATGTACAATATAGTTTTGGAGGACCCAAAATTTGATTCTGGTAAAAAATTCATTTTTCAGCCAATACTGATTCAGATGCAAACTGTCATGTACCATTGTCATTAATTAAAATGAAAACACATCACATAATATTAACAGTCTAATTTGATTGAATTCATAATTATCTTTTCACACAAAATAAACACACACATTGATCAATATTGAAAATAACTGATTCTTTAGAGTTTTTCTTTTCTTTTTTAATGATCATCCAAGAAATTTCAGCTATTCCAAACTATTACAGCTAGCATGTGACTGTTTGTGTCAGAATCAGTGTTGGCAGAAAAGTGAATCAAACTGGACGTACCCAAAAGTGATATTGTACCATATTATCTATAAATCATTCTAACTTCAGTACTTTTCCTTACTCACATTTTCCTGTCACTCAAGGCTTGTTCTGGTATACACAATACAGTGATATCTTGGTTGAATCACAGATTCACTTCTCACATCATGTAAAGCAAGGACACAGCAGTGTTAACATTATCAGAATAACCACCAAAAAATACTAATCACAGCTTTTGGCTAACAATGATGGAGCAGTAATGAATCCATGAAGATATATATATATAAAATTATTATCATGAAATGGATATATGGTCAATCAAACAGAATGACTATAAATTGCGTAATATTATACTGAAACTATATCTGAAATGATCTCTCATTATTACAGTGAATGTATTATTTGGCCTAGACAACATAAATATAATAAACAAGATATAACAGACATAGACCATGAATAAACAAAATGAGAATTAGGAGTATTTGAAGTAGTTATTTGAGCCTTTGCATTACCAGCAACTGTTCAGCTAAATGGTAAGAGCAACTCTACATTAAAGTAGCTATCTTATGGTTTGCAGGTTCGATTCCCTCCATTATCTTTGACTGTTTATTCTATTTACATTGTCTAGGCCAAATGATACATTCACCATGTAATAACAGATCATTTCAAATAGAGTTTCAATATGATATAATACAATTTATATATATATATATATATATATAAAAAAACAGACAAACTTACCTTAAACATCCTATAGGCTTGTTTCAAGACTGATTCATAGACCAAGTCTTGAACGTCTTCTTCATGATATTCAATGTAGGATTGGCCATCTTTTATTTTTTCACTGAATGGAACAAGAATAATCTGAAAAGAAAAACGTATTTTGATGAAAGATTCCTAAGAAGCTTTTTTATCATCATTGTTAGATTTCTAAAAAGTGGGACAAAGTGAACAGTCAGGAACTGTTTAATCTGAAAAGAGAAATTTGAATTTTATTTTCTTTATGTAACATTTGAAAGGCTTTAAAATTGTGACTTCATGTTTCTCATCTTTTCTCCAATGAATAGACGAAAATATCTTTTAGACTTTAGGTTTGCAATAGAAAGATTCCAGGTGTAAAAATAAAAAGATGGATTAAAACAACAAAGATAAAGAGAATAATTGTTTTCATCATAATTTTGACATTTTATACCTCAAGATAAGAATATAGATGAATTGATTAAGATCAAACAGACCATGCTTCAAAATTTGTATTTGTTGAATATAATTTTTTCCTTACTTTTCACTGTTTATTTTGTATTTTAAGTTTATATTGAGTCTTGGACAGGGAATCTGGAAAATCCAGGTCACCTCTGGTCCCAAACTTGTCAGATAAAGGGTCTGGTACAGTATTAAGAACAAGAGAAAGGAAGTGCAGAATAGCTCAACAACTCTTTTGAAAATAACAAGGCAGGTGCATTTACCAAACGCAATTTATTTGTTGAAAAATGAAAAATCAACTCACCACAACCATCCAGAAATTTTTCTCAGGTTCATAAAAGATATGTCTATGTTTCTGTGTATGCAAACTCTGGCAGGGACGATCAGAAAACGTTCTACAAGAATAGTAAAATAATTGTTTCATGAAAAGGATCTACAAGAATAACAGAAGGGTTACATGGAAGGAGGATCTACAAGAATAACAGAATAAGGGTTACATGGAATGAGGATCTACAAGAATAACAGAATAAGGGTTACGTGGAATAAGGATCTACAAGAATAACAGAATAAGGGTTACATGGAATGAGGATCTACAAGAATAATAGAATAAGGGTTACATGGAAGGAGGATCTACAAGAATAACAGAATAAGGGTTACATGGAATGAGGATCTACAAGAATAACAGAATAAGGGTTACATGGAAGGAGGATCTACAAGAATAACAGAATAAAGATTACATGGAATAAGGTTTTACAAGAATAGTAGAATAATAGTTTTATAGAAAACATTCTGATATTTTCTTTGATATGGAAGCAAGAAAAAATCAAATGAAAAACAGAACAAAACAATACTGAAACCAAAAATTGAATGGACCAAATTTTTGATATTTTTCCATTTGCAATATCGTAATGAAACTTATCTGTATTTGCATTGATTTGTGGGTTTTTCATTATGGCTTTATAACTTTTTTCAGCTGAAAGTATTCTCTATATGATAAGGCCTTCTCCGACCTAACGCAGGTGTTAGGGTCCTTGAAAGCTGATTGCGTTGTAACTGCGCCAGAATATCAAGCACTGCCAATTAATATATTTTTTCATCCAGATTTAGAAGTTTTTGCATGTGTTCAAATATCCAAAATTCTTATTCAAATGATTTTTAATAAAAAAAGTAATATTTCTTATTTTCGATTTTTTTTTCAAAGTATGGTAATAAAGTAATATATAAAAGATGAATAATTGATATCTCAATAAATTAAGTAATATTTTAGAGTAAATTCTGGAGATTTAAGGCTGCAATTGATTTATCAATAATATGTAATACATTTCATAGATTTTAGATATACATCTGGAGAATTTGGATGTTTCAAGGTGTTTTTGACTCAATTTTAGCTGTAAATGTTGAAATAAATCTGGCAATACTGGCAATAACTGTAGGGTGGGTATGGGTGATATCTAACAGCAGGAATTTATACATAAAGATAGCTTATGTATGAAAACTATCAAAATTTGAATGATTAAACAACAGCATTCTTTAATATTTTTTATCAAAGAATACTACCAAAATATAAGTATACTAAATTTCTGTATTGAAAAAATATATATTCACATATTTATTCACATCCATCCAACAATGTTATATAACCATGCTATAACAAGGGAGGCCGAATATTGTGTCTACTGGAGAACAACACTAATCCTTGATTTTTTTTGACTTAAGAAGGTAATTGGCTGGAAGGTAAGAAAAATAAGTTTTATTAAAGATACATGTTTTCTGTTTGCAATAAATACATCTATACTGAACTATATATTTGTATGATATTCCTATCATTTTTGTCACAGTCTTATCACTAAAAACAATTCGCCATAAGTAAACAGCAGTTTTACTCACTTTGTAAATTGTACGATGGCTTCACTGAGACCAATTTGTTTGATTTTTGTATCCAGATCTGCTTTCTTTGGAGAGTAGAACATTATTTTCTTGTGTTCCTGAAAAGACAATTAATGCAAGGATAAAATCAATGTTTGGCACAAGTCGAAGTGGAGAAGGCATACGTTTCATGTCTGGTTTTTCTGTCTGTAATAGGGATTGTCTCCTCTTGATCACTGTGCTGAATGAGGCTTGGTACATACACACACTACCCGTGGGCCATCCAACAGAATTTTAAGTCCATTGTCCACTCCGTACTCCCTGAGGGGATGTGCACAGAATTTTCAATTTTAGCTGAAAAATGATTTAATACCTCAGATTTTACAAGATATAAATTGATTGATTGGGTGGGATTTTTCTCCTCATGTAGAAGATGAGCTTTGAATTTGCTTGCTAAAAGTTCTGGGACACAATTAATAATAGTGGGATTTTCATTCAAAGTGGCACATATTTGCTGTGTATACAAACTATCAAATGACCAAAATTGTTATAAAAATCAATGAGATTGAATTATGTAATCTAATCTTGGATTGAATCAAAAATGATTTCCAATGTTGATGACTATCATGTTCATAAAACATTGCATATTGTCTAGTCAATCTCTTGTTCACTTGTAAACAAAATCTAATAAAAACTAGCATTCCACCAGTATACGCTCATTTTTATCACATAAATTTAGCATGAACTTATATTGTAATTTGAACCCTCCACTGGAAACAGGTGGGGGACGGGGGTAAAAATCAAAGAAGAAAAATCAATTTCACTTTTCATAGATGAGAGTGAGTGCAAAATTTAAAGTTTCTACTCTGATCACTTAGAGCTGGGCAAAGTCCTGAAACAGAGATAAATATATATATATAACATATAAATAACTAAAACCCAGCAAAAGTGTTTAAACCAGTTTATTGTAGGCAGTGGGGATTAGGAAATCTAGCCATCAAGAGATTGGACCCAGGAAAAGTGCCTATCAGGAATTTACCAAGGGAGGAAAACTATCCATTAAAACCTAATTTTTCCATGATTCTCTTATTTCCAGTTCATTTTCAATTGATAAATATCAGTTTGTTTTTTTGATTTTCGAACACTGGCCATCTATATTTTTTTTTCCACATACTGGCTATTGTAAATTTATTCAAAGACAATTGTAAATTAATGAAATTTTTCTTTACACAAAAATTATCTATTATTTATTTTATTGCTTTGAGTAATTTAATAAAACCTTATAAACTGGGCACTTTTTCTCCCTCATTTAATTCCAGACATCCAGTGTATGAAGAAAAAAAGAAGAAAGAAACCCACCCCAAAACACATTTTTATTAATTATAAAGGAAAAGAAATTGACGTGCACTTTTACCATGATTAAAAACAGCCTCAGTTACAAGCATAACAGATGTGATATGTGGAAAAGTATTTTTTTTTCTTAACCACCCAGTGACCAATGTCTTTTGTCAGCATGTCATGTTGGAGTGATCAATAAAAAAATTGGAAAAAGTGGTGATCAATGAATAAGTTATTTCTTTTGACTTTTGTTGGGCACAAAAATGTCCAAACTTCTGAAAAACAAGGGTGAACATAAACTAAGGGACCAATTTAGCATAAACTTATATTGGAAATTGAATCCTCCACTAAGACCTCATTTTGGAGGGGAATTTAAAAAAGAAAAGAAATGTTTTCCTTACTAATTGAGGGGATTGTGTGTGCAAAATTTCAAGTTTCTGCTACGAACGGTTAGAGCTGGGCAAAGATCAGATTCATATAAATGTCAGAACACATGGATAACCTAAACCCAACAACAGTATCTAAACCAGTGTTGTGAGTAACAGGGATTAATAATGAGGTAAAATTAATCAATAAACATCTTTAAGTGGTCATTAGGAACAACAAGAAAATCAAAACTAGACTAAAGTTGCAGCATAGATAGATAGAAGTTAATACATCTATTCATTTATCTGTCACTCCCCATCTGTTCAAATCTATATATTGATCTATATGTATGTGGATCGATGATAGAAATGCTACCCCAAGAATTCCCCCAGTTCCCCCATTCTCACCATTTTTGTGTGTGAGTGAGTGGTACTGCCACTCACTTTAAGTAAAGGAGATACTGACTAAAAATTTGTCAGCCAATTGGCAAAAGTTGGGCTTTAATAGCAAACAACTAACAAAATATTCTGCTGTTTTTTTAGGTTTTCAAAGTGACACAGAAATATCTCAAATCAATAAGTGACAGTAATTTAAGGCAGCAAATTAATTGATGATGATGATGATGATCATCATCATAATGATTTAGGAACTTGATAAAATGCTAATAATCAATGAAAAAAGTTGATGTCCTCATTTGGTCCAATCAATAGCAGTTTAATTAAATTAACAGATGACAATGACAAAAATAACATGGTCTGCCTATTCAGCAGCATAAAAAAATGAGACCACCATTGTAATTGCACTTATAAGAATTTTAACTTCACATAGTCATGAGGAGACAGATTTCTAGACCAAGTCATGACAATTTTGTTGAGAACTGACTAGGAGATAACATCGGAATCTTTGCAGATGGTAACCCGCATGGAAATATTGAGGAAGCTACTGAAAGGAAATGAATCCATGGTAGTAAATTAGGAGCTTTGCAGGTCAATCGTTATGCGAAGTCTAGTCTCTGCTTGGTTTTAAAGGGGCCTCAAAAAGAAGAGCCAACAAAGCTGCCATAGAGGCTGCAGCAAGGGCCTCCAGATGGCTTTGGATCAGTCAAAAGGAGTGAGCCATGGGCCAATGCCACTGGGATATAAGTCGGGGCTTGATCAACCCTGATTGGGTAATGTTGAAAGACCTACAACACCCAATGATCTTGTTCACATCACTAACAATGTATTCCATGTCCTAGTATATCATTGCAAGCAGAGTAAAATAATGAAACCAATATTGTGATAACCCATTAAAGCACATTACAACTCACACGACAGATTACACATTTTAACAACAAAAAGAAAATAATTTGCACTGAGTTTGAATGGCTCTAAATCCTCAAGTAAATTTAGAAATTTAGAAAACATTATGACTTAATTTTTGTATTTTCTACACGAGTCTTGGGTTATTATTTTAGCATTATTCAAAAAACATTAACCATGTCAAATGAAAGGTGGTGTCAGTAATTATCCTAGTTTACTCATACGACAAAATAATCTTAAATCAAAATTATCTATCTTTAATGTTCCACACTAAAACAATCTATGACTAATTCCCCAAACCCATGGTCAGTGCCCACTATCATTTAATCAAATAAGAAATTGAAACATGCATGCAGCAAAAATGGCGTTTTAAAGATCATGAAGAAAAATCTTTCAATGTTTGATATTTAAATCCAATTTCGACCTCCTGTAGAAAATGATGTTGAATATTACACGGGAAGTTCAGAAATTTACATTTATTTGCGTGAAAATGATATTTTACTTTTTCCAAAACTAACAAACCAGTCGAATTATTTATGGGCATGGAGGTGCAAATGATCATGTTTTATTTTGTTGTGGTGATAGAAATTAGCTTTTGAAATGTAAATGAATTTGATCAGAATTATAAAATCTTATCAATAAAAGAGTCATAATTTTTTAAAATAGAGAGTAAAAAAGGGTATCAACTTTTTTTAGCATGCAAAACAAATTTTAAATCTCAAATAACTTAATTACCCTCCTCAAATTTGTTTACTTGGCCTAATATTCTGATAAGACATTAAAGCTTAACCTTTTTTCAGGCAGCCAAAAATTAGACAATGAATTTTCATGAAGTCTGAAAACAAATACGATAATTTTCCAAATCACTCATAGGATAGTGACTTGTGCCAGATCAATCTAGCATGAGACCAGTAGCATATCTTATAAAGGGGCATTAAAATTTTAAAAAAGTACATTGACTGGAAAACATAACAGTTTTACTTGCATAGTAAAGTAATTTTTTTTCATTTGCTAGAAATCAGAAATATTTGTAGTATCTGGCTATTTTAGGATTAGAATTAGTTTTTTTTTTATTTTGTTTTTTTTTATGCAGTGGCTATGATTTCAGTTTCAAATACCTTTGTATTTACGCTTCATACACGTATCACATAAATAGCAAACTCCCATTAATTACCATATTAAACAGTTCCAATTAGAGATATTTGACAAGAATCATGAACTTTAAATGCTAGATATGAACAATATGGATGCAATTTCATCAGAATATTGACACCTGCAAAATTTTAAAATCTAACAAAAATCAGCATTTTATCAGACTTTAATATAATTTTCAATACAAAGGACAAATACAAAAAAAAATTCCATTCTAAATATCAAGGAAAAAATGATTTTCCTTTCATATGATTCTCACCATTTTCATGATTTATCTTATCTATACATTGCCGTTTTCATTGATTTTTACACATTGAACAGATAAAAAAATGATTTTTCATAATTTTTATCGTTTGCACTCGGTTCTAGCACATACATCTTTTGAAATATGTCATTAGTATACGAGGCCAGTTGACAAATCCAAGGGAGGTAATTTGTGGCCGGAAATTGGTTGTGGGTGCTAGAATAGACAATACCCCCAATAATATCAAAAGGTTAAAATTATTTGTTGTTTATCAGATACACAATTATGTTTTTAATTGATGAGATTCAAGAAGGTATATTTGAATATAAAATCAAGATAAGAAAAGCGAATGAAAATAATCAGTAATCCTAGATTAGATGTCAAAATAAATAAATTATTGTGTGTAAAATTATTTAATGCAATCCTTGCAAAAAAATATCAAGCCAGCAATTTCCGGATTGGCCAGTTTGAATGGCAATAAGTGGCTAGATTTTTTATCTGTTGCTGATAAGTTATTATGGAAAGCAGAAAACTTGAACATATAGAGCAGTTTTAAACTATACTTTACTAAATCCAATTTCAAAGGATATAATTTTGGGTAGGGTTGGAATTAACAACATTTTTTTCTTCATACTTTTAACATTAAGAAGAATACATAGATGAAATTATTTTAAAAAATAAAAGTGATTAACTAATTTTTTTCTTGTCCCTCTTCTGACAGTGTTTCACCACACGAACTCATGTAAATCAGTGAACAGTCTCCTATTTGTCTTGAGTTTTCTGCTATTTCAAATCTTGAATCTACCCAATTTAGACCATTAAAAAAATCTAGCCAATTTTGGCCATTCAAAATAGCCCGCCTGATGCATTATCACGAGTCTATGCCTTATTTCGACTTGATTTATGAAGGGTATCGTCTATTTTAGCGTTCGCAACTTCCCAAAATTCAGACTTACTTATCTCCCTTAGCTTTTTTTCCTACCTGGCCTCATATTCTGATCATATTTTTTCAAATCTTGAAAGGACTTCTTTTTGTTTTTAAATTTGCTTCATTTAAAAATAACGACATTTTTTATTTGTATGATTCAAGATTTCTGGCCGAATCCATTTCAATAGATAACTTCCGTCACCACAACAAAAAAGGATCATACACACCAGCATGTCCACGAATAATTCGACTACTGGTTTTTGTTTTGGTTTAAGTAAAACCTCAATTTTACACAGTAATTTAATTTGGATAAGGTTCACAAAGGAAAGGAAGGTAACTAGTCTTGTGTACAGCATCTATTCTAGTTAACTTCTCATTCTTTGCAAACCTACTGAAATCAAGAATACTTGAGTGAAAAGTGAATGAAAATATTCAATAATGCTAGATTAAAACCAAAAGAGATGAAAATAAGTAAATAATCGAGTATATATTGATTTATTTGAACTAGTTTTGTCTTGCCTCTCCTTTAGGTCCATTTTGCCAAAACAAAACAGACGAATTATTCATAGGCATGGAGGTGTGTATGATCAGGTTTTCATTAGGGGGCGGAAAAAAATTTGAAAATCAGTCACAATTTTAAAATCTTAAAAGATTAGTTTTGAAAATGAAGTGAAAAATATGAAAAGGTTTTTCACTATTGATTGCCATTTATCTTCATTTAAAAAAATCACAACTTAAAATCAACCATCAGTCTATGGCAGAAAGTAAATGACAGAGAAAAAGAATAAGCTATCGGTGAGATTGGAATTCTCGTAGCTCAGTTGATCGGAGCAGTTGATGCTTCAACTGAATAATCTGAAGAAAAAAGGACGAGTCTCATCTGGCGCTCATTTCCAGTCTGTACTGTTTATTAACTGTCATAGATTGACAACACCAATAGAGTTATGACAAAAAACAACAACTAAAAAATTAGGATTAAGAAGTAGTAGTCAAAAATTGATAACAATGGTTTTCAGGACTCTACCTAATTGAAATAAGAAATAAAATAGATATTATGATTTAATAATTTTTGTCTCACGCTACAGTTTAATAATGAGACTGAAGAAGGCGTAAAATCGAGATAAGAAAAATGATTTAAAATAACCAATAATGCAAGTTTAAGGCCAATAGGTAAGTAAATATTAACTTGTTTTCCCTCATCGCCTCCACCATTAAATTCAAACTTACTAGGGTTTAACCAAAACAAAGCAGTCGAATAACTCATAAAGAAGTGTTTTGTTTTTGTTGTGGATACAGACATCAAGTTTTTTAATCAATTCGATTCAAAATTTGAAAATCTTAGCAAGAAAATGTCAGTACTAAAGAATGAGACAAACGAAAAGGTTAAAATTATTATTTAAATGAAAAGTATTTGTTTTGTCTCACATCACCACATTCCAGTCGTCCTTTTTCTAAAATAAGGCAGAAAGGCGTATCTAAATATGAAATTATGGCCATGAAATGAATGAATAAATCCAGTAATGATAGATTAAGGCTAATAGGTAAATAGATTAAGAAACTAGAATTTTACCAAAACAAACGAATAATGGGCATGGTGGTGTGTTGTTTTATTTGAGAGACGGGAATTAGCTTTTAAAATGAATTTCAGAATCTTAGAAATAAAATTGTTAATTATTATTTCAAAAGATGAGGCATACAATATAAAAAGAAGGTTAATTATTTGTTGTGTATCAGATCACATCACATGTCATGATGTTAATAGCCTTTTTGGATAAGATTGAATCAAACCGTATATGAATATGAAATGAAGACAATTAGTGAATGAAAATAACCAGTAATGATAGATTGATGTCCATTGGTATAAACATAAGTAAATAAATAAGTATATATAATTATTTTAACTTGTTTCCAAAGTCTCACCTCTCCTTCTTTGGGTCCATAAATTGAATTGAAGATATAGAAAGTCTCCAAGTTTATTCGTCCGCTACTCATGGTGCTTATTTGTCTATTTCTTCCTTTTTCCAAAGCAAATCCAACTCAGTTATCCGATTTACCGTTTCAAAGCTCATTAAACAACTCAGTCCACCATTTCTGGATATTTTTGGAGAAAAAACTGAGGAAAAATTGATGAAAACTGTCAAATTCCAAGGATCTTCTTCCGTTTTGTCGTCTACGTTCTGAACGGCATGGAAGACACTGAGCGCCCCCTAGCGATTAATTCGTGAAAATCAAGTAAGAGTTATTTGCCCCTTACATTTTGTTTCTATGGCAACGGTGTTAGAAGCCTTGCAAAAAAGGATCACACTTGTTTATTTCACTTGGATAATACTTTACTTTTATAAATGGAACTGATTTGAAAGAAACAAGAAATATTTTCTTGGTGAATGGTATTTAGTAAATATTCCAATCTGACAACGGATCATTATAAAATACCGGTGATATGTATGTATTTTTTTCTTGGTCTCAACTTGGAACTTAATCTATGAAAAACGCTAAGGTTTTAGTAAAGTTTGTGAAGACTAAAATATTAGCTTCCTGTTTTTGATTGCAAATTAATAAAATACAATTAAATGTGAAGTTCAAATGAAAAATCTAAATACTTTGTTATGGTTCCTTTGTAAATTTATTAGCAAATTCTTTCAATTAATAAGATCTTTTCTCGTTTCTTCCAGAAATATTTCAGTTTTGGAGAAAATTAATTTTCAAGGTCTAGGATATTCTATTTACAATGTAATTATAACGGATCCTCCTTTTTTTGTCTATGTTATGAAACTACAGCAGTGAAAGTCTTTTTTCCCGTTCTGGTTGGAGAAAAATACTCGTTAAATGCACGGATTTTCTTGGTTTTTACTAAAATTTCAGACGTTTTCTTCTTGACTGTGGTAAATCCATTTCACATTAAATCTAAAGTTCAAATGAAAATTTTAAATAGTTTATTTCTTGACCCTTTGGAGGTTTATAAAAAAATTGACCAGATTAATTCTATTATTTTTGTATTTATTTTTATCAACTTTTGACTACTATTTCCTTCATCTTAAATTTTGTGATAAAGCACAATTAAAGATTAAGATGAAGGTTATCGTTGGTCTAAAATTGTTAATAATGATCAGAGTAAGCATTTTTAGAAAGTAAAAGGGCTATTGTTAATGTTACCTTTTTTGCATTAAATCAAAAACATGGATGGCGTAAGTTATCTTTTCAGTGGTGAAATTACCTTCACAATAATGACAAGTTTGCAAAACCTAACACTAACCCTAAACTCTAAACCTAACTTGTATCATTTTTATTCAAATTTGATAAGATATAGTTATGAATGGTCAAGTTTTCTGCTTTTATTCAAAAATGGAATTCAGAAAAAATAAATTCACAGATAAGGTTAGGAAAAAGTGGAAAAACTGATCAGAGAAATTTTAAAAATTTGTCCCCAGACAAATATAGTGCAGTGAAATATAATGCGAAAATCTTTGGAATTTAAAGCAGAAAAGTAAACAATCACCAGTAAAAATACTGCAAATATTTTATAGAAGTCTTACAAGAAATCTGTGACCCTATCTGGTTGAAGAAACAAAATGGTTAAATGATAGAAGTCTATTTTCTACTTAGAAATAGAAAAAAGGTTTTGTTTCGTGTTTGTAATTCTATTACAAGAACTAAATATAGACTTTGTTGTTTTAGTTCAATTCAACTTCTTTGTTTTTTATGTTTTTCAGATTTGATTAAGATAAAGATTTAAGGAAAAAAAAGACTTCAACCAAAAACAAAAGATGTCTGTCATTATCCAAATGCCAGAATCAAATCTTTGGGAATCAATTTGCAAAGGTCAGTCATTATCAGCGTATTTGACTGCATATAAGATGAACTCACCCTTTTCTCTCAAAAATAGCCCAAGAGGTAAATTCAAAAAATAAGAGAAAGCTAATATACTTGGTGAAGATGTATTCAAAAAATTGTTTTGATTATTAATTTCCATTTCTGTTGTAGTGTTATTTCATTATGCAAAGGTGAGTAGATTGTTTTAGAGCTCCAATTTTTATGGGTGCTAATGTAACACCAGCAACTCTGCTGATTCAGCATAATTTCTTCTGCAAGATCATGTGACTGTTTACATTTTGCTTTTGATCACAATTTGTTTATGAATTTCATTCATTGAATTAGGTACTATTATCTGCAGAAAATGATTTATTATCATCAGTATCTTAATTTTTTGTAATTTGTTACACTTATTTTTAGATGTGTTAGCATCTATAGCTGCGATCACTGTCACTTTCTGACCGACTGACAAATTGACATAGCAAATGCATCTCCTCATAGCAATCCCTCTTATTCCTTCTATAAATCTGATGTCACTCAAGTGACATTTTATCATTATATCATCAGAACATGAAATTCTATTTTACTATGTCAGAATACAAACATATGCCAGCTGCATGAATGAAATTTTATCTTACTATGATATCAGCCTTAAAGGAAGGTTCTCTCAAAGAATAGGGCTTTTAAAGGTGGAAGCTTTGAAAGGAATGGGCTTCTAAAGGAAGGGGTTTCCAAAGGCACTAAAGGTTGAATTAGTGTATCTATGGTCTGACTTTCAGGCTTGATATTTTCAGAATGCATGTAATTACCCTACCTTTTTGAATTAATGTATTTAACAAATGTAGACTGCAAGCAATCTGTTGTAATTCACCAAGTAGGAGTTGCTTCACCTCATTTCTTGAATTGACTAACATACTGAAATCCATTTAGGCACTAGAGAAGATGATCCCGATTGTAAAGTTTTACAACTTTGCTCAGTTGATGTTAAAAACTGTGCACAAATAAGAATACTTCAACCATTTAATTGATTTGAAATATTAAAAAACATCATCTATGTATTTAGTCTTCTTTTTCTTTCATAAATTCTCCTATTTCTTTTTGCACAGTTTTCAACTTTGAGTGAGTCAGGGTGTGAAATTTTACAATTCATAATCATTCATTGATCAACCATTTTTCCAAATCTTTTAATGATCACCCCCAATAGACTCTTCCAATAGTTTCTTTTCTAAAAATAGAATCTCATAGAAATTACTATGAATTTTTTCACAGGGATTAAGTAGTATACAATTAAAACATGCCTTATTGTGTACCAGGAAATTTTTTATGAGACTGACTAATGTAAAAAAAAAAGACAAGAACCATAAGTTAAATGATGCATCCACCATCCTTATACCCATATCTGTGTAGTTGTAGTATTACTAATTGTGGTAGTAGTAGCGGGAAGAGGAGGAAGAGGAAAGTGAGGATGGTTCACCCAAAAATCTAGTTATTGGAAAAACAATTAGTAAGCTTGAATTAAAGCAAGTGTACACTTCTTATCAACAATTTGTTCTGGAGTCTTAGTGTATGGTTATTTTTCTCTTGGTAAGTGGGTTTTACATGAGTGTATATAATATTTTTAGTGATAAAGTTTGCCGATTTTAGCCATTTTTGAAGACAGTTTTAGCTATTAATAACAAACAATACTTGGCAACACTGAAGAACAAGTGTTTGATACATCATCTATTGATAACATCACACTTCTTATAACATAATAGCAACAGGTAAATAAATCATAAAAATCCCCTTTCTCTTTCTGTTAGTTGATATAACTGGGGCTGACTGACAGGCCGACAGTCTTATAGAAATGTGTGGACACATCTAAAAAGAGAAAAAAAAGTTGGACTTTTATTCCTGAAGAACATATAGTGCTAGTGTATGTTGCCATTTGTAGATGCAGCCATATAAGGAAACAGACCTAATGTAAAATATACATATCTATTGGTTAGCTAGAAATGTAATTTCCAAGGGTTAGGGATGTTGATGATTTATTAAATATTGTAATTGTAGAAAATATTTAAAAAAAAATCATCCCTAAACCCAACACTTGGGAATCATACTTTCTTTGAATGACTGAGTCTATTCATAACAACTTACACAACTAACTTCTTGCAGTACTTCTTTTACATATCTAATTTTAAAAAATGACCCCAAATATATATATATACTTATATATATATGTATATATATGATCAGTTTGTGGATAATATTTATCCGACAGTATGAATAGTAGTTGACAAATGGGGAAAGAAGACAATTATTGTATGTGAATTGTACTGTGTGATCAGCCTGTAAGATTCAATTTGATCACTCGACTCAGTTGAGTCAAGTCTCTCTCAGGCATGTAAGTTTCTTAGCTTTCTCTTCTGCTGGTTCTCAAAAAAAACAAGATCTTTTCAAGAAAAGTGGAAAACTGGATGATCATGGCTGGAGTATGATGTAGAGAATCAGGAAATGGCGTGCCTAGTAAGTTAAAAAATAAGTACGAAAAAAAATGTATCATTCGTTGTCTGTTACTGTGGAATGAAGTTGAAACAGATAGAATGGCATGAAAAATCAACAGATCACCTTCAAAATATAAAAATTGAGAATACAAAAAATTCAATTAAAAAAAAAAAACAGATGCTGGAAAAACCTGATGCTAGAAAAACACTTTTTCTATTAAATGAAGTGCAAAAAGTAAAGCTGGATAAACTTGAAAGAAATACCCATTTCATAAGAAAAGAAGCAAAACTGCAAAGGGACTCTACTCGACTTGTAGAATCTGATAAAACTGGAGGTATTGAAGTAGGAGAAATTTATACAAATGCATTTTTCCTTCAGAGAATTTCTCTCACGTGTACCTGACATTGAGAAACAAAGTATCATGGAAAGTTTATCAAGATCGCCATTCTTTTAAATCTTATTTGATGGATCCGTGGATTCATTTATAATAGAAGAGGAAATTGTTTACGTAAGATTCACACTCAAAGGAGAAACTTTCATTTTGGTAGGATGAAACCAGTGAAAACCCAAACATTTATAAAGTAAACAAATCTTGGATTAGAAGCAATGAGGGAAAAGAAATTAGTTTGAATTGTATCTGATGGGGCTTCTGCTATGAAGGGTTGACTAAACAGAATTATGCAACAGGCAAAGGAGACAAACAATATGACATTGTGATTCACAGTTTGTCTCATCAAATGAGACCTGGCACAAGAGATAAGATCAAGAATATATCTCTAGAAGTAAAATGTACAAGTCTTTTAAATCCTTGTATATCTCTTATCACAGGCCTGCATTAAATTAAGCAAATCTAAAAAAGCACTAACACAAATCACCAGCTTCCTGAAGTGTGTTGATGCAACTTGTTGGATCAATCACAGCTTAAGAGCATTAAAAGATTTAGAGCATGAATTTACCGCAATTGCTTTGGATGCAGAAGAAATAACCAACAAGCAAATTTCATGTGCCTTTAATCTTTCAATAATAAAACATGCTTATAACTTACTTGAAGTTTTGTCCATCCTTTAAAAAAACCATCAAAAACTCTTCAAAATAAGAACATCATCATTGCAAATGCACAAATACTACCTCTTCCAAAATGACTCAGCTTTCTGAGTCTTCAAGATAACAGCTTTATTGAAGAAATAAAAAGTGATAAATTCTGTAAAATTTAAGACACTGAAATGACAATGATTGCAAAAAACATGAATCACTACACATCAACCTGCAAACTGAACTATAACATCGCTTTTTAGATGACACTGGAATAATTTCAGCAATAAAAATCATAAACTTTAATTTGTATCCTGATAAAAATAATTTCCATAATTTCAGCTATGATGTGATTAAAGAATTGATCATCCATTTTTGTACTCTTCTTCAAAATATCTCTATAGCAGTAAAAGAAATAAACAATGAGTGTTTGTTATTGAAATTCAAAATCTATGATAACAAATTTACAATGGAGACTTTGAAAACACTTCCGTGGATAAAAAAAGTGAAACTGTCATAGTTGTCTTCGTTGATCTGATTCTTTTCCTTCTTTCATCACATTCAAAATGTGAAAGAGGATTTTTGGCCATAGAGCGTATTAATTCTATTGAAGCATGAAAATTGATGTTTTACTCAAAAAAATTGTTCATCTTCCAGATCTTACCCTGATTATAGACTTTTGGTTCATTTCTCATTTTTTTTAATTCACTGTCCATGTCTGCACTTGTTGTTCCTAATGTGGATTTAGGCATTTGCCTTCCCTTTGGGTTGTTCAGCTGAATTGTTAAGAGTGATGCTATGTTGAAGCAGCTACCTTATTGTTTGCAAATTCGATTCCGGCAGCAGCCCCATTTTTCTTGAATTGTTTATTCTTTTTACGCAGTCTAGGCCAAGTGATTCATTCTCTGTGTAACAATGTGAGGTCATTTCAAATATACACATATATATGTATATACATATGTATATATGTATATATATATATGTATATATATATATATATATATATATATATATATATATGTATATATATATGTATAATCAATGAGAATTTATGGTAAAAACAGAGAAACTTAAGAAAAATATATTAGTACTTTTCGATGTTTTCTCTCAAGTGAAATTTTATCTACTGCTTTTAACATCTTGTAGAATCTGAGGAACCCCCCAAAACGACCAAAGATGAATGTGGAATAAAATACATCAATTATGACCCTTCCATTCATCATCCAGTGTTTTATGGACAGCTCCACCTACAGATTGGAACCTATGAGAATCCAGCCATTGACTTTGATCCCTCAATTGGCCATCCTGCTTCTATCGGGTACTGCTTGATTGATATCCCAGAGGAGGAAACTCAACCAAGCCCTCCTCCATGCCCAGACAAAAACAGTTGTAAGAATTTGGTATTTCTTCATTGAGTTTCACATGCTCTTTTTTTTTAACCTCTGCTAATGAAGTTGGAATGGTTATATATATTCCCTTATATCTGTTTGTCCAGCTGTCTGTCTGTCTGCACAGTATCTCAAAAAGTTCTCAATATTCTCATTGAAAATTTGTGACAGGGTGGGATATAAGTTAAGAAAAAAATAGAAGTGATTAAATTTTTGGTTGCATCCATGCTTGATTATTCCCCTTAGGCAACCAGAAAATCTTGAACAAGAATTATCCAAAAAAATTATGTTGAACAACCAAAGCCATCAAAGATGGCAAAGGGTTCTATCCTTTTTTGTTTCTGTGTTTGTTTGAGTTAATTCATTTGGATGCTTGTTTGTTTGTTCCAGCACTCCTGACCATACCGTTTTATCTACAGACTTTAACATTGGCATCACTGCTCCTCTAGACCCATTCTAGAATATTTTTTTTGATTTTTGAAAAAAAATCTTTTTTCACCTTTTTGGAGTCTTATTTGGACAGGTTTATCAATAACATCTAGATTCTATGATTTTCATTTGTTATTTTTCACTCTATTTTTGATGTTTTCCCATAGGAAATACCAGTGATATCATAAATAGAATTTATTCTGACCATATTTATTCTTCAATGGAACTTATTTACACAACAGTTTTGATGCTACTGTTGTTCAGTTATTGACTCTGATGGCAAGTTTTCTTTTTTTCATTCAACCAGATACAACTTCTTCACCTGAGGAAGGCAAATGTATAATATATCATAAAATTAGGAAAAAAATAAAATTTTATTACTGATAATGAATTTACTAGTTGATGAAAATCATAGCGCTGGAGATATTGGGATAGAGAGTGAGTTTAAAGGTTTGATTTGGACTTTCGCCTTCTATCAATTTCTTATAGCTCAGTGGTAGTAGTGAATGTATATTGAGCAAGCCATTCTCTAACACAGAAGGTTGTGAGCTCCATTCTCACTGAGAACTTATTCTTTATTCCAATTCATATTGTTAATTTATTTTACTCACTGCTGGAGGGAAAATGGCCTGAGTTCAGTTGCAATAAAAAGCAACAATAATTAAGATGATGGTAAATAGTTGCAAAAAATCAATAATAATGATTTATTATAATTCATCTAATAGAATAAATTTTTAAAAAAGATTGGATATAATAATGATCTGAAAAAATATATGGAATAATGACTTTTGTCTTATAAGAGAACTGGATCATTTTCAACCCTTATTATTTTTGATTAGTTATTTCTTTCATCTTAGTTACATTGCTGTCAATCTATGGCGGTTAGTAAAGGGCATAGATTACAAATAATGTATAAGTTCTCGGTAAGACTTGAACATGCATCCTTTTAGCCCCTGGGAAGCCTGATTATTTTTACCTGCTGCTCTTATCAATAGAGCTACAAATAAACCTGAGTTGGAAAAAGATCAAATCTCTCTGTAACTCTTCAGAAACATAATACTATATTTACATCACAAACTGTAAAAGACAAAACAAATCCCAATCAAAAAAAATTATTGTCACTATCAGACCAACGTGCATTAGTTGCTGTATTTTTTGCTTATTCTCTCATCTGAAGATGTTGTTGATATCGTCAAAAATATGCAGATATGTCTATGAGTAATAGCAATGAAAAAAGATTTCATTACAGACCATATCCTCAAGATATCTCATTATAAATATCTTATTTTTATATACATGAAACCAAGTAAAATCTCACAATTATATTCACTTTATCAAAACTATTACTGAAAATTCTATTTTGTGTTGCCAAAAAGAATATTGTCCACAAATTATGTTACACTTGAGCGTCCATCATGCCAGGCTTTGAGATGATAGGGAAATCGAATTATCTCCCCTGCTTTAATTTCTCCACTTAGAGACAGTGCTGTTTCCATTTCAGGTCTTCCACGCGTCTTCCTGGAATATTATGTCTTCCCAGTTTTAGAACCAGCTTTGACAGAAATGCTCAAGCAAGCCAAGATTGAAAAATGCTTTGAGGTATTCAATCCCTCATTTGTATTTAGCTGAAATTATTAATCCACTTTGGAGTTGTTTTGGGGTTGTATCAAGCAGGTTTTATTGAAGATGACCGGCAAAGATGATCTTGAGAACAGAAAAACTACATTGAATAAAATGTCTTTCAGCCTAAGAATGTGTGTTCTAAATATATTCAATAATTGATGATATATTGATGCAAATATGATGTTACTATCACATGACTGAAAATGTATTTTCAATAATTACACCTATATCGGTTGAGATGTGAAACAAATGAGATCAAAGTTTTTTTTTTCAAATTTTTTAAGTAATAACATCTATATTCCATGTTCTTGATAATAACCAAAGAGTGGTGGGAAGTGCTTGGCTTTATACTCACAAGCAATTCTATAACACATTCGATCCAAATATTTGTTACCTTGTGCAAAAACAGTTGACATTCACTGAAAAATTGAGAAAACAATTCTTGTCTGTTGTTTTTCATGAAACCTGCTTGAATTAAGAAATTCAGTCTAAATATCCATTATATATATATATATATATATATATATATATATATATATATGTGTGTGTGTGTGTGCGTGTGTGTGTGTGTGTGTGTGTGTGTGTGTGAACTGTAATGTTATTATTTACTTTTGCAGAGAAAAAGGACCAAATTCAATGCCTGTGATTATCTTACAGAATATCTATATAAGTAAGTATTATTTATGATTATCTTCCAGGATATCAATATAAGTATGTACATTATGTGATCATCTTACACAATATGTATACAAGTGAGAACATTATTTAATTTGGCCACCACTTGCCTTGAATAGACAACTTTCATCTACTAAATACGCTTAGAGACCATTAACCAATACTGTCAATCTGGGTTTTTTCGGTGTCCAAGTTGGAATGGCTGTCTGACTATGCATGTATCATGCATACAGACCACCTCAATAGGGCTGAAGGGCTGAAGGGCTGATAATCTCCTTTTTATGTCTAGTAAAAAAATTTTTCTTTGTTTTTTGAAAATTTCTCCCAAGTAGGTTTGTAGTGAGGTGTTCAATTCACAATGTAAGTTCAAGCTAAATTGGTCCTTTAGTTTGTGCTTGGCAGCATTCATGCTTTTTTTTTTGAAAACCCCAATACAGTATGATTGAGTTTGAGTAAGTTAGCAGATGTCTTCTTTTTCATCGGTTTAATAACTACTCTTATTTTGACGGATTGAAAATATAAATAAATATATTTATTTCAGAAATAACACAAATTATATGGACAGAGAACATGTGAAGTTATATGATATTCCTTTTGTTCAAGAATGGCTCAAAGATCAGTAAGTTTGAAGGGAAGATTTCCATCTTCGATTCTTCTTTTTTGCTTTCCTTGTGATATTTCAACAGGTATACATCTCTGTTCCTTCCCATTGTTTTATGAAAGAAAGAATCACATACACACAAATTGATATATATAAAAGTATATGGAGACATTATCAGTTGATTAATCAATTGACAAATCAATCAATTAGTATGCTATACATAATTCAGGAACGGTTTCCATCAAATTTATGGTGGTGACTCCAGTTCATCAATCTTACTCTGGGCTTAATCCACGATAGTCATTTTTCAATTGGGGGACACTCTAGAGACCAGCAGTCCCCAACCTAGGAATAGTCTAAAAAGGTATTAATGGGGGTCTTTGTGCTTGTTTAGTAGGCAGAATTTTCAAAAGCTTGGTTCCTTGGGAAAAAATGGTTTAAATGAAAGTGCTCTTCAATAATGAAAAGGTGGGGAACCATTAGTCTAGACTGACCATAAATTCCCAGTGCCTTGGTTTTACTTGGTTTATAAAACTGAAACAGAACTATATTTCTTGAAATGTAGTGAATTAAAGACCATTACAGAATCTCAAGATTACTCTTAATAGTCTGGGCTGATAAAAAAAGAGATCTGTCAAGGATCAAAGTGTGGTATCTGCTTGCCGTACATTCTGTGGTAGCTTTGTGCTGGTGCAATACTGTGGCGAATGATGGCTTACTGAGGCTCAGTATTACTATGTGCAAGAGGCCAAGGATTTGTCCTGCGGCCTCAAAAAATAATCTTGCCCTGTGTCAGGGGATCAGTAAGCCCTGGGTCAGAACCTTGAATTTCCCATACATGAAACCTCACATTAAACCGACCTTGTGTCACGTTACAGTGAATAGATACGGATCAATGTAGAATCTGTGTGCTCTACCGAAGATCAAATTGTCAAATTTGGTGCCCTGCATAAATGTTTTTACATAGGTTGTCATACTAAGTGACATGACTGAACTATGTTAGTTTCTGTTGCTTCATGGTTGCAAGAGGAGATCCTTATATTTGCTCTACACATATTCATTGGTCGTGTGCTCTGAGTAGGAGATCTGGTAGAAATTCCTCAGACATATAATTTTGAAGGACCTAGAGTCATCTTTCTGCCTCTGTCAACTGTGTCCATGACTGGCACCCAAATAGTAAGATGGAGAGCACCAGAGATTTGATGTGCCAGAACTTTTTTTCTTTTATTCTTTACTAAGCAAGTCCTTTCAGTCAATTTCCACATTAAAATCATTTATGAGAGTTAAAAACACTAAAATGAAGAACAATAAAAGCCTTTAAAAAGACACTTGTTCACCCTGTACTTGCTTACCTTTGTCAACAAATTTGAAATACATATTTAGTTGCATCTGTTCATCTGTCTGTCCACATCTCATCTCAAAAAGTACTCAATAAATTTCAATAAAATATTGTGGAAGGGAGGGTAATGAGAAGAGAAAGAGGTGGTGGAATTTGGGAGTGAATCCAGGAATATCTCTCTGATTGAGAGATATTTTTCTGTATTTTTTTCAATTATACATTGATGTGTATGCCCATGACTGTGCACACAATATCTCCAAAAGTTATTGATGAATTTCAATGACATTTTGTGGAAAGGTCAATAATAGTCTCTGGGAGAATTGATAAATTTTTGGAGCAAATCCTAGCGCAATCATCCCCCTACATCGTAGTTGTATGTCCAAACCACATGATATCACCAAAATTTAAGTTTTGTCCACACAATATCTCCAAAAGTTCTCAATTGATTTCAATAGTATTTAGTGAAAGGATGAACAATAGTCTATGGAAGAATGGATTAAATTTTAGGATGGATCCATGCCCAATTACTCCCCCTTGACAATGGCATTGGCAGAGGTATGCACTCTTTGAGTGGTTTCTAGTTTGTAATTAGCATTCTGAAATTCCTGACTCATTTTGGAATTTTTCCAGATGAACAGAGACAATGAAAACCCCACATCCCATAATTTTATTTCATATTGACATATACTATTTTCTTTTGTCTTTAGCCCTCGACCACCATTACCAAAATCTTTGCTGTGGACAGAAGATGAAGCTGCTGTGGTCATTCAGTCGTTCTGGCGTGGATATCTTGTAAGGAATTTCTTTGACTTTTTTCTATTATTTTCAACATGTTTTATTCATCAAGAACAGAGTTTTTGAATATCTTTTATATATTTTTCATTTAGAAAAGTATGATAGAGTCATCTGTCTGATAAATTCTCATTTGCTCAATTTTCAAACAGCAGATATGGATAGGTCTAGACATGGCTGAATATTAACGTTGATGGGGCCCAGTGCATAACATATCTTGAGGACTCTTCTAGTTTTGTATTTAGCAACTATTTTCAAATGAATCAAAACAAAAATAAAATATTCTTAAAATTATGATTTTGTTTAATGTAAAATTCTCCATGAATCAATAATCTATCTCTATGTTGCATAATAAATCCTTGAATAAGTCAAGACATCTTACTTTTTTACCTGCAAAAAAAAAGCAAAAATATTGAAGCATTTTTTTTAAAAACATTAAGTTTTGCAGCCCTGTGCAGCTACAATGTTTGCGCTACCTTAAGTATAGCCCTGGGTCTAGAAGTTGCTTAGCCAAGAGTTTTGCTTGAACCATTTGTAGCCTCACTCCAATCCAACATGGCAGAATTTTAGTTATGGTGTGGGAAGCAATTTAGAGTGCTTGCTATTCAGAGAACCATGATACCGCAACTGATATCCACCTGCTCCTAGAGAATAACACCAGAACCCTTTGCAACACAAACTGCTGATGAAGATTGCAAATTATGGAGACTATTCTCAACAAAACAAAACAATCAACAATCAGTAAGATGTTCTTTGATCTCACAACTATTGTTCTGAAGTGCCTTTGATGCTTCCAAGCTTAAGTAACAGGGTCAGCATGTGGCATGATCTGCAGTTGAAGAATCAAGACAAAAAGAAGAAAAACGCCAGAATCAGCAATAGTAAAAAATATCAAACTTGTCACAAAAACTATCCTCAAATGATCAACGATGGTTGGAAGATCTCAAAATCACAATCTCAAAAATTTCAGAAAATTTTTACAACTGCAAATAAGAAAAACTTTTGTTTTCAACAACATGTTTGAAATATATGTATATATATATATATATATATATATATGTATATACATGCAAATCTCTTTAGTTACAGAAAATTAATCAAAACAGTAGCTTCCGGCAAGATTCCAACTTGTATACCATTGTCATGAAAATTTCCTTTTATTTTCATTAGTACAGATCTATGTATGAATATACCACATATGTTAGACTATAAGACAAATGGTTTACAAGGGTGTTTGGAGGACTATCGCTAGCTGCAACTCAGTAGCTGTCCATATTGTGCTCCAGTAGATGTAATAGTCTTGATACCAGCACCTTGGATGCAGGGTAATGTTTGCATAGTTCGAGAAAAAAAAAATTAACTGTCTATCTTATACACTAATGTATACAGTAAATCTGTAATGAGGATGAAAAGGATTCAAATTTATTGTCTGTAGTTATTAAGAGATGGACAGACAGACATCTTTTTGTTTTTATTGTTATAGACAAACTCAAGAAATTATCTCACTATTCATTTTTATTAAATGAAGTGCTATAAATCATTATTATTAGTTTTTAAATTTTGACTCCTACTTCCCTATGTCTCAATTTTTCAATTACTTTTTATCGCAACTTCACTTAAAGGGTTTGATTTGGATTTTTACTTGCCAGCTCAGTTGGTAAAAACAGCAGAGCAGTAACCTGGCTTCTTGCAGGCAGAGAGTGACATGAACTCAAGCCTCACCGAGGCCTTACTCTCTCTTTCTAATCCACGCTGTTTTCTCATGGTTGTAAAATTATGGTCTGAGTAAAGTTACGATGAAAAGCGACTGAAAAATTAGGATGAACATAAAGAGAATCAAAAATTAAATAATAATTTGAAAGATGTTTTCATTCTGTTTTTCGTCTTTGGTAGGTGCGCCGAGTTAAAGAGATTCAGGAACTGCGACAATGGCAGCGTGAATGGCGTGAAGAAAACCTTGGAATTAAAGTCAGGGTTAGTGATTTCTGGAACAAGAAGATGCCAGATTGGCACGAAATTACACCAAGTAGTTCCGAGGAGATCCAATCTGTGACATCGGCTATTTCTGGTTTTGATACATCAACCTGAAGACTCTTTGGGGCTCAGATTCCTGTAAATAAAAATAAACTTTTAACCAAAACATTTGATTGTATAAAAGCAATTGTCCCATCATTTTTTTTTAGATGCACAAGCATCTCTAGCATCATTTGCTGTCACTGACTGACTGACTAACTGATTGACTGACTGACTACTATCTCACTGACAGGCTAACATACCAAATAACTCTTACTACTGCCTGTTTTGTCCCGCTTCACTACTGCCTGTTTTGTCCCACTTTTTCTATACATTTCTGATAGTGCACAGAGGACTCATCTATGGTCTAACTTACAGGCTTGTTTATTCGTAGGTTTGTTGGTATATTATCACTCTGAGGCAAACAGAGAGAAGAAGAGGAAATAAAACATCTTATATAAAAGCCATTGTCACTTCTTTATCCATTAGTATGTTAGTTGGTTTGTTAGTTTATGTCAGAAAGAGAGGAAGCAAATTATGCTACAACTTAGATACAACATATGCAATGATGCTCATAAAATATGAAGAACTTTTAGCTCAAACAAGGTGTTAAAAATTGCATTTTCCAATAAAAAAAAATGAATTTTATAAGTCACATCAAATTTTTTTTAACCTATTTGTGGTCAGGTACCCATGTATTTTGTTTCATACCAAAACTCAAGAAGGCACTTTGAAATAGTTTCTTGCACTTTAATGAATTCTAGGTCCATTTTCATTGCTGGTGATCAGATTTCTCTGTTACAAAGTACATGAAAATATTTCAAAGGGGGAATGTTACGTAATTAATGTCCTTTTCAGCTCAACAGGTTTAGTAATGAAAATATCAATTAACATTATTTGGCTCTGAACTTTTTAATCAAGGCTTTCACTTTATGATAATTTGGTAAAAAAAAGGCAGGTAAAAAGAAATAGCCATGAAAATTCCTTCGGAGGGACATAGGTTGGTAACATGGGCATCTGCTAGCGAGGATTTAGCCCTATCACCGAAGATAAAGGCTTTTGAAAGTTCAAACCTTATAGTCAGTAAAAGATAATGGAGCAGTAAAATTGTTTTATGTGATCCCATATTTATATTTTCGCGTAAAAGACCATATTATTACTTGCTATCCCCCCAGGTACTCATGTATCTCCGTCAATGGACAAGTGCACCACCTGACATCTAGATAATACAGAGGGTTGTATTGGCTTGCTCTACAAATGGTAGGTTGAATGCCCATTGTGTAATAGAGTTACCACAAAGATATATTCTGAGTGCATCCTCCCACACTGGAAAAATATGCTTTTGCACCCTACCCCACACTCAATATATGCCCCCCCCCGAAAAGTAGCAACGGATTCCCATGGTTAGTAATTGATGTTGATATTAGTAATAATATGACAGCAGAACATAACAAAAAGGCAGTTTTTCTTATAAGAAAATTATTGTATCTGGGATAATCCTGAATGACCAATTTCTTGTAATGGTGTTCTTGTTGACTCTGGCCACATAAATAATTTCTTGATTAGTTTACCTGATCTCAGTTCACTGTACACGGCTCAATGGATGACTTGCATCTTCTCTTTTGTTTACAGTATGGAATCTGAGCTCTAATCCCAGAATGAAGCTCTCGCACAAATGTGCCTTTCTTAAGAAATAAGATCTAAAACTCCAGGCAAGACTTGGCACTCTCCTGAATGAGAGAAAGGTCAAAGAATGGACAGGATAAAATATTCTCCTAAAAATAAAAACAACTAAGTGAAGACAATAGCCAAAAAACATACAGAAGACGTTCATTCACGTTTACAAAATTGATGTAAATGAATGTAAAAATATTGGCAGAAATGGATTATTAATTAATTGAATATTGATTGCTGACAATTATGTTTGTTGGGTTTGATTTATATTGTTTTCACTAATAAACCAAGTGATGTTTTTTTTTCTTTTTGAAAATTGAAACGAGAATAATACAAGGGAAGTAACTCAGCATTAGATATCTTGTAGGATATAATTGTATCCCTTGTCTGATTATCATGGTTGATGATTCCCAAATGATCAGCTCCTAATTATATTATCTATACACCAAACTGTAAATTTTTCTGTTTGTTTTCCTGTTCACAAAAATGGACTGACAACTCACTAAAACAAGTTTTCAATCACTGTTACCCACAACAAACTGGTCTAATCACTCTTGCTGGGTTTAATTGATCACCACCAGCTGCAACAGACCAGTTTGAACATTGTTGCAGGGTTTAGGTCATTCATTTGTTCTAATTTTTATGTGTATATATCTATCCATGTACGTATCTATCTTGATTTTGCCCAGCCCTTACCTCTCATTGTAGAAACTTGGAATTTTGCAAACTCACTCCCCTTGATGAGTAGGGAAAACATTTTTTTTTTCTTGAAGATTACCCCCTAGAGGGGTTTTAGAGGATGTTCAATTTGCTATTCAAGTTTATGCAAAAAAGTTTAATTTTTAAAAGACAAGAGTGAAGGTTTTGCAAGCTTTTTTTGAAGTCTATTGTTAGAATCTGTCAAGCAAAACTGTTGACATTAACATATTCTACATCTACATAGGTTTCTGCAGTTTTTAAACTGGTCTGGTCGGCTGGCTATGTATGCATTACATGTACAGCCAACACCAATGGAGTCAGAGGGCTGAAAATTTAAACATATACTCCTTATAATGTCTAGAAAAAAGTTTTTCTGTTTTATTTACACCCCTCCACCATAAGTTCTTGAAGAGGTGTTCAAATCACAATTTAAGCTTATGATAAATTGGTCACTTAGTTTGTGTCTGGCAGCATTCACACTTGTTTTGAAATTCAGACTTATTTAGCGATTAATATCCAAGAAAAGGTGAGAGAAGTAACTAATGTATTGATCACCCTTTTTTCCAATTTTTTAATTTATCACCCCAACACATGTAGGTATCTATTTAGTGACTAAGTAAACCTGTGGTGAGTTTCTTATGGGTTACTCCACACATGTAGCCTTGGGCTGGGCTAAACAAGTGGTTGCTTCTTGTGGGGCATAAGGCTACAACCACTACGCTGTGGTTTGAATAGTGATTAGGTTTCTATGGGCTGGAGTTGCAAGCCTCACAACCAACCCTCCTCTTTTACCCAGGCTTGGGACCTGCTATTGTGACTGTCAAGCTGTATTTTTTTTTTGTCAGAGAAACCTTCTCTTTGATGGACTTCCTTGAAGGGCATTAGGGCTTGCTCTTACTACCCTGCTATTTACCCGTAGTAGGGTAATTGTGTGAAGAGAACAAAAATAACCAGCCAAAACTTGAACCAATTTGGTTTTTCATGACAGTAACAGCTACACCATTGCATACCACCTTCAGCTTAATTAATACCTAAAAACAAAATGCCTTACCATAGACCAGTGATTCATAAGCTTACCTTGTAGACCGTTGTAATGAATTTGGTTTTCAGTGGGTACTACATACATGTAGTTTTATACTTGAGACTAAGCTAATAATTTGTCACACCATAGAACAGTGGTTAGCAAACTAGCCTCACAGATACGTATAACTTAGTGTTAGACTAAGCTCAGCTTAGTAAATACCATAAAGCTTTGGGTGAACATACTTTGTGTGCTCATAACAGTAAATCTTGCTAATTTATACATGTGATCTCAAACTGCTGATGCTGGTCTTCAAATATTATGTCAAAGTTCAAAGTCAGATTATAGATATTCATTAAACTTGAATTTGTCCGACACAAAAGCAAGGTACTGTATGAGGGTCAAACCCTCTAAAAGAGCAAGTGGTTTAGAGAGACTAGCTTGTTAACCATTACTCTATAGAGAAACAGTGCTAGGTCCGACAGTGACCACTGCCCCTGAAGATCTTTTTTAGATTATTTGTCAAATATTTCTAGATTACATTCTAGATATTTTTTGGTTATTTTTTGATATTCTTCAGGGTTCTTTAGATATATTTAACCCTCAGTTGTGGCATTTGCATGTCCCACATGCCACCTCAGCTCTATACCAGGCAGCTTTCAACAGCAGTTTAGATGCAAGACTTTTCACTTTGAATTCAATGTTAGTTTTCATTTTTTAACTGATATATATATACCTTTAGGTATATGTTTGGTCTATCCTAAAAAATAGCAATAGAAAATATACTTGAAATTACACATGAAGACTTTCAGGATGTTGAGGAAAATGCTTTCAGTTTTTTTAAGAATAAATTTGCATCACCATGTTAATATACTTTCATTTAGCCCATATTTCCAATCAGACCAAAATTAAATGAAAAATCTGACTTTAGGCATGAGTGGGTTAAAGTGTCTACTTAAACAATTACTTGATGTTACAGAGAATGGAATTTACGCGTCAAATTCAAACTTCAGAAAAGACAGTTTGTGTTCACTTTGCACGCTTTCACCCATAGCACACTTATGATGAAATCATCTTGGAAAAAGTTGAAATAATAGAAGCCAGTAATCATTCAAAGAACTTCTGTCCCCGGATTATTCAATATCCCAGCTTGTCACATTGGATTTCTTTATTTAACAGTGATACTATCTTCTTGGCATCAAAGCAAAATGTTCAAAGCAATCACAGCTGGGGATTGACTTTGAGTGGGTGTGACTGAAATTTCCTATTCAAAGAACAACTTTTTTTTTTTCTCTCCCATCTTGAAAGGCAAATGTTGATATAATCAAAGCTAATTTCCAAGCTGCTCTTGCCTTGAGAGACAGAGATGCTGCAATGTATACATTATTGATAATGACAAGAGGAAAACTACTGAAAGTGCCCAAGAAGTCTGTCCATAGTCTTATTTCTTAGATGAAGCATTCTCTTTATTGATTTTTGACGAGTCTTATAAATTTATTTTTGTTGCTTGTTATCACAATGCTCAGGTTGTTCTTAAATTCTATGACTGTTAAGTATGAAGAAGTAGCCTTTGGCAAGATTTGAATTCACATCCTGTATCCTTGGGAGTCCTTCTGATGCAGATATTTCTTCATCAGGTGGTCATAATCAGCAATCAAAAATATTTTTCAAATATACAACCAATCTTTTCTAATTTATTTGATAAGACATTTTCATTCTGACCCTTTTAAGACTTACATATTAAGGTGTTTTATGTCAGAATTAAAATATCCAAGTTTATTTCTAACCAATCTATTCTAATTTATTTGATAAGACATTTGTATTTTAACCCTTTCAAGGCTCACTTATTAAGGTGTTTAATGTCTGAATCAAATTTCCAAGTTTACTTCTAAAAGAGATCTTCAAGACATATAGCAGTAATAAAAATCTTGGGATATATATGTCCCAGGAAACAATAAGAAAAATGTTTTGACATTTTCTGATTCTACGTTTTTCCTTCTATCTAAAGTTTCTTTTAATAATCAAATACCAGGGATTTTATACAAAACATAGGGAAAAGTGGGGCATGTTAGATCTGGGGGTATGCTGGACCAACTTTTCTTTTTATATTAGATTTCTCACATTGTAGATTGGTAAATACGATAATTTTTTGGGTTAAGATAGGATTTTTTAAATTTTGATAAAATTGATAAGAAAAATATGTGAACCATAACAATATGAAATAACAGATTATAATTTATTTATTTGATCAATGATTTATTTACAAACTAAACTGAAGCAGGCTCAATGACGCAAAAAAGCCTATTTCAAGTATATTCAGTTCAGTACATTCAGTATATTACTGAATTTTAGCTCTAAAAATAATTAGTAAGATTGCATCATATTCGGGTAAATAAGTTAAGTACCAAAAATAGCAGATGTTACTTTAGCAGTGATCGGTCAAAACAACCTCAATCATTAGAACACTTTTTTATGGCAGACATATTAAACTTAGCTCTGTTTTTTCTCTTTCGTGTAAAGAAAGTTTTCTTGAAAAAAACTGTCGAAATGAAAAGGTGGGAACTAATGCTATAATTTTTGCTTCTTTTGAATTGGAACAGTCTCTGTTGATGGTGATGCTTCTTCTTTAGTACAGTCCAATTCAGTCACTTGACTGCTGTGGTTCTCAGGGGGACCGGTGGGCAAAAGAAGCTGAAGTCCCCTTCAATGTTGGTCTGCTTGTGGCCTTCACTAAGAGTTTACATTGATGGACTAGCTCTCCTGCTGGTGCCCTCATCTTAACCAAAGCACATCAGCTTATTTTGCTTTATCGTGGCAAGGGAAGGTTCCTGGGGACCAACAAAGCACTCAACCTTGCTCTCTAACATACTGATTAGACTTGCAGCCAAAATATTGGGACTTAACAACCACTCTTTGAATGAATCAGTGTATAATTCAACTCTAATTGAAGAAATCTCTGTGGATATGCATTTGTGTGTGTCAAGATAACTCAACAACTGGCGGTTGTATGAAGTTGATGTTTGCCATACATATTAGCCAGCACACCAAACATTGCAGTGTTGTGTTTGGAAATAAAAGGGGTCTTGAGACTTCTGATAAAAATAAATATAAAATTACTCATTGAAAATCTTTTATCCAAAATTATAGTTCTAAATTTAGTTATAGAATATCTAAATTGGTAATAGATCTAAGTGTAGATTTAAAATGTCTATATTGGTTAAACAAGGTAAGTACCTGAAATGCTTTGAAGTTGTGGTTTCATATGATGAAAGGAAATTCATTTTACATCACTCATATAGCAAGCTTCTCCAAGAACCACAAAGTCTAGTCCCTTTCAAACATGCACCTTTGGAATGAGCACTGCCTTAGTAATAATAATTCTACATCTCAGTAATTCAGATAGAAACAATTTTGACTCAAGTAGAAGAGTCTAATTTTCACATAGAGGATGATTTATGGGAAAAATCTGTGTTCTATTTGCTATAAAATGGCAGATTAACCATTAGTTTAGAAGATCAGAGAGGAGGGGACCAAGAGCAGAAATAAAGTTGAATTGAGTGAACATGTAAGTATTTTGGATGGTATTTTGGTACTTTTGCATATATCTTCCTCATGTTTAGAATATTATAAATACTATTTTGTTTTCAAAAATTAGGGTCCAAAACATATAAAGATCAGAAGAAACCTTATTACATCTCAACTTGGAGGCCCAGATGGTAGATAATCTGTCACTGGTGAGATTGAATACACTGATTTTACTTTCTGGTTTGTCAGTCTGAGGCTAACTCCCTGAAATTATTTGCTGTACTTATCTTAGTTTAGCACAAAGCCAGAGTACCCAGAAAGGATTGAACAGATAACCCTAACAAGTTGTTCTCAAGTTCTTCGCAAACCATCCATCAGTGGCAAGTGCTCATATTGATTGCAGATATTTTTCAAAGTAATTGAACAACCGTAGCCAACAAAGGTGACAAAAGGTTCTATTCCTTTTTTATATGTGTGTGTGTTTTTGTGTTCCAATATTCCTGGCCATATCCATTTGTCTATAGACTTGAAAATTAGCATCAATACTCCATCAGACCACTTTAAAAAGATTTTTGATTTTTGGAAAAAAAACTTTTTTGAGGTTTCTTTAGAAAATGCCTAATAAGTCTACATCAAAGAAATATATATATATATATATATATATATATATATATATATATATATATATATATATATATATATATATAACCGGTGTATCAGTACGGATTATGATTTATCTGACAATATAAAAGTGAAATGACTATATCACAAGGCCATACATATGGAAAAAGATTCAATCGTGCTTTGCCAAAGCAATGCTAATGACAATGTGAGAAGGCCATGTGTGGTACAAATTAATTTCTTTAATCTAATTCAACATTTCACCAGTGTAAGAAAGTATAATGAAAAATACACAGAAACACCATTTCATGTATTCTCCATTATATCTTCTTGATGAAGCCAGCTCATATTTACAAAATGTTGAATCAAATTAAAGAGATTCATTTGTACAACACATAGCTTTCTCATATTGTCTTTGCTTTGGCAAAGAACAATTGAATTTTTTCATACATCTGTAGAATTACATTTTATCAAAAATAAAAACCAAATAATTCCAAGTGATCATAAATCAACCTTAAAAATAAAAAAAGTCTTTTATTATTTTCCATCTTATTTTAGAATTTTTTTTCATTAGTGGTAAATTTCTTTGCTAATTTGTTTTACATTACTCTTTTGACAATTTTAGTGCTAAAAAGCTACAAGTTGAATGTAAGTGAAAAATTCTGGATCATATATTACTTTCTTGTTTCTGATTTTTAAAATGTGTTTCCTTTCTCGAATATTTATTTGTGAAAATACATTTTTCCATCTGGGGCCCCTGTTCAAGATCCTGAATCTGCCCATATTTTATAGGCCCTAAACTGTTTATTGAATAAGTAAAAGACATGCTGGACTTTCCACATTTTAGAACTTTCTAGCAAAATTTCCTTGTGAAATTATTAATTCTGGAGGTGGCTGTGGAGAACTCTTTCAATATCTTAACTTTTATATCTTGAGAACTGTTCCGTATATATAAGAAGAACATTATCAATAAACCCTACTTTGATGTATTTAATGATCTCTGTCATGGTTGACAATGGAACAGTTCTTTGTTGCTACTGCTCGGGTAGGTTGGTTACTTCCGTATACACATTTGATCTCTTCTCTGTTACCCATTATCGCATGCCAGAGACCAGACATTTTAAGACGTCTTGTGATGGAGGCAAAGCATAGGAAGATGTTGATTCATGCCTTTTAATAGGGCACTACGGTTAAGCGAATACAAGCAGCTTCAGCTGGAATTCTAATTTGCTGATAAAAGATAACAATTAGAAAGTACTTAAAGAGCATATACCATGACAAATGCCAAAGTCACTGAAAACTGAATGAAAATCAGTTTATATAACGTTACAATGCAAAGGAGGTAACTACAATAAATTTAATCAATTCTTCCTTATCTAAAGCCTACTTTTCTAGAAAATGTCACTGAAATTCATAAAGAAATTTTGGGAGATAGTGTGAACATAAAGCTACAATTCAGGGGAAGTAACTATGAGAAATTCTTAGATCTAACCCAGAATTTTATAACTTCTTCCAAATCATATTGTCAACCATTCCTCGATCCTTCATTGAAATTCATAAATAAGCTTTGGAAATACTGAGTGGACAGACACAAGCAGACAGACATGAGTGGATACATAAAACCCTTCTTACTTGGCAGTTAGTCACTCATTAGTCATGTGACCAATATCTTTTGTTAGCATGTTGTGTTAGGGGAGATCAATAAAAAATATTGGAAAAAGAGGTGATAAATGAATAACTTACTTCTCTCAACTAGGGCAGTAATCACTGAAAAGTTGGTATTTTTAAAAAAGCAAGCAGGCACAAACTGGGGACCAATTGAGCCTGAACATAAATTGCAAACTGAACCCCCTAAAGGTATTCATGGAGGGGTATTAGCAAGATTTTTAAAAAAAGAAGTTTTTTCTAGACATTTTAAGAAATAAATGTTTAAAATTCCAACCCTCTAGCTCCATTAGTACGGCTTGTGTGTGATATATATATATATATATATATATATATATATATATATTTATATATATAATTTAGACAAGTGGTACAACTGGTTAAGGTGGATTTTTCCCTATGGGTCTGAGTGACTCCCTGTATTGGATGTATCTGGGTAGGGGGTGGGTAGATGTGGGTGTGAGGATATTGTTAGTAGGAGTTTTGTGAATTAGAGATCTGTGTGATGAGGGTTATTGAGTTCAGTGTTTAATCCATTAGGATACAGAGTTTTGAGTTTGTTGATCCACATATCCTCATGTTTCTCTAGAACTTTAGTTACGTCAATTAGAGTATTTTTTTCTATTTTTTCTATTATGGTGAAACTAGCGTCCGTGGTCAAAATTGTGGCTGGGTGTGCGGAAGTGTAGTTATACAGGAAGTGGGTTGCGATTGTTTTGTGACTTAATCCTATGTCTGTAATTGTTGAGTCTAATATTAAATTGCCACTCGCACTTGCCTATGTATTGCAACTTACATCTATTGCACTCTAGAAGGTATATAATGTTCTTACTACGGCAGTTGGTGCTGTGATATATGTATTTTGTGGTAGTGCTTGTGAATGTGTTGGTGTACTTGAGGTGGTTGCAACATAGACTATTTCTTATGTCGCAAAGTTTGCAGAATTTTGTGGTTCTAGGGATATTTTTTTTTACGACTTCATTATTAATGATATTGTTACAGCTAATCATGTCTCTGATGTTTTGGAGCCTGTGGTAAGCGATGACACATGGGTCAGTGAATGTTTCTCTTAGATCTGTTTCAATGGTGAGGATGTTCCCTCTCCTATTGATGATGTGCGCTAAGGGTGGGAGTGTGTTGTTGAAGGTGGTTATAAGTGGTATGCGGTTAGGTTTATTATTGTGGGAAAGCTTAAGGGTTTCATCCCTGGGTATTCTAGTTACTTTTTTTATTTGGCTTTTAGTATCATCTAGTGGATATCCTCGTCGGATGAAATATTGTACTAGTTTATTGTTGTGTCTGTTGAGTTCACTATCTATAGAGCGAATTCTTCAAAATTCTAAGGGCTTGTGAAAATGGTAGGCTTCTTTTTAGGTGTTGGGGATGGGCTGATTTAGAGTGGAGGTAATTGTGGGTGTCCGTGGGTTCAGTGTAGAGGGTAGTTTGTTGTCTATGTATATGCGGGTGTCTAGGAAGGCTATGGAGTCAGTGGATGTCATCAAGTCAAACTTAATAGAATTGTGTGCAGAGTTTATATGTGTAAAGAAATTCTCTAATTTGGCCTTTTCTCCTGTATATAGGAAAAAAATGTTGTCTATATATCTACCATAACTAAAGCAATTGTTATATATCTCTGGGCAAACGTAGGTTTCTTCAAATTTACCCATGAAGATATTAGCATTGGATGGGGCCGCTACTGTGCCCATGGCGCAGCCTTTCACCTGGAGGAAGTGTCTGTTGTTAAAGTTAAAGCTATTTAGAGTTAGAATGTGGTGCATAAGGGTGATAATTGTTACTGTACTGGGTTCTTTAGTAGTTCTATTGTTTAGGGCTTCTGTAAGTGCTAGGATGCCTTCATCATATTTGATGTTGGAGTATAGAGATTTAACATTCATACTGATTAGAAGTGCTTTATCTGGGATTGTTGTAATGTGTCTGATTTTGTCTAGGAGGTCTGTGATGGTACGAATGTTGGATTTAATTTGCGTTGCTAAGGGTTGGATGTAGTAATCTACACATATGGATAGTTTGGTAGTGTGGCAGTTAGTGGAAGAGATGACTGGTCTAAATGGGTTATTTAGTTTGTTGATTTTGGGGAGTAGGTAGAACCTAGTGGGTTTTGTGGAAGTGGGTTTCAGTATATTTTGTGTCCTTTTATCTATCATGTTGCTGTTGTATAATTCTGTTAGGGATTGGGTTATTGTGTTTGTGTATTTGTTGAAGGGGTCTTTAGGGAGTTCTTTGTAAAATTCTGTGTTGCTTAATTGTATTTTTGGTTCTACGAGGTATTCATCTAAACCCCAGATGACTATGGCTCCACCCCTATCTGCTCTTGTGATTATTAAGTTGGTATTGTTTTTGAGTTTATTAAGGGCTTTTCGCTCTATAGTAGTTAAGTTATGGGGTAGAGATTGTTAAATGTTATTGTTGATGTAGACTTTTGTCTTCTCTGACTGCTAGTTCAAAAGTTTGAATGGCAGAGTCTACATTTTTTGGGATGAAGGATTTGTTGGGGTCTTTAAGTCTATCTAGGATGTCACTATCATGGCTTGTTTTTCCAAAGTGGGTTCTAAGTTTAATTCTCCTGAACAAGTCTTTGAGGTCTTTGTTAAGGATGTAATTGTTGAAGTTTGGGGGTCGGGGACAGAAATTAAGGCCCTTGTTAAGAAGTTTGAATGTGTCCCTAGTAAATCGAAATTTACTCAGGTTAATTACTTAGCTTTCTGGATCTTCCTTAATTCTGATGATGTGTAGTAATTTTTTAATAAGTTTTCTAAAATTCCTACTAGTGATGATATTAAGTTTTCTGACCCCCCTTCCATATTCAGTGGTGGTGATGATGGGGGGGTCCTCGTTTTTTGGTAGAGTGTATGTGTGATATGATGGAGGGGTTACCTGCAGGTCAGGATGTTTGGTTGAGTCTTCAGGGTGCCTTGGATGGGTCAATATGATGGGATGAAAAGGGGTACTTTTCTTAAGGCTTTTCTTTTGGGGAATTTGAGGGTTAGTAGGTATAATGTTCTTGTGGTGTTTAGTGTTCTTGTTCCTGTTATCTGTGTGATAGTTTTTGTGGTTGTGTTTGTTTATATGCACGTGTCTGTTACCATTATTGGTGTTAGTATTATAAGTATTTGTGTAAGTATTTATGTTGTGTTTGTTCATATGTGTGTGACTGTTACAGGTGTTAGTGTTAGTATTATTAGTGTATATGTAAGTATTTTTGTTATGTTTGTTCATATACATGTATCTATTTCTATAGTCGGTGTTTGCGTGGGTATGAATGTTGTTTGTGTCAGTATTAGTGATTCTTGTTGGATAACCACTGTCTGTGTGTTTAGTGTTAACCCTGTGTTCGGTAGGGGCATTGGTTTTCGTTGGGTGTGTAGGTAGTTAGTTGGGAGTGGGTAGCAGAGGCCTGATGGTTCTTTTGTTGGGTTGTTTCTTAACTGTTCTCATGCTCTATGGATTCTCAGATCTGTGTGTGGTGTTGTGTCTAAGTTTGTTGTATTTTTTGGTTTTGGTAAGGTTGAGTTGTTTTTTTCTTACTTCTATGTTGGTGTTGATAGCATCTTGTATTTCATCATATTCCTCTGTGTCTGTTCCAAATTGCTAATGTCTATGAGAGTGCCTGTAATAGTTTTTTGGCAAAATTGGAGGGTGTCATTCATAAGCTCCATGGATAGTGCATGAATCTTATCATTCCATGAGTTGAAGAAATGTACATCCTAGTTCCCTATGGAGGGGTGTAAAGAAATCCTGAAATTTATGGGAGTGAGTTTGTTCTCCTTGCAGGACTTTAAGAAGTCCACATGTGACTCGAAGCGGGTAACTTTGTCTTTTTTGCGGTTGAGTCTAACCGACTATGCTGTAATGTTTTCTGATGAAGTAGATTCCATTGTAGTGTTGGGATGGTTGTCCTTTTCTGATTTGCTGGTTATTGTAGGAGTATGTTACTTCTCTATGTCTCAGTAGGGTACGTATAATATGAACTGTAAAGAGTGAGACAGACTTGGGAGTAAAGTGTTTAGAGGTAAGGTTTATTAATCCTTAGATGTTAATGGTCAAGACATGTTTCAGGATTTATTCCCATCTTCAGTAGTGTGTGCTGTGTGAGTATGTGTTTTTAGGGTTTAAAGTTTCCATGTGGAACCAGAGTTCACTATCAGGAGCATTGCCTTGTGCGTAAAAGATTTTGTAAAGGCTGCTGGAGGCATCCTGCTGTGTGAGAGGGAAAGTCCAGCTAGTGATGAAGTCTATGGTTAAGCTGCAGCAGTTGGTCTTGGAGAGGGCAAAGTGTGTCAGGGTAGGAGGGAAGTGATGTGGAGTTAGATTTTTTGGGTATGTTAGGGATAGTGTAAATGGAGGGGCGATGAGGTCGAGGAGCTACATAGCTATCAATCTTACAAGACTCTGGGTCCACATGGAAACTTTAAACCTACTTCCTAGTTTTGAAATCAGAGTGGTCCTAAATTGGTTGCCTTCCTAAGCTGAGAAAGCTGAATCTGCTCCAACTTTAGTACCCATTGCTGGAGGAGAAAGATTGATTCATGTCTTTTCCAAAGCCATTAGTGTGAAGTGAATATAAACTGCTGCAATCAGAGTTTGAACTCTGATGCTAATTTTCAAATCTGTGGACAAAACGGTATGTCAGTCATTCAACAGATATATTAATTGCAGAAATATATATGCATGAGTACTGATATCTTATGAGAAATTCATAGAATTTCCATATGTCTAACTAGTTGCTATTAATGTGTGTGTAACATCTGGCTGACTAGTTTAGACCTAATTAAGAAGGGATCAAGAAGAGTTCAGTAGATAAAAGGAGTCTGAATGCTACTCAAAGGAATTGAACTGACAGTTCTTTCTTCAGAGATATTGGCATCTAAAACAAGAAAAACAGAGATTAGAGGAAAGGAATGACGGTAATAGTTTTGAAAATCTATGGAATAATGAAAATATTTCTCCATCCAAGACATTCAGGAAAGAATGTAATCTGTGTCAATGACAGATCTGGTTAGTCACTCAGTGGAAACCAACATGTGACCAATGTCTTTTGGCAGCATGCTGTGGTGGAAGTGATCAATTGAAAAATTGGAAAAAGGGGTAATCGATGAAGAAGTTACTTCTCTCATCTGTTGGGCAGTGATCATTAAAAAAGTCCAAATTTTAAAAGCACAAGCATGAACACAGCTGGACCAAAGCTAGGGTTGATAGAGCATAAATTTACATTGTAAATTGACACCCCTCTTGTTAAAAACCTATTTGGGGGCGGGATGAAAAGAAACATGTTTTGTAGACATGATAAGGAGAAAATGTTTAAATTTCCTGCCAAAAGCACCATTGGTGCAGCCTGTACATGCCAACCAGATGCTCTTGATAACTAAAGAAACCTATGTTCATATTGTCTATGTTGATGTTGACAGTTTCAGTTGATGGTTTCTGATAAACTGTTAATCACTCAAAGGGAGAAAAGATGTTGTTTTAGGGAGTTTTTCTAAGAAACCATTTTTTTGGGTGATCTGATGGTCTAATTATAATTGATTTGACCTGAAGCAAAGAAAGTTACTTATTGTCATGAATCTCAAATGAATACAAAATATTTTATGACATTTATTTGGACTAATTTCCTTGTCTCTTTTGTTTCACAACAAAAATGAGAAAATTATCTGTATAAACCGCAAACAAAGAATTCTGAATATATTTGGTTGCATTGTTTCTATTCTGTTCTTATTATCAGGAATTGATTATTATAAATCTTTATATTCTGAATATGTTTGTTATGATGAATCTTATAAAACTTAGCAGTTCTCGTGATCTCAGTTTTGCTAGTTGTAACACCTATGATCCACTTGGAGTAGATCTACTCACTGCAAATTCTTCATTTAAGAACCATACATATGGTTTTTAATCCTGTAAATGCACCAAAATTTAGCCTCAAGTAATTACTTACTGTAGTTTTTGCATACAACCGGAAAATTCTGGCCCCAAACAAATTTACTACGATGTAGTTCAGATGTATAATTGATGTATGACTGGGAATAATGTTGTTAAATTCAAAATCTGACACATTATTTTTCCTTTAAATATAATTCTTTCATGTTTAGACAATCATACATTGTATTAACTGATGCAATTGTTTATCAGAGCTTTTTTTTCAACCATTTTTTGATTGCTTTGTTGCCAATTTTTTGCATAGCTAAATCACCTTGCAAGCTGCATGAAGCCTGCAGACAATGTATTGGACAGCACTAAACTAGAAGATGCCACGCCAAAGACATTGAATGTTGGTTTCAACCAAGAACAAATAATGCTCAAATTCTTGTGGAAGACGAGTTTTGAATATAAACTATTCTTCCCATGTATCACCTCAGTGGAATTTTCTGATTTCACCATCTCCAAAACATGATTGCAAATACATCCTTGATGCCATAAAAGAAGAAGACATTTCCCTCAACTTGGTTAATTCTACTTTTTTGTGGCACAAAAAATATCACTTTAGGCAACATTTTTCTTGCCAGAAAATATTGTGTTTACTGGCATGTGAGACCCTGTCCCTTATTTCAGTAGGTAATATTCAGGAAGAAAACGTATTTCCTTGAATTCCTATCGTTTATCACATAGATTTTTGGTCAACTCCTCCATAAGTTCTGGTCAATGTGGATCAGGACAAGGAAGATCCTATTTATTTTTTGAGCCCTTTCTGGGAAAAAAAAGAGGTTCTATGTGCCATCAAAAACAGCGTCTTCATCAAAATTCAATTTTTTGAAAATGTCTCGGGATATCCAAAAGAAGAAACAAAATACCATATATACAGATACATAAAATGGACATCAAGTTCAATGGTACATCCATCATCTGTAGTAGTAGTAGCAGAAATAAGAGGAGGAAGAAAAATAAGTTATCTTTCTCAGAGTCAGTTGACTTGTAAAATAATGCTTGTCCAAACATCATGTAACTTATAGAAAAAAAATTAATACACGAGAAAAAATTCATTGTTGTGTAACAAAATGGGCCTATGTCTGTTCACCATTGCTAGATATTTTCTCACTAATTCTGAATGCATTCTATCAATTTGTTGGCAATATGAAATTGATCTTCCTGAGAGCTTGAATAGCATTTTTACTGACTTTGAATTTATGCATAAATAGTGTGATTTCCAGCATCTTCAAAATTATCTTATTAAAACTGATATAATTAATCATAAGTTGAAAATTCAAAAAGAAGCTAATGTTTTATTATCAGTTGAATATGTTCTGCTTCAGAAAGTAATGAAAATTCAATCATGAAGACAAATGGCCAAAAATGCTATTTAATGAAAGACATCATAATGCTTCAATTAACTCACTTGGGTTAGGGTTTATTCCATCTAGCCTATATTAATACATGACTGACTTCAGGCTCTTTTTTAGAATAGCTTGATTATGTCCTTTTTTTTCTTGCATAGCCCTTATCTGTATGAACCTTTTCTATTCCTTAGCTAAAAAAATCATTATCAATTGTCAGCTAGATCTCATGCGTAGCTTGAAGCTCTTTTGTTGTAGCTTTTTTGTAGCTAGTTCTTTCAGGGTTCTTGGCTCTTTTGTTGTTGCTTTTTTGCATCTAGCTCTATTGTGACTAGCTCGAACAGAGTGTAACCAAATCATTTGTCTTATAGTTCAACATTTATGGTGAATCCAATAAAAATAAAAACTAATGAAGATGAAAAAAAATATGGCCTATTTATTGCTCACTGACCTTATACTCATTTTATGCATGAGAAAAAACAGGTTTTACTTCTCTTATGAAAAGAGTCTCCTTTTCTTCCAGTTCCAAATACACCAAGGAATTCAACATCATTTTTCAAGTTCTGAGATCATTATTCTATATATATTTTGTCTTTGTTTTTTTAAAATTAACAATATAACATTTTGACAGATCAATTCTTTGGCCTTCCTCAGGTGTTGAAGACCTCAAAAGACAACCATCTGCTACATACTCCTGAGAAGCGTAAGAGAACATATTGATTAAAATGTATTATAAAGAACAAAAGTTTTCTTAAAGAGAAGAAAAGAAGTAATTATTCATAGAGATGTGAAAAAGGTACACCCATACATCACTGTTTTCATCAAATATATCCCTGTCTATCTCACTCAAACATATACGTCTCCAGTTGCATATTTTTGTCAAGATATTGAGTGCCATTTTTAAAGTCTTTCACATCACTCAGCAATAGATTGAACCATACCCTACCAAACCAAAAGTAATTACTCTACCACTAGGCCATGGTGATTGGTAATCTCTCATTATCAAGTTTCATATATTTTTTAGTCTTTATTTTCGAAAGTTTGCTCTATGGTAAACATCAAGTTGCTTGCACAATTCCAGGGTAATCACTGGTCCAATGCAATCATGGTTACATTAGTATTCTCTTTTATCTAGCAAAATGACTTAATCTGCAAAAATTTATATATAGTGACCAGCTAGCCCCAGTGGTGGTCAAAAAAGTCGGGAGTCAAAAAAGGAAGGTTCTGTTTGATTACTGTGTTCTGCAAAATAGGAAAAATGCTAATGTTACTCTATTGCATAAAAAAAGGTGCATATTCTGACTATAAAAATAATTGTCCAGTATATTTAACATGTCAGATTGTAACAATCTTGGAATGCATTATCCAAGGTTTTTTTCTGAAATAACTGCAAAATGATAGAATAATTAGCTTCTGCCAACATGTATTAAAAACATGTAGGTGTGCTTCACTGATTGGAGCAATAGCTTTGGTAGAAGAATTTAAGTTGATTTTATATATATGGACTTTGGATAGGCCCATAAAAAGCTTTTGTTTAAACTCAGACGTGCTGGAGTTAGAGGCAAAATCTATAATTGGATTAAGGCTTTCTTGACATCATGTAAGCAAAGAGTAATTATGCGGAATAGAATTTCTTCCTGGGCTGATATAATTAGTGGAGAGCCTCAAGGATCCATTTTGGGACCTATTTTGTTCTTGATCTATGCTAACAATATCACCAAAATCATTTACTGTTTGATACAAAATAATATCAACAAATGTATGACCCTATTGACTGTATGTAAACTGTTGCAAGATGACTTAAACTCATTGACTGTATAGAGTGACAGTTGGAGGGTGAGATTTAATGCTTTAATGTGTTGTACTGAAAATTCATCAAAAATCCAAGTATAAATATTCCCTGAATGATGTCTATCCTAATTACATTGATAAACAAAGGGATTTGGATATTATAATTTCAGATGATTCATCTTCCAGAAAACAACATTTCTGATATTGTAAAGAAGGTCCATCAAAGGGTTGGCATAATCTGAAGATGTTTCACAAATCTTTTCAAGGAAAAGGTCATTGCCTTGTACACAACAAAGATTCATTCAGATTTATCATATGGGGCTTCAGTAAGGTGCCCATACTATAAGAAATATCAACAGTCTCGAAGGAGTACAGAGAAGGTGCCTGTGCCTAGCATCAGGACAAATCAAATTACTATCATCTGGAGCTCATGGACTTATGAAAAGTCTGCAAATATATGAATGGCTTCTATAAAACTGATTTGAGAGAATTATTTACTGGAGCTCAGAGACAGTTAAGTGGTCATTCTGTCATATTATATAGACCAGTGGCAAGGTCGATTACATGAGCCAATTTTTTTTCCTGTAATAGTGCTATCAGAATGGGATGCATTACCTAAAGGCATGAAATTCAATTCAAAAGAAAATTGATTACTACTCAATGAAGAAGAAGGATCATGTGACTAACTAACTAAGAACTGCTGTTCAACTTTTCCATGTAGATCAAGGTGGTTAGATGGAATGGGTTCCATGTTCCACGGAAGAAGAAACCTTATCTCTCAATTAGTCATTCTTTCTCTATTCTACATCCAGATTAAGTAAGAACTCTCATTCTCAACAACAGAAGTTTGAGTTGTATTTTGACATTCTTACCACTAGACTAAGAAGGCAGAAGATCATCAGTAGATCAGTGGAAGATTGCCAAACATACAAAATGGAAAATTTTATTACCTTGGTGCTGTCAAATAGACAGTAATTCAATGGGAATTATGTAATTTGCTTTCAACCATACTAACAACTGGTATGAGACCAAACCAGTCCTTGAGAATAAGGAAAATTGCAAACAGATTACACTATCCAAGCCTGGAAACCAGACTTGTTTGTTGTATTTAAGTGAAATATAGTAAACCATTATTAATTTTTTGACTAATGTATCTTTCACCTTAATTTAGTTGCTTTTCATTGCAATAGTGCAGACTGTCATTTTAATGCAGTGAGTGAACAGCACAAATTAGAAATAGAGAAAAAGCTCTTGGTGAAACTCAAAATAATGTCACCTTTACCTGAGTCCAGCAGAAAATCAAATCTAACCCTTCATTCTTTGGATCACTCAGTGATATATTTTCTGGTGTTATTAATTTTTTTACGGTTGATATTGCTTCATCTACTGAAAATTCAAATTAATATTACAACTGCAAAAACAAATAGTATATGTAAAATAAAATTAACATCAGAAAATATAGCACTGAATGAGTAGAAGCATAAGGGTTAAGTTTAAGTGATTAGAAAATGATGAATGAGTGAAATATAATAAATGTAACTGCTGTTGAGAAAAAGATGAGAAAAAAAAAGTCCATTCCAATTTCTATTCCAAATGATGTTGATCATTACAACTTTTATATTTTATGTATAATAAATAGAAAATTATAAAAATGTACATTTTTTTGTATAAATGTATTTATTCATCACAATGAAATAAGCCCCTGCATACCTGTATGATTAATTTTCATTAATATCTATCAGTTTAAAAGACAACCTACTGGCAATCAGTTGGTCATGAGTTCAAATCACAATAGGGGAATGTGAATTTTATATATTGACCTACACCCCTAATTTGGGTGAGGATTGTCCTTGTTGGTTTAGTTTGTGTTATGTTAGAAAAATAAAGTCAACTCCAACCTAAGAGCAATATATAAAAAGAAAGAGCAATCTACTCAGATTCAACTTGGGGCAGACTATAAAACAGGCAGAGGCAGAATAACCATCAGACTGAGAAGCACTGGTGGTGCCAGGTCTGGGCAAACATGGGCATTGCCCAAGCTCCCAGCAGCCTTGCCCAAGCCTAGCCGGACAACAGACCGGACAATTTGGGCAACATGTTAAAAACCTGAATCTTTGAGTCATTTTGTAACAGACATTGCAACTTTTAATAGACGTTGGCATCTTTCATGTACCATTCTTTCTATTTATTGTAACTTAGCAATTGCAGTGAGAAGTAACTTGATTTGATATGCTATATAAAACTCATAATATTACTTATGTAAAAACTTTGTCGTTATTGTTTTCTTCATGAGTCTTGGGCTTGTACAAAATGCTGGTGCCACCATTGCTGAGAAGGCTTAAGCATTAAGCATTAAGAAAGGAAGAGCAGCCTGAGAGTAAAAAAAATTATTTAATTGAATGAATAAAAAATTGTATAATAGAATGTACACGTAAGTATTCTGGGTGTCATTTCATTACATATTTTTTCATATCTTGAATGATACAAATACAATTTTGTTTTCTAAATAAGATTCTAAATATATAATCATCTAGAAGTAATGCTTCTAGGGCTTCTTACAGTAGCATGTAGTATCTTTTACATAGTATAGCAATAAAAGCCAAGGATCAGGTCAGAGGGGGAAGAATGTCAACTAAACGGACCTCAGGTGGTAGATCTGTCACTGTATTCAAGAATGTACAGTACATTCAAATTGACTGATCTTGGTGATTTAATAAGCAACAAGTCCATCTGTCTAACTGTCAGTTACACATACTTTAAACAGGAGAGGCAGAAAAGAGTATCTGAGAACTGTTTTTAACTTGTGATCCCTTTAAATGACAAATTTTATCGTGACCCCCATTCAATAGCTTAAAAGCAACTATATTGTAATCATTCCTTCATTGTAACTTAACAATAAATAAACATGGAAACAAATAAAGACCAAAGAAAACTTTATTAAAGACAGTTGATTCAGCCAGCTGAATTGCAAAGTTTGAACTTTCTTTAGTTCTTTCAATGAGTTACTCAAAGTGGTCATTGCTAATTTCAGAAATTTGTCTACCCACAGTTTCATTTGACAGCAGGATTTTTTTGTTTTAATAATTTTTTTCTTAATAATTTCGTCCTCTTGGAAATTTCGTCCTTTTGGGTATTCCTGTGACCCTGAATGATCTTTATGCAACCACCAAGGGATCATGACCCCTAGTTTGAGGAGTCTTGTTATAGATGAAAATCAGTGTTATATTAAGTGTGAAAATACTCACCACAATCTTAGCCGTGTATCCACACCATTACCTTACATATCAAAACAAATAAAGTTGATTAAACTTGTTTTGACAATTTTACACAGTAAGGTACATTGTTTTATCATTTATTTTTAACAATGAAGTTTTGTAATCCATTGCAATCAGTTATTAGACACTATTCACCTTCAACTCAATTTTTTAGCTGTAAGAGATTAGAAGATTTTAGTAGTTGAAAATCGAGATGGAAAGTGGGTTTATGGTTTGGATTTGGGCTTCTGCAAGACATTGAAGCATGCGTAGTTTAGATGGCAAAGCACCTGGTGTATTTCACCAGGCCTCCCTATGGCAACAGGGATGTAAGGTTTATTAGTCTCACTTGTTTGTTCACTGCTGTAAATTGACAGCCCTAGTGATGTTATGATAAAAACCAACAGGAAAATTAGGATGAAGGTAAATAGTAGTCTAAAATCAATAATAATGTAAGGGACGTGTAGAGGTAGATATCTATCACTTTTAAACAAATAAAAAAGGTAATATTTAGTTTAAATTCTCTTGAAATTGTTCTTCATGGGACTGTTCTTCTTCAAGTTGATTCACTTATAACATAATATCCACTCTTCATTATCCTATGATACTTTGATAATGAATTCTGCACAGGGCGGGCTAAACAGTTGCTGGTGCCTTGGGCAAACTGAACTTTGGTGCCTTTTCAAGAAAGTATTATTATTATTATTATTATTATATATTTATATTATTCTTGAAAATCTGACTTCATATTAGGGAATTTCCTCTTTTGACTGTTTTTATTTTGTATAATTTATTCCTTTTCCCATTTGTATTTGGAAATCCCAACTGTCTCAGATGAATGGCAAGCACCCCCTACCAATAGGCATCCCACGTGACTGTCCATGTCGCCAGTTCCATAGGCCAGCCCTAGTTCTGCAACCCTTCGCAGCTAGAGTCTAGTCAGCTTATAGGGTGAAATTTTTTTTGGTTTATCAAAATTTTCCTTTAAAGAATGTGATAAACATTTGAAATCTCCCTCCCCTGCCAGATATCTTTTGAAAGAATATATCTGTTATAAAGGATTAGTTCGAGTAGCCATTCTCAACCTTTTTGGTCATAGCCTGCTTAAGAGCTTTTCTAGGGTCCTCTGTCAAACAGGGATACAACATGAACAGATCAACAAAAATTAATTTATTTTATTCCAGTTTATCACCCACTTCAAGTAAGCCACGGGTTCCTCAAAGAGGCCATATGATCCTTGCTGAGAATGACTGAGTTAGAATGCTTATTATCAAAGCCACTGAGAGTAAGTTTGTTCCTTAATGGGTGATCTAGAATTGTTGTTGTGTGTTGATGTTAGCTTTTTTCAACAAATATCAAAAATTTCCATCTCGTCATTTTGCACTTCCTTGGTTAAAATGTTGCAAATGGTTTCCAATGGATTTTTTTAAGGGTTTACTTGTAATTACCTTCAGTTGATATACGAGTCTTGAAAGTATGATCATTCCTTTAATATCAACAAACCTATACACGCAGGTTTATATACAAGTGTCTGTACATTCATATATATATATTTATATGTATATGTATATATATGTATATATATATATATATATATATATATATATATATATATATATATATATATATATATATATATATATATATATATATATATATATATACACACACATATACATGTCTGGTTAAATATGACAGACAAGGAGCATTTTGTTAATTTTTTCTAAAATTTTCCCAGTCAAAGTTAAGGAGTTTTGAGTATATTTTGCAATTGAAACCCCTCCCAATTAAGAATTAACGTTTCCCACCACTGAACATGTCATATCAACATACAAACGTCCAAATCAAATACACTGTGGTTAAATAACTGTGGAATTGTCAAAGACCTTAGAAATGGCTAGTTGTTTAGCTGAAAGCACTAGGTATGATAACACTTTTGGACAACTATTACACTTTATGAATCCAATCATATGTTCTCTTGTACGGAAACTAAGAAAAATTTGATGAAAAATTAACAAAATGTTCCTTGTCCATCATTTCTAACCAGTCATATATGAATAGAGGAGTGCTACTCAAATATACAGTATAAGTATACAGTATGCATATGTATATTTGTATACATGCATATATATTCATACATATATAAACATACACATATACATATAGATATATACATATATATATATACATATATATATATATATATATATATATATATATATATATATATATAGACCATATTAGCTGGTATATAATAGGCGTATTTAAATTGAAAAAAAATTATACAAATTTTATACTGCATCCAATACGCTGCTATTATGACTAGGAGTCCTTCTACAAAATCTAAAAATTGATAACTATGGGGCTTGGATAAGTTGCAGTAAGTAATATCCTTGTAAACCGTATTTGGCAGCAAATAAAACACATGCAGATAGAACTTATATATATATATATATATATATATATATATATATATAGAGTGAGAGAGAGAGAGAGAGAAAGAGAGAGAGAGAAACACACATATATATATATACATATATATGTATATATATATATATATATGCGTGTGTGTGTATCTGCATATACATATATATATATATACATATATATATATATATACATATATATATATTTATATATACATATATATATACGTAATTATAAATTGTGTTTTATTATATAGAAACGGATTTGAAATGAGCTCTCATCATTACACAGTTAGTATATCATTTGGCCTAGACAACATGAATAGAATGAACAATAATAGTAAATGTGACTGCTGCGGGAATTGTTTATTGTTTATTCTATTTTCATTGTCTAGGGAGAGTGATACATTAACCGTGTGATGATGGGAGATCATTTCAAATAAGTTTCTACATGATACAATACAATTTATAATCATTCCGTTGGATCACATATATCCATTTCTTAATACGTATATGCATGTTTATAAATATGTGTATATATACAGAAATTTATTTAAAGGTCTTGCAGAAATGTTGCAATAATAATAATAATAATAATAATAATAATAATAATAATGATGATGATGATGATGATGACAATAATAAGCATATCTAGTCAATGAGATCTACGACAATCTGCACCCAGCAGGATATGAATTTGTTCACTGTTATAAGTTTTGAGAGCCGTTCATAATTCCTTCCTAATTGTTAGAGAAAACAAAGTGCACTTTGTATACAGAACAGAGTAAAAAATCTTAAAAATGTTCCTTCTTTCACAAAGCATACACGCACACACACACACACACAAATGCGCAGAAAAACACACACAGAAACTAATGCACAAACATACACCAGAGGATTAACCATTTGGCTGTGTAGGCTCAAGTAAAAATAATCATTCAACTGAGTGTATAAAAAAAATGGTTTAATTGAGTGTACACGTATTTTGGATGATATTTCAATACTTTTGCATAATACAGATTATAGATTATAACATAGTACAATGATATAAGTTATTCAATGTGACCTAATGTCAATTTATTCTATTCAATGAAGAATGGGGCAGGGGGTCAAGGTCACAGGGAGTCTCACTAAAGTTCAGCCTAGGGGCCTGGTTGGTAAATAATGCATCACACACACACACACACACACACACAAACAAACAGATTCACATTCAGAAGAAGAAATTTAATTGAAAAATCTATCAAAAATGCAGTCTGTATATCACCATTTCAGTTCTATAAACAACAAATCTTCTTCATCTTGGTAGCCCAGGTTATATTTCTTGTTAAAGCTGATAGAGCAAAGGAATTCAGCCAGTCAGCTGGCCTGGTCCAGAGACTCACATTGATTTTCTTCTTCATTTTAAAAAAATTTTATTTTTATAATTACACAATGACACAAATATTTTTTTTAAAATCAAAAACAGGCAAGAAATTAAGTTCCTAGCAAATGTAACAACGCCGTCGGATCTTCTTGATTCCATGATCAATCATTCCATCATGTTGGGGAGGCTTAAGCCATTTTATAAAACTCTCTTAAAGGAAAAAAACAAAAAAGAATCACATTTCATTCTTCTGATAATTCAAATCCACAATAAGCTACTTCCCACGGCCAATAGCAGGAAGTTAAAAAGTAGTTTTCTCAAAGCTGACTGAGAACCCACCAATTGAAACCTGGGGCTATAAAGCAATGGTTCTCAAACTGTGTGCTGCAACTATCTCTCAAGAGTGCCGCATAAATTTTATCAAAGCATTTCAAGCTTTGAAAGTGTCCAGTATAGAAATTATGACTGCTCTGCTTCTGCCACTGAGTTGTAAATCTAGTGGTTTTACCCTAGATTTTGTGAGATCTCAACCTTTTTAGTGGCAAATGAAAGGGGAAAGGGATCTGAGTAATTCATTCAATTGTTATAGATTGTTGACTTACATTGCACGCCTTCATTACAACTTCAAAATGTTTTTTTCTAATACAGTTATGTAATTTCCAAAGGAGTTTTATATGCATATATAATGTATATAAATTTCCATCGCCAAATTATGGCCTAATATATACCAGTGTGTATTCATATCTTAATGGAGTAAAGAGTTGGTGTGCCATGTAAGTCAAATATATTTCCTAGTGTGCTATCATACAATAAAGTTTGAGAACCACCACTATAAAGCTAGGAAATGTTGTAATGACTTTTTAACACTTCCAATTAAATTTATTTCTTTAAATTAAAAAAATGCAAAACTAAACAAAATAAACAATAACTGTCTTTTTAAATGTAAATTCAAACATTTGTTAAAATTTTACTTTTAGAATATTGAACATTCAAAAACTGTTTCATCTTATCTAATGCGAGAACTCGGCCCAAGGTCCCTTTTTTTTCCGAGCCAACTATGACATGGGGTATAACTCTTACCCTGATTCTGTCAAATCCAAGAGACCTGTGACAAATTATAGGCACTGACCATCATTTCATACCTCCCCTCTCTCTAACCTTTCTATGTATGTGATTGTGTGCACACATACACACATGCACACATATATCATTATTATGTGTGTGCATATATATAATATATATATATATATATATATATATATATATATATATATATATATATAGCATACTTATTTGTATTTTCATGCATCCCCCTCCCAATATAATACATCTACCTAAGGTAGAATCAAAAATTGCGGCTGAAGATAATATTTGGAACTTTTTTAATAGAATTTACAGTTTAATATTTGCATTCCGAATAAACTTTGAAAAAATCCCCCAAAACAACAACAACAAAAAAACAATTTTTTTCTTTCTTATCGTAGAATCTTAGAATTAGATTTAAGTAAGGAACAAACAAGAAGAAATTTACAACTAGGGACATAGAATATTCTTAAAATTTTAAAAAGACTTACGTTTTAAATATAGCATTCACTCTAAGAGCCAATTATATGAGAGAGTGAATCTTTCCCATGATTTGAAAAAATCTGGTAGAATGGGAGAGGGAGAGATAGAAACACATGAGAAAAGAATTTTAAATAAATGATAGCTTAACTAAAAACTTTTCTTCTTCTGAAGTCAATTTAAAAAAAAAAAAAGTAACGATCTTGGAAAAAAAGGTAGCCATTTTTGCAAAATGAATAAAGTTGTTTGAAAAAACACTTTCAACCATTTTGGCTCCAGTAGAAGTTAAAAGACTTTGGCCCATTCGTTACTAGAATTAATCGATTTTTAGAGCTGAATTGCACTGCATAAAGAAAGATACTGATTTAAGAGAATTTATTGTAGTTGTAGTCATGGGCATCTGCTGCCACTTTTTCAGGGGGGTGCAAATGGATATATTCGGAATATATATCTTAGTGGCAACCTTGTTACATGATAGGCATTCCAACCATGGAGAAGGTACAGCTCTTGCCGCAATTCTTGTGTAACTCTCTATAAGTTTCCAAGTTTCAAACCCCCACGCCCTCAGTGAGAAGGCCTGATCCGGGGGGTGGGGGGGAATGCCCTATTTGCCCCTCTTCCAGCGGATGCCCATGGTTGTAGTCATGGATTTTGTGATTGGGGGTTTAAGAATAGAATGACTTATGGAATCACACGATGCAGAAGACTTGTTGGTTTTGTCATAATTTCGATTATTAGTTTTACTTTTTTTTGTCTTTTCATCAATTTGATCTTAGTTTTTATTTTTTTAAACTTTTGTCGTTCATTTTTGTTTTTTGCTTTCGATCATTTTTTCTTCTTTTTTTGAAATCTTTCTTCATAAGAAAAAAGAGAAAACAAAAATGAAATGAATTAACTCTTAAATTCATATTAAAAAAATTGAATGATAATATCAAGGGAAATAACTACTGGTTAAAGTTACCTCCCCTTGACTTTCAGGTATTTTTTTTCCATTATTAAAAAAATTCTATTCACAGAAGAGCTCCATTTCTTTTTATTTTTATTCACAGAAGAGTTCCACTGTTAATAGGAGCGTTATCAAGCGGTTCATGAATTTAAGAGTTAAAAAACAGAGAGGAAAATCCCAGCCTAAATAAGAAGAGTCTTAGTTATTCGAGAACCAAACAACCAGGGATGTTGTCTCGTAGATATTGGCATAAATCTACAGCAGCACTATTACAATTGGTCAGCTCGAGCTCTTCAAGGTTACGCAGGTTGACCAGTCCACAAAGGCCATGACTCGTCACTTGGGAACAGCCTGAAAGAAGAGATAAAAAACATTGTCTATAACTTTGAGAAGTGTCATTCATATTCCAACTTTTGTTTTTACAATCTCTTCAAGCAAAATATGTTTACATGATATTTGTAAGGGAAGAGAATCTTTTTTTGAGTTATTTTTTCAAGTTCTTTCTTTAGCAGTACAAAACAAACTTTATTTTGCATTGTCGGAGAAAGGAACCTGAAAAAAAAGATTATTTTTCCTTACGTATATTACACATTACACCTAAAAAAGGCTGTAAAATGAATTGACCTAAATCTTGCGTTAACATCAAAGATTGGAAAACAAGATTGGATTGTCTCAACAAAAGTTGGTGAACAGAAATCAGTTCTGAAAATTCTTAGAGAAAGTATTCTCATTATTCAATGATTGAATGGTAGGGGTGAAATGTTTCACCTGGTTAATTCTACAGCCTTTATCAGTTGTTGTTTTTTCCTGTAGACCATAGGGCTGCCGCTAGTTTGGTGCAGTTTTAGTAGCAATAGGTTTTATAGGATGGAGTTGCTAGCTCCATGCCAAATACTCGTCCTTTTTAACTGGATTTAGAACTAGCTATTGCTAGTAATCTTCTTTTAGATGGATTGCCCTACAGGGCCCACAGGCTCCAATTTCCTTGCTATTTACCAGTAGCCGGGAGCAGAAGTGGATTCATGCCTTTCCAAAGGACATTAGTGCAAAATGAACATGAACAGTCTTGGCAGAGACTTTAAAATGTTGGTAACTATTATACCATTTTGCACCTTCACTTTTCCCAATGAACAGTCTTCATGGGTCTATATAAGCAGTATTTTTTTTTCAGATTACTTTTTAGATTTTTTTAGATTATTTGGTAAATTTTTCAGAGCTCCTTATTTATACATATTGCGTCCCCAGAGCTCTGGCACTCCTCTTGCAGTTGCAGGGTCTTTGGGTCCCATGCACCGCTTTGGTTTATAGACTACATTCATTGGTTTGAGAATCAACCTTCTGATATGTGATAAAAACAACAAAGATGAGGATAACAGCTTCTGCCCCCAATCAGTAAGCAACCAATTTATTTAATAAACAATTATTATTATTGATAATAATAATAATAATAATAATAATAATAATAATAATAATAATAATAATAATAATTGAAATAGAAACGAATCAGGAACAAAATAATACTGATTGTTGTTGGATCCCTTGGAATACTAAAAAAAGAGACCAGTGAACTTGCTGACAGCATACCTGGAAAACCCAGCATATATGAAGTATGGAAAATAGCTCTTATCTCCACTGCATACATTATTACAATTTTTGTCAATGTCATTGTATTACTTCACTCAACATACATCACTTTATGTAAAAGTATGTTTGGGAAAATGTTGTATTGTCTGTATATGCAAAAACCCTGCCCCTCTCTTTTTTTTTCTCTTTTTCTCTTAAGCCCAGACTATCATAACTTACAAGGTTGCCGGGCTTTGGTTGAGACCCAGCTGGTGACTTACATAAACTGAAATCAAAACCAACAACAGCAACACAATAATAATAAGATCAAAATTATGCAAACAATAAAAGAATCCAATATCATTAAATTTTATGACTGCTATTTACCTTTATCTTAATTTCAGTTGCCTTTTATTGCAGCTTTCAATCAGGCTGGCAGTGAATAAAGAATAAGCTTCAGGTGAGACTTGAACTGACATCCCTCATAAGAGGCCAGGTTTACACCCTACTGTGTTACCAACCAGTGAATGGAAATTCAGATCAAATCCCAAAAGTTGATTTGAATATTCGCTTTCAAATTGGCTTCAATAGCTCAATTGATAATTGATAATTTCCTATAAGTAATTCAATATTGGTGATTCGTTTATATTTATTTCAAAACAAGTCTTACATCCCAATTAGTTTCAAGATAGTGTGTGTTGTCATTTTGGGAAAAAATACATCCTCTATACTCTCAAATGAAGTTGGCATCATAAGAATTGCAATAAAATAAAAGTTATTCAATTATTTTCTTAAATTTGTGAGTATATAGGTTGATGTTTATGAAATTTCTTGTTTTCCCTTGACGTAAAACAATGAATGCAATATTTGAATGATTTTCCTATTGCAGCATATAAATGCCTAGAATATAAAGACATGTGATACTGATACAATTGAGAAATTTTCACAAAATTCAAATATTATTGAATACAATCATCTTTATCTTGAAAACCAAATTAAGGAAATAGTCTTTGAAGAGAAATAACTCTTGCATAAAATATAAAATTTATTTTCTTTTGGATATCACTGACAAAAGAAAAAAATATACCCATACGTTTCGAGTATTATTATGATAAATGAAAAAATGGATGAGGACTTACCGGCTAAAGATAAGACGCGAAGGTTTCGCATAGAATACAAATGTTGTAAGCCATAATCCCGCACTTGTGTACACCACCGTAGGTAAAGCTTTATCAATGACGTCATGGTTGATAAATAACCAACACCTATATCTGTGATATGAGTGCACCTAAAAGAGAAGGAGAAAAAAAGAAGAATGAAATTTAATCAATTTCATTTTTTTTCAACAACAAAGAATTATACTATATAAGAGTTATGTCCATCTGCAACTTCAATGCTGAGTACAAGCCTAGTCACCATACTTGAAGAAAAATCCAAGAGATGAGAAACTAAGTTACTACCAAAATTAAAAAGTATGAGTTATGGGGTTAGGTTAAAAGAGTACAATGGACAGAGAGGCCATGCTTATGCATTAGAAGTTATTAACTTCTAATAACAGGTAAGATAAAAGGTAGATAGAATATCAGAAAATTCTTTTTTAGTGTGGTGCCCCCTATATTTTAATCAAGAATTTGATATGAAACCCTTCTTTTAACTAGATATCTGAAAAGTCACTTCCGATGATGACTCCCCCCAAAAGACCTGAACGCACCAATTCAAACGCTAGTTAGCCCCAGCACTTCTAGCTGGTTAGCCTTACTTGCCCTGATTTTCTAGTTGGTTACCCTCTTCCTTTTCTTCTCTCTAAACTTCTGGCCAGCGTAGTTTCTATTCCTTGACCATGACTATACTATTTGTCTCTTGTCATTTATTTTCCTTGATGTGAGAATTTGCAAGAACTTTATAAGTATTAAATGCAAATATTGCAGCAACTATTTTTGGCAACAACGTAGATGTTGCGTTTACTATTTTGCCCATTTTAGCTTCTTCTTGCACCTAACCTGAACTTTTTATAATCTATTTTGGTCAACTATACCACTCATTATAATAGGCACTACTAATCAGGCTTCATTTGATAGATAAACCAAATGACTTTAGACCTGTTATGCCACACATCCCCTAAATAATTCTTTCCTTCATTTCATTTTCACATAATAATAACCATCTAAACCAAACAGGCCTCTTCTCTTCTCTTTACAGGATCAATCACATTATTGTTTTCATTACATCTATTTCACTTTCATTCTTTATTTGTCATAAATCTTATAATTGAATGTACCTTACATGTGCTCATGTACATACTTGTATGTGTTTTTTTTACTCTGTTTAATTTTCGCATTCACATTTGTACTTAGTGTGCCTATTCTCCATACGTCTCCCTTCCTCCTTCAACATTTCCACTGATTCCACAAGGTGGCCACAGACACAGCAATTGCCCATTCTTCCATTTGAACCTCGACGAGAATTACATATACCAACCATCATACCAATAACTGATGACCCCAAGAAATTTATCTAGAACTATAGAACCATGATTTCTACTTTAGCAATAAAATGGTGGGACTATGGAATAGACTTCCAGAATTTTTTCATTTTTATCAGATTCCTTTAGAACTGCAGATCCAAACAATTTGAAACTTGACACACCAATGTGTGCTGACTTATGGCAAATACCAACTTCATATAATAGGCAGTTGTTGAGTAATCTATGTGTGTGCAAACATGTGTACCCATCCACACATCTTTCTTCAATTGTAGTTCGATGATGTGAAAAAAAATGAAATTTCAAGTGTCACAATGTAACACACATGCAATGATGATAGATAGATAGATAGATAGACAGAGAGAGACTGAGAAAAAAAATCTTTTTCTGTCATATTCAGAAAGACTAAAAGTGCTTCATCTGGAGACACTATCCCAAAGAAGAACCCATGCTGATCCCTCCTGATCAAATTTAAATCAAATCCTTAAAAGATTGTAAACAACAAATGTTCGAATATGAATTTTCAAACTAAATAAGAAGAAATCAGAACAGAAAATTAAAACCACAGCAAAACTCCATTGGTTGACCTTAACAACCTGATATTGTCCTGCTTGATGTACTCATTGAAATATGCTTCAATCGGGAATCTACTTATGGACAGTGTAATTTTTTTGTTTCTCAGTCCGTAACAATGGATTCTTCCATCTAAACAGATAAAAATATTTCTTACTCCCTCCCCTGAAACAATGGACTCTTTCACTATAACAGGTTCAGTAACTTTTCAATAAAACCGCAGATAAATGAAATTTATTAGGTGTAAAGTGGATATATTTACTAAATGTATTATGTCCTCCACTTGGTGCCCATAGGACAGTGAACTTAGTAGAAACAGATCAGACACAAGATCAACGGATGAGATAGAAAGGTTGCTGGGAGACATGGCATAGGTTAGCACTATCACAGTCATCATCGCGAGAGATAGGAAAAGCCTTGGTCCAGCGGTGGACTGATAATGGATGATTATGATAGATAGATAGATAGACAGAGAGAAAATACAGACAGAGAGACAGAGATAGACAATGGGAGATAGAGAGACAGCTTTTCTAAAAAAAAATTTGTCTCATAGAAATTCAAATATATTCATTAATTTTTTCACAGGATATTACTAGTTCGTAATGATAGCTGGCTTATAAGAAGATGTTTGACATTGCATCTTTTACGGAAGAATTATTGGCCCGTCTTTGAGACATTTCCGTACCTGATTATCATGTTTCACTGCAGTCTAACTGAATAAGAGGGGCAAATGTTGAACCACCCTTGAAAATAACCATGCATAAAACAATTCATTCCTTCATTTAATTTTTGATTATTCATGTCTAAAATAAGTCATAGATTATCATTATCCATTGAAAGTATGAAAAACAAAATTTTATGAGAATGATGAAGACATCACTGACAAATCTAAAAAATAAAATGTAACTGTGTGGCTTCAATAAATGTGAAAACAGAGTTTAGTATCCTATTTGAGTGATTGATGTGAAAATCATAACATAAGCTACTTCCTTCATCTTCCTAACCTCTTTTCCTATCTTTCTTCTCTTCTCTCTACTCTTTCTATCTCTTCTCTTTCCATTCATTCTCTCTCTTTTCTTCCTTTCCTTTTCTCTTTCCTTTTCTTCTATCCCTTCATTCTTTCCTCTCTCTTTCTTCTTTTTCCCTTCTTTCTTTTTCTTGTCTCATTCTTCCCTCCCTTCCCATTTCTTTCCATTCTTTTTTCCTTTTCCTCTCTTCTCTTTCTCTTCCCTTTCTTTCTCATCTTTTCTTTCTTTTTTCTTCTCTGTTTTTCTCCCTCTCTTCCCTTTTGCCCGTTATTTTTCTCTCAAACCATTTTTTATATTTTCTCTCACTTTCCTTTCTTGCTTTTTTCTCTCTTGTCCTTCTCTACCTCCTCTTCTCTGTTTTCCCACCACTCACTAAAAGTATTTAGCATTTTTTCTCTCTCCTCTCTCAACAATCTCTCTCCCTGTTGCCCACCGTTCCCTAAAAGTATTTGGCCACAGATTTTTCTCCGCACAGTCTATATAATGAGTGGGTGTGGCCATTGTCGAATAGAGTCACACCACCGTCAGATGCCAGATTGTCTCACGTCACAAATACTTAGTTCATATCTTTTCTTAACAAGGTTTCCAACATTGGTTTGAAGTGACTAGTTCTTATCAAGGCTTGTGAGACAAAAAACAGTCTTGTTTGCTATTTCCCCCCACCTAATTTCAACGTCTCTTCATCAAAAAGCATCAACAAAAACTGTCACAAAAATTGTCATAGGTTTCTTCAGTTTTTAAGTGGTTCTGGCTGACTATCTGGTTGGCTGGTTTACTATGTTGGTGTTGCAAGTACAGGCTGCTCCAATGGAGCTAGACAGCTAAAAATTTAAACAGCTACTCCTTATTATGTTTAGCAGGAACTCTTATTTTACCCCCCCCCGATATTTAGGTGGGGTGATCAATTAACAATTTTATGCTGAATTGGTACCTTAGTTTATCTAGCAGCATCCTAGGTTTTATTTCTTTTTTCATATTATGACTTTTAGTAATTACGGCCAAACAAAAGTAACTTATTCACTGATTACACTTTTTTCCAATTTTTTTTATTTGACCTCCCCGACATAGCATGCTGCTAAAAGCTATTGGTCGCATGATGGTTTCTATTAAGTGACTAACTAGTTTTTCTTCTTTAAGAAAGTTAAAATTCAATGAGATAAGTAAATCTTAACAATAAGGATAATGTGTTTTTTGATTTCTATAATTGTATCTCATATATTTTCCTCATTTATACAATTCTCTCTTGGAGTCCCTGTTGACAAATACCATAAGTTTGTCTTTTGATATAATTATAAATAGTTCACTCTCTTACTGCCAAAGGCTCACAAATGTCAGGTCTGGTTAGTTACTAGATAGAAACTGCCATGTAATTAGCATCTTTTGGTAGCATTCTATGTTAGGGTGAAAAATTGGAAATAGGGGTGATCAATGAATAAGTTACTTTTCTCACCGGTTGTTTGGAAGTGATTACAAAGAAAATTTGAATGCCAGATAAAAACTAAGGATCAATTTAGCATAAACTTACATTGCAAATTGAATCCCCGCACTAACCTATAGAGGAAAGGAAATTTTCAGAAAACAAAAAAGCGTTTTTTCTATTCTTAATAGGGAGTAAATGTTTAAATTTTCAGCCTTCTAGCTCCATTGGTATGTGTGATAGATACCCAGCCAGACAGACAGCCCAAATTAAAAACTGAAGAAACCTATATTTACTGTTTCAGTGGCTGTTTTGGCGGATGATTTCTAATTGCATAATAGTTTGTGCACTTTGAACCATTGTATACTGTCCCCCAAAATGTATCCATGCATTGTTGGTTAGTATCAGCTGTGATTATTATCTCCAGATGCTCCCTAGTACTTCTCATCAAAAATTAACAAGAAAAAAATCATAATCCCATTGACATAGTTGCTGGACAAATCTTCCAATTTTTCAGGACCAACCATAACAGATATATATCACCAAAAATCAAATATTTTCTGACCTTAAGGTATATACCCTCACAATCACAAATTAAGACCTTGAAAATTTTAATAAAAAAGAAATACTATATCAGAATTAGGTTCAGGATTTTGAGTAGAGGGGAGGGGAAGCAAACTCAAGATTTTGTGTGGGTTGAGATCCAAATGGAAAGAAATATTTTCACAAATGAATATGTGAAAAAGAAAACAAATTTTAAGCACTGAAAACAAAAAAAGTCGTAGCTTTTTAACTCGATTATTTGGGTTTTTTATTTATATTTATTTTTATACTTGTGCTTTATCCTAGCAAGAGAGGGGGACTGAAACCCCTAAACTCCCAGCACCCTGATTTGCACCGGTATTTATTCATTGAAACTTGTGATTAAAAAGGAAGATTAATGCTAAGAGACAGACTTGATTTTCAAAATTTCTGTTGACCCAGAAAGGCTGAATTAAATTTTTTGATAAGAACACCTTTTTCGTTTGTCATTGAATAAGTTACTTCTCTCCCATTTTCTTGAATTACTGAAAAGATTCAATTTAAAACAAAAAACGAGCATGAATCCTACCAGACATAAACTCTGGAACCAATTTAGCATAAACTTATATTTTAAATTGAACATAGACTTAACACTTATTTAGGGTGAAATCAAAAACAAAAACAAGTTTTTTCTTGACATCATTATTGTCATCGTCATCATCATCAGCCCTTTAGCATTTGTTGCAAACCTTACCCAAGATTCTCCAAACCTATTTACCTTGGGTGTTGGGAGCTAATACTTTCTGAACTTGTCAAGTTCAACAAGCCATCTTATATTATGGCAGCTACAGTTTTGGATATGATCTCTAGGGATCCTCATATGTCCTGAGGTTGTCTGGCAGCAAGCTCATTGCTATTTGAGTTTTCTAATTGATTCTATGGTATATCTAACTCCTGTTTTTTTGTGATATACTGTCTTGTGATCTGTTCATATTGGTGCAACCTGTACACATGATATATACATATATACATACATAGCCAGCCAACAGAGCAGGCAGATTCATTTAAAAACTGAAGAAACCGATGTTGACAGATCCAGTTGATGGTTTGTAATTCTCATGACATTTGAAAGCAGTTAAGAGTACAATTCTGAATAAAACAAATCGTTCCACTATCAGGTTTTTATGTCCAAGAATGGTTATGTAAGTGATTTCAGTTCACTAAGCACTTCAGCCGTTTTTATTGATCGTGTTTTATGTCACAACGTTTCTCTCTCACGTCAATGCAAGTAATTCCTTGCCACTTGTTAGCAAGTTGTTCCTATCAACTCGGCCATATCAAGGTTACCTGGTACTGAATAATGCTCTGAACATCATTGCTCAGTTTTGTAGGTGAAATTTCATTTTAACCAGTGTTACCCATGAGATGTTTTCAGATGCATCTCTATAAGATACTTTTTGGTATGTCAGTTCTGATTAAGTTAAACAATGGAAAGAGGAAGGAAGAGGGTATGGTGTTTTTTTACCAGCTGCAATTATGTCAGTAGTAAAGATGTGATGTCATTAAAAGCAAATCTACTTTGATCAATTATTTTACCAGCTGCTATGAAGTCAGAGTAGAATGTCCCCAGTCTGCATTTTTCCGTATCGTAAAAAGTTAATTAACAAGACTTTAAAAGATTGAATTTTTTGTTTGATTGATACAAAACTTAGTCCAGATCATGGAGTGAACCATTCCTCTTCCTATTCCTCCGCAGCAGATGGTAGAACTAATACTTCTTGTTTTCACATTATTGAGAATAAGTAACAGTATGCCTGCGTGTTGCTCTGGCTAAAAAGTATCAGTAAATGACTCAAAATTGTTGTCAATGAAGGCGTATTTGGCATAATGAAAAACTATTGGGTTCCACAGGAAAAGTTATTTGTTAGAAATGAAACTGCTTACCACTATGCTCAAAGCAGTTTGGTGTTTCATGAATTCCTTAAGTCAGCATATTTTTATTCAATACCTCTGGATACAATGAATCAATTGTTAGGAGAAGATGGACAGATCCACAAATTTTCTAAAATATGTATTAGATTATTGGGTTTAGCATATATGCAGAGCCCACAGAATTATGATCATGTTGCAAATCCACCAGATCTTTTATGCATACTTTATTAGAACATATTAGGATTCTCTTAATCCAATACCTCTGGCTACAAAGCACTGTTTAGAAGGAAAAGAGAACAGAGCAAGAAATTCATGATAAGTCAAAACCTGTTCTTAATGATGAAGAAATATCCACATGAAATGAATGAAATGCTCCATGATAAGTAAAGATTTTCAAGATTCACCCCATTTGGAAAATTGGCGCAACACAATCTTTCTCTATTTGCATAGTTCCCATTGGTGACAATGGTCAGTATTCAAACCTTGATAGAAGCCATGATTTCAGATGCTGATTTTCAAGATTTTTACATATACATAGATTTGACATACATACATACATGCATGCATATATCATCATCATCATCATCATCATCATCATCATCATCATCATCATCATCATGACAAAGGCTGTTCCCATCTCTTCCCATGACAAGTGTGATTGTTCTAATTTCTCCCATGTCTTACCAGCAAACTTTTCTATCTTGTCTCTCCATTTTGCGTCTGTTTTTTTCCAACTGCGTTTAATGTCCCATGGGCAACAATCAGTTAACTCTTTGCTCCTTCTGTTGTCTTTTCTCCCCACTATGTTCCCAGTCCATTTCTGTTGCTTTATTACTTATATGATATCCTTCACTCTCCCGGATCCATGTTGCTCTTTTTCCATTGTTCTGAGTTGGTTTTTGACTGGTTTAGTGAATTTCCAGGTTTTTTCATCCCTACATCTCAGCTGGTATTATGCATTGATTGCATACTTTACGTTTTAAGCAGATTTGTAGTATGTCTCTATTCAAACCAAATGCTATCAAGCCAATCGTACAATGTGCAACTTTGGTTCATTTTCATCAGTGTTCTCCAGTTTTATTGCCTGACCTGGGTAAATGTACTCCTTAACATCTTCTAAAGCTTCACCTTCTATTTTCATGGTCTTTTCCAGAACTTTGTTATTGAACATTACTTTCATTTTCGTTCAGTTCATCTTTGAGACAGAGAGAGACTGACAGACAAACAGACAGATATACATATATGTATGTTTGTCTGTGACTATATATATATATATATATATATGTATATGTATATATATGTATAAACATACTGAGATGTAATGAATAATTGGCTTTATAACAGATTGACCATCGTTTGATCACTGACATGCCGTCAGTAGATTAATAAAAAGATGAAAATGAAATCGAGAGTAACATAGAAAAAAATCAAAATGATTAATAGATACACAATACAACAGAGAAAGAGAAAGGAGAAAGAAAGAGAAAGGAGAAAGAAAGAGACAAAGATAGAGAGAAAAAGAGTATAATAAATGAAAAGAATAAAAGAAATGTCTTATTCTCCTTATAAGAGGCTGTATGTTTGTGGAGTGTGGAGAAAGGCTGATAATATTTGTTGTTGATCATCATAAACAAGAATGTGTAACCGCTTATGCCTCTTGAGATTCCGGCAGAGATTGCAGTTTACCTCTGACCTTTGCCTGCTGGGCATAATAGTATCAATAAGGATAGATAAAATGCTTATCTGTGTTCTCTGAGAAGATGGATCTGAGATCAGGTGAAAGCAAGACAGATAGGTAGAGATGAAAATAATCAGGTGTTAAGGAGGCTCGAACCTTAAGAAAAGGATGGCTAACAACAGTAGAACAGAACATGGCTATAATGTGTGTGTTGGGGCAAAGAAAAAATTCTGCATTTCTACCAAGTGAAACAGTTTTTGATCTGATTTGAATGTGATGAAACTCTTCATTGACCTAATTAATACCTTGTCCAACTAGTAAGCTTTCCGAGAGTACATATCTCTGTCAATACCATACACTAACAGCTGAATGAAAATCATTTCATTTGTAGTTATGATGCAGGGAAATTAACAGTAAGTTTTGATTTTCCATCATTTTGAGTTATTGTCTTAATATGTTAAAAAATATCTTGCAATCAAAAATAATTCCTCAATCCACCTTAAAATTGAACCATTTCTTTATTAGCTCATGGTCCACCCTCCAACAAAATTTCATTGAAATTTTTTGAGGACTTTTAAAGATATCGCATGGACAAAGAGGCAGACAGACACACAGAGTGAATCCATATAGGTCTTCCAAGTTTGTTGATCAAGTCGAATCAATTTTTGATAAAAATCAAATTTGATTTTAAAAATTGCATTCTCGTGTTATCATATTTGAAATTATTTTATGTGTGAAGGAATAGCAAGGGTTGGGCTTGCAGGCCAACAGAAGGTGCATGTGAGCACCTTTCCCTTTTAATCAGATATTTCAAATATCTATGGAATATAATTTGCTTCATAAGTATAATGAACAAGGCAGCTGGTATTCATTGTCAAATCTTTCTGATCAATCAAACATCCTCATCCAAACAAACCAGCTGGGGTTGATCAAGCCCTGGCTTATGTCCAAGTAGTGCTACATAACCCAGGGCTTTTCTCTTCCTGAAACTATTGACAATATAAATTGACAAAACTCAATAGATATAAAAAACCTGGAATCTTAGATATAAGTACTTCATTTTTTTATCATTATCATTTTATTTTTTTCCTTTTGATGTTTAATAGTATTTGTTGCACACCGAGTGGAGCACCCATGAAAATCGCCCCAGTCCCTGCAACATCAGGACAAACTCAACCCATCCCTTTTAGTGCAATGGGACAGCACTGCCTTGGGGTGAACTGCTTCCCTGCAATTGGGCAGAGTAAATATTCAAGGTCCTTGGACGAATCCTTAGGTCCCAATGCGCTTAGCAATGCTAAGCCTCAGTACCCCTCATCAACATTATACCAGCACATCTGTACTGGAAAACCCCACCAACCCCTCTGAATTGATCTGTGTACTGGGAAATCCCATAATAATGTCACATCTTGTGTTTCAATTACAGGTTCTGGGTGGTATTCATACTAATGTAGTGTGTGTGGTGTGTCATAATACTTAGAGACTATCCGGTGGATGTAGTGTCTAATATTGTGTCTAAGTCTGTACTCATGGGGGGGCTAGAACAGAACACCCAGATATGATGTGGTTGATAGTCTCAACTGCACCGTCACAGAACCTACAGTTGGGGTTAGAATCTTCGACCTTAGACATAGCCTCATGTGCCAAGTCTTATCTAAGAACTTTTCTTCAACAAAACAGAAATTTATGATGATTACAAAAAATTATAGCTACTGTTTTTTTTTGTTTGATAAAAATTTTGATGCTTCTACTGTCAAAAGTCATTAAGACAAGGCATGCTACTTATTATATAAAATAATTCTAATGAGGCAAAAGTTCCATGCTTTTGTATGCATGTATTAAATTTTTGTGGAACACCAAATAATCTCTTTGAACTCAGATTGAGAAAGGTTGAGTTCAATCCAGACTGACTCTGTGTCATTGACTTGAAAATATCGGACATGGAAGAAAACCAAAGAATGCATCAACCTTAATGAGGTGATTAAACTAGTAAAGATTAGAATATTTAGAACATTTATTTTAGTACAATAAAAAGTATACAAATTGCACATACAAGCATACATCATAACAATCATATTTAGCCAATATCTTGAGCCTAAAACATTTGCGGTGATGTAATGAACATTATAATTCATCTTAAAGTCATTTGCATCTATTAATAGCCCTACATATTCTGGTAATCTCTTCCATACTCCTATCACCCTATTTAAAAAAAAAAAGATTTTCTAACATTTATTCTACTTTTATTTACTTCTACTGTATATGTGTGGCATCTTTTGTATTAACCTTCTATTAAAAATTACATTAAGATCTGAATTCTAAACCACGCATTATCTTAGTCAAACAACATATAAAATCTCTCTTTTCCAATCAGTCTTTTCCAATCAGTTTCCTATCTGTCTGTTTCTCTTTCTTGACATTTTCCATGGATTCATAAAAAGAAATATTTTTATACCTTTTTATGCTGAGTTTGCCTAATTTCCTTGACAACACTCAGCTAAAATAACTCCATTCCACATCTATTCCCAAGAAAGCATCAATATCTTTTTATCTCTGATGTTCATTATAAAGCATTTGCGTAGATTTATCATTGACTTGAGCTTGCTCTTCAAATGAAGGAAAACTGCCAAGGAATATGTATAAGGATTGATTGAACAAAAACTCCCCATTTCAGTCAGGAATATAAAAGAAAAATGCATTTTTCTGAATTCATATTTATCACCCATTTACCAACTCCTCCTCAAGTTCTGGCAATGAAGGTCTGGACAACAAAAGTTATGCTTAACTTTTGAGACATTTTTGTAGAGAAAAATGGGTGAGTCACCTATGGAGCTGAAATGTGGAACCTTTTGTGGCTGACAGCAGATAAGATGGTGTAATAATTTAGACAGATTCAAGTACTATGATGCTAGAGAGATCTGGCAGATCTTAAAGAAGATCAATGTTAGATGATGACTGTTGAAAAGCTGACGGTGATTAATGATGAAGGAGCAACTTTCCATTGTTACAACCTAGGTAGATGAGGTTGTTACAGGAAAGAGGTTTTCCCATGAAGTCATTCTCCCACATTTTTGTCCACTGGCCATCATAGCATGACAGTGATGAGGCAATGTTAAGATATCTGGCAATGGGACAGAGTGCAGTGACTACTGGATTCATGCCTTTCTTAAAGGCATCAATGTAAAGTGGATGCCTCAGCTGGAAATCAATCAGAACTCTTGCACTACTAAGTTTATTCTAGAAGTGGAGCATAGAGCCCCAATTTGTCCACTGCAGTTTCAATAGTAAGTTAGTTTTATGGGATGGAGTTGTGAGACTGACGCCTAACCCTCCTTCTTTACCTGGGATTGGGACCAGCTATGGTGACTGCCAAGTTGTAGGTTTCTTCTATCAGAATAAATGTTTCATATAGAGAGCATCTTTACAGGGCTGAAGGGCTCCAACCTCATTGCTATATAGCAATGGAAAGGAGTGGATTTATGCTATTCACAATGTGATACATACATACATAGCAAGCCAACCAGCCCAGCTTAAAAACTGGAGAAACTTATTTGACAGTTTTGGTTGACAGTTTCTAATAAATGAGAGAAAATTAAAAAAAACTTTAATGAGATTGGCTTGTGTTTTTTTATGAATCTTGGGTGTGGTTCTATTTGCCAGATAGTGGGGGTAGGCATGTGGGAGAAAAATAAAAGGTTGTTGACCCAGTTGTTTTTTTCATTGATTAATTGGTAGAAAGTAGCAAAAACACAGAGAAAATGAAAGCTCAATCTTCCATTCAGCAGGAGTCCTCCAGCAGCCCTGACAACAAAACTCACCCACAATGCATAGCTCCTGGCAGTGGACTCTGGTTCCACATGGTACATTTTAATACACACTCACACAGCACACACCACTGATGATGGGAAGAATCCCGAAACATGTATGGACTATTGACATATAAGGATTAATAAACCTTACCACCAAAAACTTCACTCCTAAGTCTGTCTCACTCTCTAAAGTACACATTATATATATATATATATATATATATATATATATATATATAATTAATGCTCCCTTATCCAGGATTGAGCACTCTCTAAGTGAGGTAACTTGTTCATAGTAAGCTTATGCAATGCTCTTTCAACATGGAATGGAGCATTGTGGTGGATGAGGAATATATACGATAAATAAATATATCGCTTAAATTCAACCTCATTGACTGTCCAGTTCCATGGAGTAGAGGGAGGATACTAGCCTCCAGGTCTGAAGCTAAGGTTTTGATCCTGCCTCGTGGTACTGGATGGGATAATGGATAGTCTATAGCCACATTGAAGAGTTGTAATACAACGGAACAGCAGTCTGTGGATGACACAATAATCATATATATATATGTATATATATATATATATATATATATATATATATATATTAGCTTGTACCCATGAAAAATGATGGTTATTTATGTATAGATCAGCAATAAGTATTTTAAAGTCTCAACTCCAGTCAAGCAATTTTGAAGGATGATCGGACCTAAAATCTTGGAAGTTTCTATAATGTCGTCTTCATTGTTATGTCATAATATAAAAGTAAATTAACTGATGAGAGCAGTATGCAAACAGAGAAGAAATTAGCATAAATGGATATTATGTTTTGATACTTATAACTGGCCAGATAAATGCCAAAAGACTGAGATAGTTAGATAGATAAATGGGTCTGGTTAGTCACTCAGTAGAAACTGTCACATCAGCAATGTCTTTTGGCAGCATGCTGTGTTTGGGTGATCAATAAAAAAATTGGAAGGAGGAGTGCCCAATGAAAGTGTAACTTCTCTCGTCTTTTGTTGGACAGAAATCACTATTTATTGTTATTGCTTTTTATAGCAACTTGGAAGAAGGTAAATAATAGCAAACAATTGATAATAATGATTCATGATATGTCATTTGATAGAATGAATTTTAAAAAGATAGAAGTATTTTACCACTATAATAAAGTCAAAAGGCAGAACATGTTTGTGGGATAAATTTTGATTTACATTGAATAAATATTTTCTTTTGTTATTGTCAACTAAATCCATACATACCTTCGTATATTGTATCAGCAAACTGATCATTTTTCTATATATAAACCTGCATATACATATATTTATACCTATATACATATGAATAGAAAGGTGCTACATAAAAATTCAAGAAATTTGACCATAAAAATATCAATAAATGTGTAGTTGGCCCAATAGTTAGCAGGAATATTTTCCCTACATTGGTTTTTACATGTAGGTTGAATAGCGATGTATACCAGATGATTTTCCTAGTTCTACTTTTTTTGTTGTTACTCTTTCTACTCAATTGGATTTTACTTTTTCATTGTATCTTGAGCTAGTTTTCATAAAACCGCTGCTGCTGGGATCTAAAATAAATCAAAGAAACCCAAACAGGGCAGAAACATGGACATGTTTGAGTAACGGATCCTTTATTTCCTTATATACATACATATATATAGCGAACCCTCATTGAATCAGACTAATAAGAGGAAGGGGTGTCTGCTTTTGCCAATTGTCCAAGTTAACTGATAATAGGTGTTAATAATGTATGCATATATGATATTGGAGAGTATATATACTGTACACTGAACATAATACACCATATATCTATATAAAACATACGTAAATATATGCATACATAATTATGAATTGCGTTATATTATATTGAAACTCGTTTTCGGAATAATCTTCTGTCATTATATGGTGAGTATATCATTTGGCCCAGACAGCATAAATAGATGGAATAATTAAAGAAAATGGGGCTGCTGCAGGAAAGTTTAATTGTTTGTTCTATTTACGTTGTGTAGGCCAAGTGATATATTAACTGTATAATGACAAGTAAATCACTTTAAGTAAGAGTTTCAATATGATATAATGTGATTTATAATCATTCTGTCGGATCATATATCCATCTTCTGATACATATATTATGGAATTATCTAACAAATGACAAAGTAAATTAGTTCGGGTCTAATTAATCAAGAGACTCTATTGATTGAAGAATTACTTTGACTCTCTTTCTGGTATTGTAATAAAAGGAAAAATCAACAATGTGACAATTTGTATACAAAAGGAAATGAGTAAAAAAAATGCAAAAATAAGAGAAAATTCATTAGTGAAGAGATGTTGGTACAATTTCTTGTGAGGTAGTTGCTATAATGAGAAGTTGCGAAGAAAGTATATTATGTTTGCTTATTTCTAGAAGAATTAGTTGAGTTTCAGTTTCACTCTTCTAAGATTTTGTCCATTTCATCCAATATCTGGCTCAATGATGTCCATTTCAAGGTGGTTTCACTGCATATAAATTTAACGAGAAAGGTTGGACTATACAAATTAATGTAGTGCAGTTAACCCACTATGGTATCCATGTTGGCGACCTATTTAGTAAGACTGACTAAATACCCTTAACTTATCAGAAAAATCTGTGATTGCCTTGTGACTTCACTGCAATTATTTTCCCTTTTTTTTGTTCTTGGTAATGTGTTATTTTCTGATCAATTTTGTCTAAAAACTATAGAAAATGTCAATTATTCCTTTCAACTTTGCTTTTGTGACTAGGACAGTGCCATTAGAAAATGTACTCATTTTCAATGATACGGTGGGTGAATGTGTATACTTCTAATCATATAAAGTAAGAAAAACAATAACGTATAAATGTCACTATCCCGGTCACAAAAGGAAAGTTTGCAGGGCATAACAGCCATTTTCTAAACTTTTTACACACAAGCAATCAGAAAATAGCACTCACAACTCAGGAACAAAAATGGTGTTGCACAGTTTAATCAATGTGTTTCTTGCAAGAGGCGTCAATCAATTAACAGATGTTTATTGATTTTTAATCATGTTCATAGCCACAAAGGGTGTTCAAGCGAAAATGTAATGTGTACAGTGAGGTGAACAAGTGTATACCAACAAAACGACAACTCTTCACAAACTGGTCTGGTTAGTCTCTCAATAGAAAACTTCACGTGACCAACATCATTTGACAGCATGCCATGTTGGTAGTTTTCAATTGAAAAATTTGAAAAGGGGGTGATCAATAAATAAGTTACTTCTCTGGCCTTTTTTAAACGGTGATCACTAAAAAGTTTGAATTGAAAAAAACAAAGGAGAATGCTGCTGGATACAAACTCATGAACCAAATTTTACATGATAGAAAGTGCTCAGCTCATTTTTCTTCCAAGTAGTGTACATACATAGCTGGCCAGCCAGAATCACTTAAAAGCTTGAGAAACCCGTGTTGACTTTGTTGACAGTTTTGGCTGATAGTTTCTCACATATTTTGAACATTACACTTCTCCATAAATATACAAACACAGGACTAAGAGGAACTCAGAAAGTGCATGCATCTGTCAATGCTATGTAATAGCAATAACAAAAAACTGAATGAAAATCAGTTTATATAGAGTTACAGTGCAGTGGGAATATACAAGTTTCAATTTTACATTTTAAAAATATTATGTATAGATATTTTTGGACTGTTGTCATTATATTGTTTCACCTGTTGTACCCTATGGCCTTCTTCAGGCGGGTATCATAAATGGGGATGGTTTGGAATGCTGGGATAAACCCTCCTTATTTACGGTATCTAACTGGAAGAAGCAGTAGGATACAATGGCTGAAATGTTGTATTCAAAAGATGAACTGAGATGAGGACAATAGTCCAAAAAAATCTATATATAATGATGATCTCTCATCAAAAAAATCCAGTCAGAAATGAAAAAATGTCTCTCAATCAAAAAAAAAAAATTCCTGGATCTGCCCTAATATTTAGCCAATTCTTTAGTAGCCCATGGCAATCTCTTTCACAAAATGTCATTGAAATTCATGACTGGATATACATGTGAATATATATATAAAAAAAATCTCTCTTAATCAAAAACTTTTCTGGACCCACCAATAATTTAACTAATTCTACCAAACCTAATGGCTTACCTTTCCAGAAGATTCTATTGAAATTCACTAATTTTGGATATGTTTTGTGGACATATAGCTAGAATGCAGATGAGATACTTTTGAAAATTTTGCCTCAGGATTTAATCAATTATTCTGTTTGCCAATGGCCCATCCTTTAACATGATATAATTGAAATTCATTTATAACTTTTGGCAATATTGTAAGGACAGACTGACAGATTCACATACAGATAGATAGACGGATAAATAAACAGGCAGACACTAATGGATATGTATATCTCATACCTCTTACAACTTAATTAGCTGAGATAAACGATGAGTACTTTTTACTGATTTTTGAAGGTGTCTGTACACATGGATGCACCCCTTTGCATACACAGTGAAGTGCTCATAATCCAATATCTTCACACACATGGGGAATATGGTAATTAAATTTTTTTAGTCACTCTTGTTACTCAAGGCACTCAATCATTATAATTATCTAAGCCTTTTAGAATTACCTGATTATAATTAGAAGAGCCTTCATTTATTTCTATGAGGCCCAATTATTTTGGATTTTTTTTCCATACCCAAATTTTGTTCTTAGTGCCTTGTTGATCGTATGATTTCCCCCACCCAGTAACAAGCCAGAGGCATCAGCTTCACACCTGGAACAAAGATGAAAAATTTCACCACACTCCCCAGTGAAGCCTACCTAGAATTAAAAAAAGTCTATTTTAAAAATAGAATTACATTCAGTACACCAGGGAGCTTGGAACTTCACAACCTTTCATGTGGTTTTTGATTCAAACAATCTTCATGTGGAATATTGTCTAATATTCTGTCATGAGTCATTATCATTCCTAACTGAATAACCGACATTTCAAATTTGTTCAAGTGGAAGACCTAAATGTAATGCGGAAATGAGAAATTATTTACTCAATCAGTTGAATTTATATCTTTTAGTACAGATGCACTCATTGTCCCCCCCCCCTAACAAATTGAGTTTCTAGTTGGCATGAAAAAAAAAACGCAATCTAATCTCTATTTGGACTTCCATACTTTTCAAAAACAGTCAAAAGTAGGTCATCATTGCTTGGTTATGCATGAGCCAATGAAAAAAGCAGTTATGATTAGTAACAGGGTTTTTTTCTTTTTAGGGTTCCATACTTTGGAATTATGGTTTCTGGCTCGACCCCCAAAATCCTTTGTTGCTTCCAGATACTCAGAACTATTTGGAAGTATAGTTTAAAACCTGCCCCGGTGAAATATCTATAGAACAGAACCATTATCTTGAGGTAAAATGCAATTTTCAAGGAGAAAAATTGCTTCAACCAGTTGAGGCAATTTTCCATTACTATAAGATTTTATGGGTTGTTTGGATTAATATTCTCATTTTGGTCAGTTGCATTTATGCTTTAGCTGATATATTTTTTGGCCGTCCTCAGTATATGATCATTATTCTAAGGATTGTTTGGTCTAATATTCTCATCCTAATTGTCAGGGGTCTGCCATTGAGTACAGCAAAAAGCCATTTGAATGCTGATTTTCAAGGAAAGTAGACAAGCAGACTCTCCTTGCCAAGGAGAAGGGCATAACATGTTCTTTGTGGTATTTTTAAGCTGAGTTTAGTAAATATTTGAAATGTTATCAGATAACAAATACTTTGGTCAGTACTTTGTTACCTCTACCCACAAAGTAAAACGAGGTATATGTTAACAATTGTGTCTGTCTCTCTGTCTTTTCACACAATACCCTCAAGAGTTCTCATTGAAAATAAACAGTAAATATTATTAAAAAAGCAGATCAAAATTTTGAAGGAGATAACTCTTTTATTTGTTCATTGAAAGTTCTCGTTCTCGTTTTTCTGATTTTTTAAAATTCCATTCAGTTTTTTGTTAGTGTACAGTGTTGGCAGAGGTAGACACTCTCTGATTACTTTCTAGTTAATCTATTGCAGAAATCCAATCAATAAACTAGCAAGTCTAACCCTATCTCACATTAAAACCTACTTAGGATGGATTTTTTAAAATGTTTAATTTTTCAGCTCTTTAACTCCATTAATGTACCTTGTATGCATAATACTATTTACATACATAGTCAACTGGACCAACTCAGAAACTGAAGAAACTTATGTCGACAGCTTTGGTGACAGCTGTAATAGGACGTTTCTTATATTTGAATTGAGTTGTTTCGGAAGCAGCTCACTTATTGTGATGCTGTTAAAATTCCTTTGATGTTGTTGTGAGTACAGAAGGCATTCAGTACAAAATTATTTGCATTATCTGAACATAACAAACAAAGTTCCTTTTACTTAAAATCATCTCTTTGTAATTAATTAAATAATCATTCAAACTATCGAGGAATTATCTGCAATTTGCAACCGAATTACAATCAGGTTCTCGACTTTTCGTTTATATGATTAGTGAACAAACACTGATTGCATAGATCAAGTGAGGAAGTTTTCAATGCTGATAATTTTTTAGCATCACTCATTTATCTTCCTACGCATCTATGTATCTGTGAAGGCTGATTGATAAGTAAGGGCTGCGACTGTGTTGTGTCACTGATAGAGGAGATAGAAACATGTTTGAACATGTATTTAATGATATGTAAGGTAAAAAGGTAAAACATCCTAAATAGACAACTCCCAATGGAGTATGGAGACTGGATACAAAGTTTGGTTTTTGTTCCATCTGATCCTTGCAAGTTTCAAGGTTGAGAGTTGGACTTTATTTTTACAAGTTTTTATGACCAAACCCTTGACAGGATACAAGTCTACCGAAGGGATACCTCCACCCTAATTACAAAGCTTAGAGTGTACTTAATTGAGGGAAATTTGTCCCAATGAAGAATTTTCCAGACTTCTTGCTCATACAGGGAAATGAACCCAGGACCTTCAGGATGTGATCTAGAGTTAACCATTACACCATCTGAGCAATACATAAAATCTTATTCAAATGTGCTATGTGTCTGTTCACTGCGCAATGGCATTGAGTATAGCATTTATTAGTCATTAGTACTACATCTGAGATAAGTATAAAGCAGTGATCAGTGATAAAATTTTGGCCATTGGAAGAATGCAATCCAATCAAAGTTCACAAACACATGAAAACTTGCAGGTACTCAAACACTGTATCAGTAGACTAAAGGAAGAAAAGTGAACTATTTTTGCATCATGAGAATGCAAAGTTGCATTGCAGTCAATAAATTATTTATTTACCTCTGATACAATGATGACATGCAAAGGGAGATAATTGAGCAGACATCAAATATCTGCAGCAGTTTTGGTCATCCTTTCCTTCAGATCATTATAAATAGGATATAAAGTAATTCCTTTTATTTAAAATCATATATTTGTAATTAATTAGACATTCATTTGAACAGCTGACTGAATTGCAATCAGGTTTTCAGCTTTCATTCATTCTATTTGTGAATGAACACAAATTGTAAAGAACAAGAGAGAAAGTTTTCAATGCTGATAATTTGTAACATCGTTCATTTATCTACCTACATATCTATGGATCTAAATCTGTTCATATCTATTCATACTTAGCTGTTTTCTTACTTGAATATCAATCTATAATGCTTACCCTATTTAGATTCAAGATATCTTTTATGTCTATTCCTAGTATTTTTCATCCCTAAGACAAAAGCCAGCCATTAAAAAGCCACACATTGAAATACTACTCATTAAAAAGAAATCCATTAAAAACTGTTCCTTTGATCTGTTTTTTCTAAATCATTTTCAGTCATATGGTCATCCTTACATTATTGATGAAGGCATTTTTACCACTTGAGATTTATTTTTTTGATGCTAAAAATAAGTGTCTTGAGTTGCATGAATTTCTCAGATTATTTGCAAGTTACGAATGGCAGAAAGAAAATCAGAGAAGGAAGAATGTAGCTATATGATTAAATTTGAATTTCGCCTGCTGGTAGGGCTCTGTGGCTAATTTGGTAAGGCATCATCCATGACAGACTAGATCCCAAGGATATGGGCTGCAAGTTTACCTAAGTATTGCTTGTATCAAAAAAGGTGTTACTAATTAAAATCTGTTAACATCTATTTATAATTTTTTTTACTTGAATATCAATCTATTATGCTTACCTAATATCTTTTCTGTCTATTCATCTCAATTATTTTTCCCCTGTTTTCTCCATTTTCAACCTAGGTATCCTACATCCTCAAGACAAAGACGAGCCATTAAACAGCCACCCATTAAAAGGCTACCCAACAAAAAGAAATCTATTTAAAAGTTAATAATGATACCAGAGTGTGGATGGCCTGATAGTTAACAGCGTGGAAAATGAAATTGGCATATCAAACTTGATCAAATCTGTGGTACTGACTTCAAGAGTCATTAAAAGACTTCATGTTTTTTTAATTCTTTCTCAAACGAATGAATGAATTTCAAGTTGAGAGATCCCAAAGCAGTGAATCAGAAAGAAAGAAATCTGGAACAGGGAAAATTGAAACTTACACAGCTATCTCCCTAACAGTTGCTCACCAATATTATAGAAAGGAATGAGAGTAATTATGAGAGCTAGCCTTTCTTCTAGAATTTCATACAAACTGCTATATCAACTATCAGTTATGACAAATGACATTCTAATGTCATGACAAATGACACTCTAATAAGCAACTGAAGCAATACTCTGCACAACAGTCATGTGGGTATATGAATATAATGAATTTAGTAACTTGAGTAAAAAAGCCTATGACTGGCATAAAATTAAATTGAATTAAATAAGACACTTATATTCATTCTGAGAAACAAATAAATCCTGCTAGATTTTATAAGAATAAAAATCATCAACAGTAAAGGTGGTTTTGAACAAAGTAAAAAAAATATGCTCCCTTTCATTATGAGTGAATCAAGATCTGATGTGAGTTACAATTAGTATATCATAAATATCATAAGAATTAAGAATCAACTAACAACCAACCACAAGCTGAAAACATTGAAAGGAGACAACTTGACTGTCTCAGATGCCTATGAGTGTTACCACCTTCAATACTCGCTAGGTAAGACCCAACCAAATGAGAATGAAATAAGAAGACCAGCAGCAAGATCAAATACAACATGGATTGCTCAGACACAGAGGGTGGCCAAAATGATAAACCCAGAAAGGACAACCTCTGGCCTACAAATACAGGCCAATGACGGCAAAGCTTGGAGAGTCTTGGTTGCACAAGCAATAATTGATGAGCCATGAGATTGTGGCAAATTACCACGAGAACCTGGCTGAAATAGTGCAATGAATGCTGATCAGAAAGAAACCATGTCTATTTAATGAATAATATTAGTGGCAGTCATAGCTCAACAAGAAACAGTTCATAAAACAGGAATATGATATTTCAGTGCACATGGCAATTTATTTTGATGAATTTTGAAGGCAAGTTTGTTTTCACCAAGGAAACATTTTGATTCTAAAAAGTAAAACAACTTTCAGCCGGGGAAAAAAGCTTATATTTCCCAGGATGTATGAGTGTTTGTCTATATGTGTGTGTATTTGTCAAAAAACATATATTCTTAGGGTGGGGGATATATTTTGAATACATTTTTGTGGTAAACCTATTACATGATGGGCATTCCACTTGTGAAGAAGCTGCTGCACTTGCCATCATTTTCTGTTTAAGCAAGTATCACCTATTGTATGATACAGATGTCAATGATGCAATAATGACAAATCATTCAGTTTTTTTTCATTAAGTTGGGGTTACTTTGAACATCTATACTTAAATATTATCAATTTTTGACTATAAGATTCCAACTTTCAAACCCTCTCGCCTTTGGTGAGAAAGCCTGATCCAAGGAAGTACCGATGCCTTGTTTGCACCCCGCCACAAATGCCCATGTTCAGTTTAATTTTGTTAAGCAGTTATCAGATATTAAAACAAAATTCAACTTAAAAAAAATAAATATTCCTTTGTCATAATAGCAGTTCCTATCCATTTGGCCTAATATGTTAGTTGTGATTTCAGAATAAGTGACAATGAAAAGAGGCTTAAGCAGGCAGCTATTGAAAATCTTGTAGAAAATAATTTGGCTGATTTCAAACAGCCAAAAAAAGGGTTCTTTCTCGTGGATGTTGGATACTGATAAGATGAAAACTTGTTCTTTTATCACGAGAAAAAGATATTTTGACTCTGATTCAAATGTATAAAATTCTCTCCAAGATCTGATTGGATGTGTGCGTTTGTGTGGAAAAGGGACAACTCCATGCAACCTTATGAAATTCCTCTCGGAAGTCCTGATGATAGCGATTCTCTATTCATATCTTCATACAGTTTTCCAAATCAAGTTGAGATGATTTTAAATAATTTCATCTGTTTCTACTGCCATCGTTAAAGCTGAAATAAATACCATGTTTAAATGCCTTTGGATTAATAAATTATATGCTCTCTTTTTTAAAGTTAGGCATCCTATTTTTATCTGCTATGACCATTTTTATGTATGCTTACCGGTTAATGATAGAGCAACCTATTTTATCAATTGACACATTGTATTGATACATAGCTCTACCCAATTCTTGGGCTCCTCTGGCCCTCTAGGCTCTGGTGCAATATATCAGCTGCATCCACCCCATATAGGTCCTAGCAACTATCAAGAAATACTGCTACATCACGTTGAATAACATAAAAGTTGAAGCAAACCAGACCAAGATCAAAATTTGAATTGTAAACATAGGTAATAATTGAATCTTGATTCTCAACAAAAATGTATTTTTCATCCATAAATTGTTAGATGATGGACAAAACAACATGACTGTCATCTTTACCTCCCCACAAAGCCTCAAGTATAATCGGAAGATGAAAAAAACCTGTCCAACCTGGTGTCATACAAATTAAAAAAGGATTTTGTAGAAACTTTTTCCTTCAGAAAGAAATAATCCAACTTACCCAGAAGAGAAAAGAAAAATAATTAGTAATAAAAATCTCATAAAAATTTGCAAAAATAATTGCATTACAATACACTTGTTTAGTCAGACAGTCAGTCAAAAGAATGAAATCAACTAGAGAGCACTTAATCAATCCATTGTCCACCCTTTCACAAAATGTCTTTGAAATTCATTGAGAACTCTTTGGAAGGTACAGTATGGGCATAACACATAGCTATGATGCAGTGGTGTGGTAACTGAAAAATTTTCTGGATTTTCCCTCAAATTTGATCAATCCTTCTTTTGGCTATTGATAATCATTCCACAAATTGTCATTAAAATTCATTGAGAACCTCTAGAGATATTGTTAAGACAGACAGACAGAAAGAGAGATAAGCTCAAGTAAATACACATGACTCTTTCAACTTAGTTGGCAGAGGTAAATGATAACATCACAAGAAAAAAAACAGATCAAGTTGGTCACTCAATAGAAAACATCATGTGACCAATGTCTTTTTGCAGCATGCCGTGTTGGGGTGATCAATCAAAAATTTGGAAAAAGGATTGAACAATGGATAACTTACTTCTCTTGATTTTTATTGGAGTAATCACAAAAAATCTAACTTTTCTAAAAAAATCAAGGGTGAATGCAGCAGAGCAGAAAGGAGGAAACAATTTTGCATAAACTTACGTTGTAAATTGAACCAACCTGAAAATCTATTTTAGTGAGGAATTTTGAAAAAAAAAAAAATTTTTTGTTGTTGACATAATGAGAAAGTAAATGATTAAATTTTCAGCCCCCTAGCTCCATTAGTGTTTCTGTAAATGTGATACATATATACATAGCCAGCCAGTCAGCCAGATCAACTGAAAAAAACTATGTTGACAGTTTTGCTTGATAGTTTCAGCAAATTTGATCTAAAAATTGCATAAACAGTTTTGAATGACTGCATTATTTGACACTTATTCAGGCAACCAGTCAGTCAAAGGCATGCAGTAAAAAAGAAATATAAGCTACAGAAAAAAATTGATGACTTTGAGGTATTGATTATTTAATAGACTTCATTAGTTTCTATGGCATCAGTGTAACATAAGTGCAGACTTACTATAATTCACCAAATGTCAGTTGGTCTGTCTGTGTGAGCATAACCCATTGACGGCCTGAGCTATGGTAACCAAATTTTCTGTGGTTACTAATGGCACCTATGAAGCATGTCTTTAGCATATCAATTTTATGAAAATACCTCCCAAAATTAGAGTATGGGGTCTGTGTTTGCACTCACTCTGATAATGATGATCTAATTTTAATGTATGTAAGTATGCATCTATCTGTCTATCTATCCGTCTGTTGGTCAAAGGAATGAAGTAAAATAGGAAAAATAAAAGCTACAGAAAAAAATAGATCACTTTGAGGTGTTGATTATTTAATGGATTTCATTACAGATTGACTTCATTAGTCTCTATAGCAACTAGGACTTATCACAAGGTTTAAAGTGGTGATTCAAGAATAGAAGAAAAAATTGGGAAAGGAAAGAAGGAATGACTGAAGAAGATAAGAGAAAAGACAGAAAAATAAAGGAAAGAAAGTAATGGGGATGTGCAAGTAGCCCTATGGTTGACAGCATGGAATTGGTGAATTGAGTTCAAAATCCAGCTGTGATGGTTCATTTCATATTGTGGCCCTTGAGGAATGCATGAATGCGTCTCTTCTCCCTTCAGCTATGGGTAAATATCATGGAAGATAGGGCAATATATTGAGTACAAGTGAGTGATTTTAAAAAAAAAATGTGGAGGGAAAGAAAGAAAAGTCAGGAGAAAGAAAATTTAAGTTGCTGATAAAACTGAAAATATGGAAGCAGGACATCTATGTTCTTTCCACCTGTTAAAATGCAAAACCAGGGATATATGTATCGGTATCTATCAAGTTGACAAAGAGAGTAACAGCTTATTTTGCTACCGGTAAGTTTATTTACAGCTTGAGCAACATTGTGCCCTAATTTGAAATTGTACTGGAAGATTAGTCTAATTTTTTTCTGTTGACACCATTGTTGTCACAAGATCAAAACATCTGATGATGATGAATTACATTTATTTACATTGGATCCGAAAAAAATACGATTACATTAGTAAATCTCTCACTTTTAGTGTTATTCTGTCGGATGGAAAAAAAATTATCATTCCATATGTAACAACTTAGTGTATGTAGTCAAGAAAAAAACAAGTCTGGTCAGTCACCTCATACAAACTGTCATGTGACCAACATCTTTTGGTAGTATACCTAGTTAAGAGAGATGATTTTATTAGTCACTCCTCTTGACTTTGGTTTGGGCAGTGATCACTAAAAAGTCTGAGTTTTCAGGAAACAATTGGGCTAAAATGAAGTGATCAATTCAGCATAAACTTACTTTGTAAATTGAGCCCTTCCCACTAAAAACTGATTTTCCAAAAAATAAAAAATGTTCTAGTAGACATAGTGAAGAGTAAACGCTTGAATTTTCAGCCCTTTAGCTCCATTGGGAGAGAGATCTTTTTCTTTTGATTAGTATGGCAGATTTCAGTCTGCAGAAAAGAATTAATTTCTAATTCCACTTGAAAAGAATAGCCAAATTGTTGAATGGAGAGCTAAATTATTCCTATAAAAAGAATACCATGGATAAAATTATTCAGGCTATCTTTGTTAGAAATAATGAATGGTATTGGTAGAAATAATGAATGGTATCTATTGAGGAGAATCAAGTTCTGTGTACTGGATGCTGAAACAATTATTTGTACCCCCCCATTAATACATATATATATATATATATATATATATATATATATATATATATATATATATATGTATATATGTATGTATATATATGTATGTATATATATGTATGTATATATATATATATGTATATATATATATATATATATATGTATATATATGTATGTATATATATGTATATATATATATATATATATATATATATATATACATATATGTATGTATATATATATATATATATATATATATACATATATGTATATATATATATATATATATATATATACATATATGTATATATATATATATATATATATATATATATATATATATATATATATATATATATATATATATATATATGCATACATATAGGGAAGACCAGGGCTATTTGGTACATTTTTTCACTTAGATGGCAGTAACTTTCTGTGAGATTAATTCATTAAAACACAAATAAGTCCAAAAGTTACTATGGAAAAGAGAATTCATGGAATGGGTTGTTTAGATCTGAAACATTTGTCAAGTTCATTATATCACCTTTTTAACATTCAGAAAAAAGTGCACAAACCAACCCTACCAGTGGGAATAGTTGGTACAATTTGATTGGATGGGTCAGTTCACTTGCAAGAAGGTATAGAGGTGATCAATACATAGTCATAAATGAAAAATATAAAATTTTAAACAAGGCAGAAGAACATATTTGAGTAGAAAGTAAGATTTTAAGATTACAATAACAACCTGATCGGACAAATGCAATCAAATGTGAGTGGACCTCAGTAATGCATTGTAATAAGGTGGAAGATAGAAAAAAGAACAATATTTTGCAGGCTTTTTGTTCATGGTACATATGACTCAAGCTTAATGGAAAAATGGTAAAAATTTTCCGCTCAAAATGAGGCTAATAGTGGCACATCAAATGATGTCCCCCCTCAGGTGACTCAACTTGCCCCTGTACCAATTAGCCACCGCCCCGCCGTATGTAAGTATGTATGTATATAAGTAAGTATGTATGTATGTATGTATGTATATCTTTCATTATATGGTAAACATACTATTAACATGTCTTTATAAATTTTCCACAAACTCTTCTGATCATTTGAATAGTAAAGATAGGAATTTTGGACAATGGAAAATCCAACCTATCGAAGACACATTCAAATATAAGTTTAATCTGAGTCTCATGGTGATAATAAAATTTTTAAATATGTTTCTGGTCAATTGAACATAGATTTTTTTTATTCCTCCACTGTGCATGTTTTAGAAATTCCTTTGTAAATGTTGACTCTGTTGAATTTTCTGTTCTTATTCCTGTTTTTTGGTCCTTCAATTTTTCTCAAGATGTTTATGAGAAATAAAGATGAAAATTAAATCAAGTGAGAAAGGAAGTAACTTTTATGTGGGATCAACTTGAATAAATCCCACTTTTATTTGAAAGCTTACAATTTGTTGAGTCAATTACTTTTTTGCCCAGCAGAATTTTTTGCTGGGAAGAAGATATGGATCATACAAAATTTTTCTTTGCAAAGTGTTCCTTCTTTTGGCTTATAAGTAGATATGAAGAGGAATTATTTGAATTCCAATGTGTAATCATAACATGTCTGAAAATATATCGGAAACAAAATATCAGAGCTGATTTATTTGCATTTGAATCGGTCAATCATTGAGAAGCAAATCCAATGTCAGACCACACTTTGCAAGTGGCTGATATATAGGGTTAGGAAATTTTACCACAACCAACCATCCCACTCGCTTGACTTGACGCTTTTTGATGACTGTCAGTTTTCTGCAGAACTTCTTGAATAATCAAGAGGTCTGAAAATGACAACAATGCAAAAACGTCACTTCAAACTTTTTTGATTTGAAACTGACGTCAATCTATCACAAAGGAATCTATGATTCTACCGCATGTTGGAAGAAAGTCATCAATAATAATGCAGATTATGCTGAATAACTGTTCACTTGTGAATAGAAAAAAACAGGTTATCAGGATGATTTCCAACATGAAAAGATAGGAATAAAACTGTTTTAGCAATGAATGATTTAACCAACATCTGAACATCCCTCACTGTGAAGAAAAAGAGCAGAAATATTTCTTTATTGAATATTCAACATTTCTTATCTCTTGACAACATTAAAGCCTGTTCTTTCATGCTTTATATAGGCTATAATGTTCAGAATCTGGACTGATGAAATTCCATCTCTAAGCAATTTATGGCTTGTGACATATTCATAAAACCAATGAAGGAAATTCTATATTTTGAGTAACCTCACAGGAGAGTGTCTGTTCGCACATGCATAGTAATGCCACACTGATTGGTTGCTGTTATATCAAGGCCTTATAACTGGTTCTTGAGATATTCAAAATGGCTGTAAATTTTCAGGTCAGACCTCATATGTATATTCATATATTATTGTCTGAAAAGTGCACAAATATGTATAAATATTTGCATTGTGAAAAAAAAAAAGAGGTTATCAGAAAAATAAACTTTTATAATTTCTAACCTGAATAGAAAGGAATAAATCTTTTAGCCATGAATAATTTAACCAACATTTGAACAGTACAAATAATTCTCTCAATGCCGCCTCCAGACAAACAGAGGAAAAAGAATCCAAATATTCCTTAAAAGAAAGACATGAAATATTCAATGAACAACATTTAAGGTTGTTCATTTTATGCTCTATATAAGCTATAATACCTAAGATAAGATCAGGTCTGAGCCATTCAGAGCCAAATAACTTCATGGTTTTTGACAGTTTCATTAAACCAATGAAGGAAATCTAATATCTTGAGTAACCACATAGGAGAGTGTCTGTGCACATGTGCATTGTAGGGTCTCAGTCTGATTGGTTGCTAAGTTGCATCAATGCCTTGCAACTAGCTCTCAGGACATTAAAAATGACTGGAAACTTTCCGGAAAGACCTGAAAAGTGCACGGATATGTATATATATATATATATTTGCATTGTGAATAGAAGAAAAAGAGGTTATCAAAGTTTTCATGATTTTTAACCTGAAAAGAAAAGAATAAAACTGTTTTATCTATGAATAATTTAACCGTCAATTGAATAGTACAAATAAATCTTGTGATGCTGCCTAGGGACAGAAAAAAAGAGTGCAAGTATTCCTTGTAAGAAAGACATAAAACATTCAATGAATCTTATCTCTGGCTAACATTACAAGCTGTTCTTTTCAGAACATATAGACTATCATAGCATTAAAAAGAAAATTATCGAACATTATAGACTGTATTATAACATTAAAGGTACATTATAGCTTATGTTCAGAATCAGGTCAGACTGAATTCAATCTCAGGGCAATTCAGAAACCAATAACTTGATGGTTTGCAATGGTTTCATAAAAACCAATGAAAGAAATTCAGTTTTTTGATTCTGCCATAAATTCTCAATCACCCACAAATGGTCCACCCAACCAACCAGCCAAGTGGGCTACAGAATCATCTCTCTATGCTTGTCTGTGTATCTACGTGTGTGAGTGTGTCTCCAGGCACACTGGGTTACAACTTTGATACTACAACCTTGAAAATTTACATAAGTATACCACTAAGCACCACCTAAAAGGTTTTTGTTTTTTCAAAAAAGAACCCCCTTGGGTGTCTGTGATCATTTTGGACCTGGATGCCTAAATCTTGAGCTGGAAATTTTTAGACAATTTTGGATAAAAAATTTATTTTTTTAGATGATTTTTTTGATAACTAGATCTAGTACATGTGCTGGCTATGGTGGTTCATTGATGCGAGGTATTGATATACACATTATCTTTATTTATTATCTCTGCCAATGGAGTTGGAAGAGGTATATGTATTCATTCAAGTCTGTCAGTCAGTCGAAACAATATCTCCTAAAGTTCTCAATGAATTTTGATAACATTTCATGGAATGCTAAGCCATGAACTAAGGAAATACTGATTGAATTTTGGGGCAGATCAGTGGATTTTTAGATTAAACTCCTCTGCATCGTAGCTGTATATAAATTGATTTTCATTCACTTAATAGAGCTAGTCGGACCAACTTGAAAACTGAAAAAATCAGTTTCAGTTGATTATTACTTATAAATCAAGATCAGGGAAAATGAATAGAAAGTTCAAAGGTGAGATTTGACCTTCTTTCTGGAAATTCTCATAAGTTTTTCCTATATAAATTAGTGATAATTGCTTCTATGCTTGAAGGTATTTTTGTTTATGAAAAGTTTTCATAAGAACACTCTACTTTCAGATAACGTGGGAGAAATCAGTAGAGGGTTTGCTGTTATGCAGACTTATATAAAGTGAATAAAAATAGTTTACATTTGACAGAAATAGAATGAAATGAATGAATTTAGTTTCATAAAGTCTGAGAGATGAATCAATAAATCAGTTGGCATTATGAAGAAACAAGCATAAAAATGTTTAAGAAGATAGAAATAGAATATATATATATATATATATATATATATATATATATATATATATATATATATACATATATATATATATATATACATACATATACATACATATATATATATATATATGTGTACATATATATATATATATATATATATATACATATATATATATATATATATATATATATATATATATATATATATATATAGTCTAAAGACCTTTACTACTTTAAACACTAAACATGAAAAAACTTTTTCCTAATGTCTGTCAATGCAATTCATGTAATTTTTTTCAAGTATGTTTTTCCTGATTCACATATACTTTGTTATTATGGTACAATGTATGAATTCTCTCTTGCTGGGATCATCAGTTGTTTACTATATATATATATATATATATATATATATATATATATATGTATACGCAATGATGCAAGCACATACACACTCACACATATATATGTAGTAGCTGAATACCTGTCCTACAGACGGATATTCAACTAGTGTATATATATATATATGTTGATGAAACCTTCCTCCGACAGACCATTCTTATTTCAGACCAAACTTGACTCTCACCTACACAAATACAAACACCACCCCCTCTGCTCCTACTAAACAACCGACAACACAGAAATGTTATTTCTTTCCTCAACCTCAAACATGTAAACAGCAAAATTTTTTTTGCATTGCTGCAAGTTTTCCTCTGAAAAAGATAGTTGGCACTGGTTGAAATACATCAAAACATGCCTATATGATGGTTAAACTTTTCTGTTTTGTTTTCATTTTCAAGATGTAACATCTGTTTTCTTTCAAGTTTTTCTCTTCACTTTCCTATTGTCACTTTCATCAGCATTCTGTCTGACAGATGAACAGGTGAACAGACAGACATGGGTGAACATATATACCTCTTCCAACTTTGTTGGCAGAATTAAACCAACTCGTGCTATATCCTGTAGAAAAAATTGCAAGTTGATCTGACACTGTCTAAAATAAAATGGCTCTTCCATTTAATCACCCAAGTTGGTCATTCTGCCTAAACCCTTTTCAACCAATCTCGGACCTGTCACTTCAGATACATATTACTAATGTATGAATAGAAATTAAGTGATATCAAGTGAAAAATCACCCTAACTGATATATTATTTAAGGAGTAAAACAAGGAGAATTCAATTCTAACCAAACAATACTTAAATGACATCATGTTACTGTAAATGATTAAAGTCTTCAATCAATCAATCTCTCTCAATATATATTCTAGCACATACCCAAACAAAATGACAGGGTTATCTATGTATGGATGGCACTAAGGAGCCTAAAGCTATTTCAATAAGTGATTTATTTTTGATACATCAAGAATTCAAATTTGATACTTTTTTTGAGTCTCAACTCAACTCAAGCTGTTTTAAAGGGTGATTAGTCATGAAGTCTTAAGACGAAATAATGAGTAAAAAAACACCACAAATATTGTGTAGGATAAAAAGAGAGATGAATAAACAGCAAGACAGTAAAAAGCTGAGTTGAATTTTGTTCCAGAATCAGCGAATTGGATCACTATGAAGAGACATGCATAAGTATGACAACTAAAATAGAATTCACACACACACACACACACACATATTGCAGAATATGCTGAGAGAGAGAGAGAGAAAGAGAGAGAGAGAGAGAGAGAGAGAGAGAAGCAGAAAAATACAAAGTTTATTTCTGGCCAAATTAAATGAATCATTAGAATTCATTAGCTTTCTTCGAATTCTTTAAATAAATCAATTCTTCAAACAATAGCAAAAATTAAGTACAGAAGTCTTGAAAGAAAGACACCTATTGTAGAGCAAATGCTTGTATTTTCCAACTATTTGTCCAATGTAGACAAGGTTGTGTATATTTTGCAACAATTTCTTCCTTAATTTATAAAATGGAGGCATAAATCTCTCGTAATTGACTCAAAAAGATGATAAAATGATTCAGAGATCAATTTAATTTATTGTCCCTTTTTGAATATAAGAAATTATACATATTTATATATCTCAGATAATGTATACTTTTGCAGTAATTTTTCTTTTAAGCAAGTGTCATGAAACGCAACCAATAGTTTTTGTCATTTAAACTTTAGAAAGAATTTTTTTTGCAAATGAGTTTCTTCATTGGGTTAAAAAAATGAAGGAACTGAAGGAGCTGTCCAAAATTTGTACTATATTTGTTGCAATACTTTCGACCATCATTGGTCATTTTCAGAAAGTATTTCATAGTATTTCAAAGTCCAATGTTCACAGTAATAGTAATAAAAAAGATTTTGAATAGATTAAGTAATCCACAGTAATGATAAGAAAGAGAGATAATTATGTAATCAAATGCACCCTTATATCCAACAAGATGAAAAAACCATCATACATATAATTTATAGATATATATCCCTCCACTGATTCCAATAAATATCTGAGATTAATTTATTACAAGAAGTTAAAAACTTCTGATCATGTAATAACCAACTATTCTCCCTCGTCCCCCAATAAAAAAGGCCTTGTGCATAAGACAAATGCTTTGAATCAATTTCAAATCCTTTGGGAGATTTTGCCTCTGACGGTAAAGAAAAAACTCGTATAGGGTACCACTCTTACTTATCGCTCAACTAGCCACTCTTTTGAACTGTTATATCTACTTCTCCTCCAATACCCATAAGATTCTCATAGGCAGCACTAAAATATTACCTAATTCTAACAATAAAGAGATTTCAAATCCTGGAGGCCATCTTTTTCAAAGCCAGCCATCATCATCATCATCATCATCATCATCATAATCATCAGTCTTTTAACATCTGTTGTTGGACATAGACCTCCCCCAAGATTTGCAACAACTCTCTATCATGTGTCAGCCTCGGGTTCTCGTGTGATCTCTGGGGATCCATGTTGTGAGTCGTGATGTCCATTAGTTGTCTGCCGTTCTTGCAACATAACCAGCCCATTGCCATTTAAGTTTTCTAGTAGATTCTATGATGCCCCAGACTCCTGTTTTCTTCCTGATATAATGTGCTGTCTTGTGATTCTCTCATGTGCGTATTGCATGCTTCTCAGTTGATCGGTCCGTCTCTTGGTTAGGTTCCATGTTTCAGCTCCATAGGTGACTATCAGGAGAATGAATTGGTTGCATACTCTTCTTTTTAGGATTATTGGGATCGTCTGGTTTTTGAAAGTTGAGCTTGCTCTGCTCAAAGCTTACCATCCCAAAGTGATTCTTCGTTTGATTTCCTCCTGTTTTGAGGATCTCATGGTGATTCGTTGTCCTTGGTAGATGTAGTGGTCTACCTTGCCGAGTTTTGCATCTTCTACCTTGACAGTTATGTTCTTATTCTCAACATTAATAAAATATCTTACAAAATGGGAGAAGGTATTTTAAAGTGCCTATACTAACAATACTAACACATGATAATTTCTTCTAAAGTTTTTGAATAATAGAATAGCGATGTAACGCATTTTACAATGGAAACATTGCCATGTGAAATAACATTGCCAAAGTAAACAATCTATCTTAAATAGAAAATATTTTAATATATTATTCAATCATATTTGAAATAAAAAACAATTATTCACACACAAGAGAAATTAATATATATACACACACACACACACACATATATATATATATATATATATATATATATATATATATATATATATATACTTATGTTTTTGTGAATTTGCTGACAATAAATAACATTTAAGTGATGGAGTTGTAAGAGAGAAGAATGTTAATTTAATAAAAATGTAAACATTAAAAACATTCAATCATTCTAAAAGTTGAAAACATCAACAAAACAATCTGCCAGAATGAAGCAATATACATTATGAATAAAATATATGAATTAAATATATGCTTTTTTATAAAAAATACAAAAAACTGATATGCGTTAGTTTTTGTCTACTAAATGACTATTATTAGTGAATCAGTAGAAGTTCATTTTGTAGTAGCTTGACTGTTTATCAGCACTACTACTATTATTGATGAACGTACTTTTTATTGATTTCATTAATATTTATAGCAGGTGCGGTCTCATGCTAATTAATCATTAGCAACAGTATCATGTAATTTTGAATACTACAGCAGTAATTTTCTTATTATCATCGCAAATGGTAACATTAGAAATAGAAGTGCTACTTATTTTCAGGTTTCAAGGTGAAGTATTTCTATTTTTATGTATTTTTTCCTTTCTCAATAAAGTTGGGAGAGATATATGTATTCATTCATCCAAATGATATCGCCATCAGTTCTGAATGAATTCCAATGAGATTTTGTTGAAGGGTGACCCAAGGCCCAAGGAAAAATTGATTAGATTTGGGGCAGATCCGGAAATTGTTTTCAATTGAAAGATATTTTTTTCATAAATTAAGACAACAGACTGAAAAATGGAAAATCAAACTCACAGTTACCTCTCCTGCATCACAACTATGCATGAATTGATTTTCATTCAGTTTTTAGTTAGTGTAAGTTGTTGGCAGTGGTATGCGCCCTCTGAAAGCTTTCCAGTTTTATTAGTTTTTACTCGTTTTTTAATTTAATTTAATGTGTCAAGGTTTTTAGATGTGTCCACACATCTCTATTAGACACTTTTCAGACAGTTGGTCAATCTCAGTTACATTAAGGTATAGTGTCATTAGAAGAAGTGGCGTCATCAGAAGATATCTATCCTGATCAATTTTTTTTTATGAGCTGCTAATGATATCATGAGTAGGCCGACTTTCTTGCTTTCTTCATTCAATTCATCTATCATCAGTTAGAGATTGTGTAGGTTCTCTGCGAAAAGGGCAATGTCGCCTGCAAATCTGAAGTTGCTCAGATACTAGCTGTCTATTCTAGTTCCTTTACTCTCCTAGTCTTGTCTTCTGAAGATCATCTCGAGGCAGGCTGTGAAGAGTTTGGGTGAGCTAGTATCACCTTGTCTCACTCCTTTCTGGAGCTGAAACGGGTCCGAGTCTTTGTAGCCTGATAAAGGAGCTGCTGTAATTGTATATATGTTTCAGTACTTCGACATATACTGGATCTACACCTTGTTGAGTAATGGCCTCCATGACTTTAGGGATTTCTACTGAGTCAAACGCCCTTTTGAAGTTGATAAATACTACAGCGAGTGGTAGTTTATATTCTGCTGCTTTTTCTGATGATTCTTGTGATAAGTTTGTATACGAGTATAAAAGTGTATAAAAGTTTGTATACATCCGTATTGGAGATAAAAATACTAAGATCAAAATTGAGGACACAGAACTGGAGAAAGTAGATCACTACATCTAACTAGGACAACAAATCTCCATGAGACCCTTAAAAGAAGAAGAAATCAAGAGAAGAATCACACTAGGATGGCAAGCCTTTGGCAAAGCAAGCTCAACCTTCAAAAATAAGATGCAATTTCCCAATAGTCACTTATGGAGCTGAAGCATGGAACCTAAGCAAGAGACAGATCCGCAAAATGAGAACTATGCAATGTGCTCATGAAGGAATTATGCTGGGCCTCACATGGAGAGACCACAAAACAGCACAGTACATCTGGGAAAAGACAAGAGTCAGGGACATCATAGAATCCATTAAAAATCTCAAATGGCAGTGGGCTGGCCATGTTGCAAGAATGGTGGACAACTGATGGACATCACAACTCACAACATGGATTCCTTGAGATCACATGCGGAACCAAGGCCGGCAGAATATTAGATGGAGAGATGAGCTAGACAAATTCAGAGAAGTGTGGCAAATCTTGGGGAAGGTCTATGTCCAATGATGGACGTTGAAAGACTGATGATGATGATGATGATGATGAATGATATCATAAAAGAATATCCGAGGTTTACATTTTTTTGATTAAAAAAAGTCAGAAATGGCTGAAAAAGCTATTTATGATGTCTATTGAAAATCATACTTGCAGAATAATATTCCATATTGCAATGTTTTACAAGAATGAGAATTGATTGACTCAAAGGAAGACTATTTGCTCATCCCCCTCTACCACTGCTGTCAATAATTCTTCATCCATAGGAAGTGATTCATTATTGGGTTCTGTATTTCTTGACCTAAACTTATTTAATCTTCAGCTACTACTACCATAGATGGTGGACGCATTGTTGAACTTTTGGTTCTCATTAGACAATTGAAGTAGTTTTGGCTAAGACTTGAATTCGCATCCTATATCTTGGGAGTTTGACTTTCACGGAGGAAACTTTAATTTTAAGTTTAATGGTTGAAGAATAAAACAGCTTAAACATGGTGTTAAAAAGAAATAGAAGAATAAGAAAACCCATCAAAATTATTTGGTGTGGAGTCTGGAACTGTACCTGGAGCATTTCATTTAGATCAAGTGGGACCCATTTTTCTAAATTTTTTAACCATGCCTATTATTCTGGGATGATCTCATATTGTTGTTGTAGAGAGTCCCAAAGTCCACAGAAAGTGATCAAACCATTGTTCGTGAGTCATTGACCACTGTTGTCAATAATTCTTCATCCTTAAAAAGTAGTTTATTATCGGGATCTATATTTCTTGACCTAAACCTACTGAACCAATGCTGAACAGTCTTCACTGTTGCAATGTTCATTCCAGTTGGTTTGTTGATGTTATCAGTGGCTTGATCTGCATTATATCCTAAAATCATGCTTGAAAATTTGTTCAACTACTTGGGTAGACACCATTGCCGTCAAGGGCTCCAGAAATTTCTAATAAAATACAATTATATCTCTACTTACATTGAAGTTGCAAAAAAATGAAATTGCATAAGTAAATCTTTTACTTTCAGCATTATTCTCTAAGGTGTAAACAAAATTAAATTTCTTATGTAACAACATAATGAAAGGTGTCATAATTATTATGACTGTTATGAAAATATCAATTGTGATGGTATCATTGTTAGTTTATGTATTGTTAGTTTCCTATCCTGAACCTTTAAGGCTAATCAATATAAACCCTTCCCCACAAAAAAATAAATAAGGATAGGCAGTCTACCAATGTTTTTGAGCAGACTGGTGCAAAACTGGTAATAGGCCCACGCCAGATGGGAAATGCAGGCCCCATTTCAAATGGCTCATTAAGTATTTCTGTAATAAGTGCTAATATGATTTATGCATTGGGCATATATATATATATATATATATATATATATATATATATATATATATATATATATATATATATCATACACAATATGATTACAAGTAACAGAACAGTAAAGCAACTAGAACAATTTACACAAAAGATTATGGCAAGCAGTTTTATTGAAAATGTACATGTATAATGGAGTGCAGTGTTGTAATAGGAAGCAGAAAAAATAATGATATTTTCTTCTACCAAGGGAAATAGCCCTCCTCAAAATAATCGACCTATGTCAATCTGAATCCCTTCTGTTCTGGCTTATTTCTGAAAACTGAGAATGGTAGCTAAAGAGTTAGGCAAGAGAAAAGGGAACCAAAGATATTGAGCTGCAGAAGTAGTTTGAAATCTAAGAGAAACCAAAAATTGCTGGCATTGTTTGCGATGCAATGCAGACAAATTTCAGAAAAATAAAATATTGAATAAAAGCCCCCCCCCCCGAAATGTATCCCACAGGAATTGAATGAAATGCTCCAAAACAATACAGGACTCTACACCTCTCAGCTGACTCTATCTAAGCTTAAAGAATTGGGATATGAAATCTTGCAGCATCCTCCATATTCACCTGAAATATCCCTGACTGATTATCATCTTCCTAAGACATAGACAGACCAAAGAGAGAAGAATCTATAGCCCACTTGACTGGTTGATCACGTGGGCCATTTGATAGTATCATTGTTAATTTATACATGAAAAGCTTTCTATCATAATTCTCCAAGATAAATAGTAACTTTTGTAAACTCTTCCCAATAAAAGATAGTTAAAGACATGCATTTGAAAGTCAACATTTTCTACTAATTTTTCTGGGAACTGAAAATGGTAGATTAAAAGTTTGCAAGAGAAAAGGGTCTTAACAATTGAAAGCTGCAGAAATATTTCAACATCTAAGAGAAACCGAAAGTTATTGGCATCGTTCGCAATGCAATGCAGGCAGGTTTCGGAAAAATCAATAAACGCCCTGTAGAAATGGGTCAGTGATAATGGATGCTATTCACTGCATGCAAATATACGTAACAAGGTGGGGGGGGGTGGAACAAGAAAATGGGAGGAAGAAGAAGGAAGAGAAAAAGAAGAACAAGAGAGGACCTTGATTTTGTGTGTGTGTGCATTTTCTTTCTTAAATAATTGATTGGACCGATCACCGTAGACAAGTGATAGTGTGCTCACCTCCAGTTCAGTAGGCTGTGGTTTAATCTATTGATCAGTCATACTAAAGACTTTAAAAATGGTACTAAATGCCTCTCCACAAAGCGTTTAGCATAAAAACTAGGATGGAGGAACCTCCCCCTGAGACTAAAGGGTTATGGCCAAATCATGTTGGATTCAATGTTTTTTGTAAGATCAAAATCAAATAATGTGAAACCTGGTCAGTAGCAAGGTGGGTGACCACTTACAAATACCAAATGTTGTAGGCAGAACATAGCTGACAGGCCTAGCTAACCAAAAGTGGGTTTTACTAACAATTACTTGTGTTTACCGCAGCACCCTTGATGAGAGTATGAGAGGAGAACAATGATACATAGAATAATTGATTCAAGATGATTGATAAGAAAAGCAGTACAAAAAACAGGAAACATTCAGAAATGTTACCAATAATAACTGAATGAAAATCTGTTCATACATAGCAACGATGCAGGGGAGGTAGGTGTGAAAAATTTCTAGAAATCAAAAAAAGCCCCACAGAAATGGATCAGAGATAATGGATGCTATTCAGAGCATCAAATATATGTTATAGGGAGGAAGAAAGAATGAAGCAGGAAATAAGGGAGGGAGAAAGAAGAAAAAAGAATGAGAAAAAAACTTTGGTTTTGTGTGTGTGCATCTTCTTCCTCAAATAATTGATGAAAGAGTTAAAAAAACTGAAATCATATTTTTAAAAGACAAAAAACAAGATTTAGTTAAAATCTTTGAAATGGTAGAAATAGTGCTGGGATGTTTGAAACACTAACGTACTTGGAAATGTATCGTAGAATCCATTAGAAAACACAAATGCTAATGGAAAGGCCCTGTTGCAATAATATCAGACAGGTGCTGGATTTCAAGACTGACAATGTGGATCCCAAGAAGTCAAACACAAAATTGTGTCTAACAGAAAACAAGATAGCATGATGACTTGGACAACACATCAAATCAATAGATCTGGCGAAGGTCTATCCCCAAAAAATGGACCTTAGAGGGCTGATGATAAAGATGAGATTAAATTTCTTGCAGCTCTCATACTTGCTCACAATGCCGCCACAGGTGGTATTGTGTACGGAACCATCTTTTTAAGAGCAGGTGTCAATGGTGGTGTAAAGTACGGACACACATTCATGTTGATGTAAAGAATGTTGAAATGGGGTCAGTGATGATGGATGCTATTCAGCGTGTGCAAATATATGTTAAGGTGGGGGAGAAGAAATTAGGGATGAAGAAGAATAAAAAAAGAGAGAGAAAAGAAATTAGTTTTATGTGTGTGTACATTTTTCTTTTTCAAACCAACCACAATAATGTACGGCATGATTTTTTCTGTTACTCTTTCTTTAACAATGGACCCTTCCACTTAAAAAGGAAGCATTTTGCTAGGAAAAATATCTCCAATCCAATATTTGAAACAATTGATTGTGCATTTTCTTTCTTTTAAATATGAAAAAATGATTGTTAAAAAGAGCGCTGCAGGGGAAAAACTAAAAAGCACACAGAGAGCGCATACCTCTGCCAATGCCATAACCACTAAAAACCAGTGGAGGAGTGCTGTGGGAATGAGTGGAATCGCTACCCCTTACTTGTTTGGGTGGTGGAACAATATTCCCTCACTATCTATATTCTACTAAAATTCTCATTCTGTTTACATTTTTTGAACATTGTATGTTGTAGCAATATATATATACTAGTTGGGGAACCCACCGTTAGGTAGGGAGTAATGTAAGCAAAACTGAAAGTAGTAAATTTAACATAATTTAATCAGGTATAGTAACTGGGAATTCATACCTGCTGATTAACCATCATCTGTTAGCAGAATTATTGTCAGTTGTTTGTCATGTAAGGTTTGTTTAGGGTGCAGCTGTCTCCATTGAAGATGCCAAAAGTGACCTGACCATGAAATTGACCTTCTGAGGTCACCAAAGGTCAGCACTACCTATTAAATGTTCACCCTGGGCTCTTATCCTTGTACACAAATGTGCAGCCTTTGGGATGCATCTGTTTGCGTTCGATTTGAAAATATCAAAATTGACCAGACCTTAAATTGACTGTTAAAGATCACCAGAGGTCAGCACCATATATTCTATATTAATCCTGTAGTTTGGTTATAATGGTGTGACATATAACTACGACAAAGGGAAAGTAATTGTGTATGCATCAACCCAAAAATACAATCACTCAACCTTTCCAGGAAATTTAATTGAAAAATCTTGGAGATATTGTGTAGACAGTCATAAGCATATACATGTATATATGAAAAATAAGTGGAAAAATATCTCTCAGAATCGAAATGGACCCACCCGAAAATTCAACCAACTCTTACATATTCCATTTCCCTTGCTTCTAGAAAATCTAATAAAAATTCATAAGTATCTTTTGGATATATCTTGTGGACAGATGGAATGGTGGACAGACAGAAAGAAAGGCAGACAGACTGAAAGAAGCAGCCTTATACGTATCCTGCTCCAAGATTTCACACGCTTCCACTTTTCAAAACTGTCTATGAAATCCTCTTTTGGGATTTCTATCAGCTGCTTTGTTGAGTTCTCCTTAATCTCATCCACAGTCTAAAATATCATCCCTTTCAATGGCAATTTTAGCTTTAGGAAAAGCCAGAAATTGCAAGGAACCAAATCTGGATTGTAAGGAGAGTTGGTACAATTTGGTAATGTGATAGGTTAATAAAAACTCTTGTGTACAACCTTTTTAATGTCAATTTGTTTAGAAAATTTTCTTTCTTTACCCTGGGCAGAGAGAGAGGCATGGGAGATTGATTTGTCCATGTACCCACTGATAATTGGGAATTCTAGATCTGTTAATAGTGAAACTAATGACAATTATCATAATAATAATTTTCAGAAGTCTTTATCTTCATTTGGACTATTTAAAAGGACCCTGAAAAGAAAACTAAAATACATACAACAAATTCCACACCCAAGGAACTTGTCCAAAATAAAATTAGTCTATCAGCGAAAGAGAGAATGTTTTGACACAACAGTTAGCAAGTGAGCTGATCCCACTCATTGGGTTATTAGGAGAATTGATTTTTAATGAAAGCAGAAAATTTCAGTGCTTATATTGACTTCTTTCCCACTTAGATATTGTATTGAAAACATCCTTTTTCATTTCGAAGCAACCAATTGAATCTTGTCTATTTGCTGCTTACTGATTCTTGATTTTTCCTATTTTTTCCTCTACTTCAACATCTACCCGCCTCCCTCTTTGACTACTGTTCATTATCCTTTCATCTCTTACTGTTTTTATAAAAAATTCTCTCTCTGTCTCTCTTTTCTCTCTCTGTCTCTGTCTCTTCTCTTTGCCTTTTCTTTATCTTTATTTTCTCTTTGTTAAACAGACCAGTTTAATCCCTGTTACTGGGATAGTTTATGTGTTCTGACATGTATACGCATCTATCTAGTATCTATATATCTATCCAGCCCCAACCTAACCTAACTTGAAATTTTGCACAGACACATACCTGCTGCAATAAGTAGGGAAAATTACTCTTTCGTTTTTAGAAAATTACACCCTTAAAAAGTTTTTTTGGGGGGTTCAATTCGCAATGAAAGTTTATGTCAAATTGGTCCCTCAGTTTTTATCCAGCAGCATTCACATTGGGTTTTTATTCTGGAAATTTGCTCTTTTTAGTGAGCAGAAAAGGCAAGAAAACCACTGCTCAAGTTATGAAGTGAAAAGCAGCATTTATATTCAGTGGCAATTATTCATAATTTCCTTTAGAACTCTAGTTTTTTCTGTCTCTCATTTTGCCTATTTACAGCAACTACTCTACCAATTGTACAACTAGAACTTTTATGGTTGGCTGAATATCAAATCTAACCCTTCAACCAATCATTCTTTTTCCTCTGATTACTCAGCACCATATTTGTTACTGTTGTATAAGGAGTAGTAATATAATCTTGATTTATTTGTAATGAAAAGAGACTATTTGAAATATACTGGATAATTTTTACACTCACTGTATATATTTGCATGATTTTATGTCAACTCCTCTTGCTCATCTCTTTTGGTGCACTTAATTACACACACACACACACACACACACACACACACACACACACACACACACACATATATATATATATATATATATATATATATACATATATATATACATATATATACATATATATATATATATGTATATATGTATATACATATATATATATATATATATATATATACATATATATACATATATATATATATATGTATATATGTATATACATATATATATATATATATATATATATATATATATATATATATATATATATATATATATATATATATATATATTCAGCTTATATATCATTACTCAGCTTATCCTGGAATGTGACACAGCCAGACATCTGGAGCACTTTTGAGGTTTGAACTCACTACAGCAGTGATGGTCAGTAAGATAAAATTGTTATTCAAGGTATCCTGTAAGTATTATATTGATGAAAGTGATCCAGATTTATTTTTTATCAGATAAATTGTCAAGGATTTTTATTTTATCTTAATATTAGTTGCTTGATAGACTGTCATTTTATGGCAGTAAGCATACAATGCAGACGCAGATTGGAAATAAAGAATAAGCTCTAGATGAGACTCGAACCTGCATTCCTTTTACCTCTGATCTGTATAGTTTACACTGCTATCAACTAATGGTCTGAGGAAGCTGTGATAAAAATTACTGGCATAGTGATCCAGTTAGCCACGATTGAAGTGATAAAGGAGTTCAAATTATGTCATGAAGTCATTATCATGAAAACCTTTACAGACCGGAATTTCCTCAAACTTGCTTCCCCTCAAAAAGAAATTGCCAATTTCCAAGTCTGGAGTGAATCTGAAATTTAGATTCACTAAAATTTGGTACTACTTAACCTAGTTTATGTAACTCAATTTACTTAATTAAAAAATAACTCAATATGTCGAGAAACTATTCATGCAAATATCCCTCAAAGAGGAGTGGAGTGAAGTATTATTAGGAAGAAGCCAAGGAGGAAATATATTTGTTTGAATGTATATACAAGGTCTGTCCACAGAGTATCCAGCTATATTGCATATCTCAAGAACTGGTTGCATGGTCTTACTGCATATGTGTGAAGTCATTATCATAAACACCTTTAAAGACCGGATCTCCTTAAACTTCCTCCTCCATGAAAAGAAATTACCAATTTTCAAGCCTGAAGTAAACTGTACTCAATTAACTCTAAAAAAATAAATTGATATGAAAAGAAACTATTCATACAAAGTTCTTTCAAAAAGGATTGGAGTCAAATATTATTGGGTTGTTTGTTGACCTTTGACCTTAGAAGAATGCTTGAGTGAATTGACAGCAATGAAAGTATTTTTCAAGATGGGTGGTAGAAGCCAGAGGAGAAATATATATATATATATATATATATATATATATATATATATATATATATATATATATATATATATATATATATATATATATATATATATATATATATGTATGTATATATATATATATATATATATGTATGTATATATATATATGTATATATGTATATATATATATATATATATATATATATGCATAGAGGAAGCTGCTCATTGTCACAAGATCTTTGAGTTAACAATAACTGGCTGATAACATTTACCAAAGAGGATGCCACTTATTGTGATCACTTTGAGACAGGGTCTCTTGGATAATGATAACCAATTGATAACTTTAAGCAAGGGATATACAGAGGAAGCTGCTTATTGTTATCACTTTTAGACAGGGTATTGTAGGTAACAATAACTGGCTGATAACTGGCTAAGAAATAATATAAAAATTGGAACAGTTTACATTCATTGTAACAAATTCATTCTTATATTATCAAATTCATTCTTAAAGATCTCTTTACATTATGGAAAATAATATTAAATTAAAAGGAATTTTTAATTCAATTTAATTACAGTGTTTGGGGCTGAGTGGTTTGGATTACAATAACTGTTAGATAATATTTTCATGATTATAATAAACAGCTACCTCTGTATATCCCTAAACAGTGGACCCCTCATTTTCAGTTTCATTTCTTGTGGTTTGAAGAGTAGTGATGATGGCAATTTGCAAAGAGATGCAACAAAATGCTACCTTTAAGTGAAAGGGTGAAACTCCTTGACTTAATAAGGAAAAAAAAATCATATGCTGTGATTTCTACTGTAAGAACGAATCTTCTGTCCACCACAACTTATATGACAGTATATTGTTATAATTGTTCTTTTTTATCATTATTGTCGTTAGTCTCTTTTGTGACTTGAATTAAACTTAATCATAGGTATGTATGTACAGGAAAAAACAAAGTATACATAGTGTTCGGTACAATGTGTGGTTTTTCACATCTGCTGGAGGTGTTGCAGCATATCCCCCATGGATTAAGGAGAACTACTGTGTGTGTATATATATATATATATATGTGTGTGTGTGTGTGTATTGATTTCTGTGTCTTTGCCATTTATATCTAAATTAGCTCTATTGCTGATATCAAGTACACTTCCCTCATAAAGAACAGAACTTTCAATAACAATAACAATAACAATAACAATATATATATATATATATATATATATATATATATATATATATATATATACATATATATATATATATATATATATAAACAGGTAGAAAAAATGTATATATGATGAATTTTACATGAATTTTTGATAATTTCTTCATTCAAAGACCGCTCAATACTTCATGTAGAGTCAATATAAGCAGAATGTAACCAGAAATAGACATGTCTACATATTTGTATAGTGAAACAATGGTTAAACATTGTAATTGATAAACTTTCCTTTAAGCACATATTTATATGTATATACATACATCTTTACATATTTTTTTTAAATACTAAAACTACTTTAACAGTGCTTCCAACTAATTCTCTATCAGATAATGACTCTTGGAGACTGGCCTGGTTTGGGGGCTGAAACTAAACTTTATTACCGAGTGCCACAGAAATACCTCAGAATGTTGGTTCTTTTTCATAGTGTGTGAAAACTAGATCCATGTTCAGTCGCTTGATATACTTTCTCCTAACCCATCTAGTCATATGAACTTTAGCCACAGTTCAATTGGCAATAAATCCTGGCCATTCTACTTCAATAAGAAATAAAATGTTTGCCAGCAATGTTTTTGCTTTTTGCTCTCAGATATTCAGATTGTTCCCCTGCTTGTATTCATGGTTTCACTTGACATTTTCCTCAAAATCAGTTGAAATGACGAGACAAGTCTGGTTAGTCACGCAATAGAAACTGTCATGTGACCAATTTAGCTGCATACCATGTTGTGGGTGATGAATGATAACACTCGAAAAAGGGTTTGATTAATGAATAAATTATTTCTCTCACCTTTTATTGGGGTGTGATCAATAAAAAAATTTAAATAAAAAAAAAAACAAGCATAAAATGCTGATGGACACAAACTAAGGGACTGATTACATTGTAAAATGAACCCACCCATTGTAAAATGAACCCACCCACTAAAACCTATTTTGGGGAGGAATTTGAAAAAAAAACCAAAAAGAAGTTTTTTTCTAGATATGTTTGAATTTTCAATCCTTTAGAATTTATTTATCTATGCATAATAGATAAATAGATAGATAGGTAGATTGATAGCCAGCAAGCTAGCCAAACTCACTGCTGAGCGTTTTGGTGAACGGTTTTTGAAAGATGACCTCCCAATCCATTTCACTTCCAAATAAGTTTTGAACTTTACAAAGAAACCTCAAAAGGAGTGTCAAAAGGATCAAAAAACAAAATAGATAGAAAATGATCTCAGCCAAAAAGATGAGATGATTTCCAATTTCTTTCACTTTCAAATGAGTTTTTGACTTTTACAAAGGAATGTTTTCTTTCTTTATGGAGTTTATTGTTTCTAAATGGTCTGTTAAAATGGATTACCCAGCACAGTTCTGGAACCAAGCATGTCAGGGAATTGGTCGAGTATCTGCATTACTATATTTTGATAACCCTGGTCAATCTTTGCTGATTTATTTATGAGACTTGTTTAAGAATGATTTAAGGGTGCTGAACTCAAACATCAGATTGGTTTTTGCCTATCGGATCAAGTTTTGCTCTACAGCATTCCCCAATTTTAGATCAATTGCCACCAAAAAGTACTTGATTACAATGATTTCCACAATCACTTCAATCCTATTCTGATCATTTTATTTAGAATACCATTCCAACAAATGATTCCATGAATCAATTTTACGATTAACAAATATATTGGTGGATTATGACCTATCAGGTTGAAATATTGAGATAGGAAAATATCAATCGATGCTAAAACTGAATGAATTTTCATTGAAAATGGGTTCAAAGTAATCCAGATGATTTAATTTCGAATATTTCACAAACAAATTAATGACTGACAGATTTATTTACATTACCTGATATCAGTAAATGACACACTCTTTCTTCACGGATCAAATTTTCCTTTGTAGGCTTTTCTGAAGTATTTCATTTCTAGACAGTTTCTTCTAAAAGTTGGCCATCATGTAAATATCTCACTAACCTTGCTATTGCTCCTCCATAGCTTTTATATCTTGACAGTACCTTTTGATTTGCTCATCACTTACATCACTTGGATTTTCAGAAAAATTATCAAGATGACTTTTGAGGTAATGAACCTTTATGCTCATGTTATAACCCAAACAATGGGTACATTGTAGAACTAAAACTTGATGTGATAGGCGGAAAAAAAAAAAATTTTTTTTAAATCAGTGCCCTGAAGTAAGTTAAAAACAAGTTTCAGATCTTAGTCAGCAGAAAATAATGAAAAAAATATTGACCAGTACAAGATATTCATTAATTATATGCTGGTAATATATCATCAATAATAGTCGGATTACATTCTGGAAATTAGGTTTTCAATTATATTGAAAATAAGACCCCTGACCTCATGAATTAAAATCTTTAAAAGCTTCTGAGTGTCACATTTAGAGAATTTATGTTAAAAAGCAAATTTCTGATATTTCTTAAAGATTAAAAAAATCAAATGCATCCTTTGATATACGAGACCAAATTTACTTCTGACCCAACTTATATTTCAGGTAAAAACTTGAATATATTTTTCAGTCATTAAAAAAAAAATCATCCATCTACTCCTGGCTTATTTTACTTGACCATTTTATTCTAATTCACTTCCTGCTTGCTTGGCCCATTGAAACTTTGCTAAAGCCTTTTTTTTTTTATCATTGCTTTTTGGAACACATTCCTTACTCTGTCAGTTGCTAGCCTTTCATGGTACTGACTACATCCCCAGTTTGACTTCAGAGTAGTCCGTCTCCTAGACTAGTTGCCAACCAAAGCTGCAGAGGCCAGTTTTGCTGTGCTGTTTAGCCACAGGTGATGGGAGAAGAGATGGATTCATGCTTTTCCCATCAGCATTAGTGTGACGTGAATGCAGATAGTCTTAGCCAAAGTTTGAATCCAGCTTGTTGATTCCATTTTTCATGCCGTTAACTGCTTAGCCACCAGCACCTCCACTCGGTAATTGGCAGTGAAAAAAATTGATTTCCTACTGAACACATACTCCCTTGCTCCAACGACTCATTTATTTTCTGTGACTTTTTTATGTATCAAAAAGTTTTATCAATGAAGAATGTCTGAATAAGAAAATAGGTAGATTAATTCCGCAATAAAGGTTGAATAGATTTAGGAAAAAAGTGAAAAAAAGGAAAGCCAAAATTTTTAGTTATAGGTTTTTAGGTTTGGTAATTTTTAATAAGCCTCAACAGGTTTCATACTGACTATATGTACATTAATCTTGGATTGAGTTTAAATTTCATGGGTGTCACACTATTCCAGGTATTTTGGGAAGGAAGGAGAAGGAATAGGGGAATGAGGGGTTGTTGTTGGAACTCTCTTTCAGGAGAGAGGTAAAGGTGGTAGTAGTATCAATGTGTGAGAGTGCATGTTAGCAGCTGTGGTTAACTTATGGTGTATTTGAGTGTGTATGTCTGTATGTGTGTGAGGGTTGGGAAGTGTAAAGGGGTTTAGAAGGAAAAAGAAATTTGTTGTATATTGCGACTTTTTCTGTAATAAAAAGTTCAACCAATCGAGGATGACTAAAAATCTAAAAATATACACATTAGTTGTCTTTAAAATAAAGTGCTCAATAATAATAAAAATAGATCTCATATCAATTGATAGGTACAAAAAGATTGGTCTTGAGAATATATATATATATATATATATATATATATATATTCTGCACCTTTTTTCTCCAACAGAAAGTTTAACTAATCAAGAATGTCTGATTATTTTCTGCTAGAAGAGAATGGCACTTGTTCAATGGTAAATGCTAAGTTAAAAAGAAGCAGCTGAGCTAATTGTGCCTTCAGAATGGTTTAAGTATTTACAGCTTTTTTGGCATTGAAAAGAATCCCATGAAGATGAGCGAGCAGGAAGGTAGGCTGACATTCATTTAATGGGCTCCTCCAATTAATTGCCTTAATGTCATCTTTTATCTTCAAAACAATCTACGTATGTGCATGTCTATTCATGAATACTTTGACTGGCAAGAAGAGAGATAGATATGAACTGATTGAAATAGATAGATGGATAGATTTCACAGCAGCAAGGCAAAGAGAGGAAGTCTGAAGATGATATTTATCCAGCTGAGAACCATGCAATGCGCACAAGAGAGAATCATGCTCAACATCACATGGAGTGAACACAAGACAGCACAGTGCATAAAAGAAAAAACAGGATATTATATGTTCCATTAAAAAAATCAACTGGCAATAGGCTGTCCATGTTGCAAGAATGCCAAACAATTGCTGGACATGGATCCCCACAGATCATATGCAAAAATGTGACAGGAAAAATATGAGTTGACATGATAAACTGAAAAAGTTCAGAGAGTATTGGTTCTATCTTTGGATAAAGAGATCTAGCAAATCTTAGGGATAGTTGATGCCAATGACAAATTCTATAAGGCTGCTGCTGCTGCTGATGATGACCCCGTATAGCACTATTCGATTCAGTACTGTTTAGTTTCACTGCATTTTTTAAATATTCATCTAGAGTGCTAACTGTAGAGAGATAGATATGAACTGACTTTGATAGATTGACAGGCAGCTAGCTAGCTGGATAGATATAGGGTTGCTTTGTTACCCCTTTCATTCCATTGATGCAACATCTAGCACATTTCGTAAGGGTTGACTTGAGCGTCCTAATTGAAACAAAAGGCAATCAATAGAGAGAGACAAAAGAATTGATTCAAAGAAACAGGTTTTGCAACTTCATTTATGTCGAGAATTGAATGGGAGAGAAGAAAGGAGGGAGAGAAGAAAGGAGGGAGAGAAGAAAAGAGGGAGAGAAACTGTGACAGATAAACCATTGGGCTGAGTTGGCTTAAGCCTAGAGGCCTGGAAAGGAAGAGAAGGACCAAGAGCCAAAAAGTGGTTTGATAGAGTGTATAAAAAATGGTTTAATTGAGTGTATATGAAGTACTCAGTACCAAACAATGTGCCCAAGAGAGAATCATGCTAAACATCACATGAAAAGATTGCAAGACAGCACAGTATGTAAAAGGAAAAACAGGAGTCAGAGATATCATAAAAACCTTCAAAATCTCAAATGGCAATAGACTGGTCATGTGACAGGAATGTCAGACAAACCCAAGTCATAATAACTCACAATGTGGATCCCTAGAGATCATATGTGAAACATTGGCCGGCAGAAAATGAGATGGCATGACAAACTAGCCAAGTTCAGAGAGCACTGGCTCTATAACGCCCACGATTGAGAGGTCTGGCAAAATTTGAGGAAGGTCTGTGATGGCTGCTAAAAGGCTGCTGCTGCTGCTGATGATGATGATGATGACATTACACATTGTATGATATAAGTTATCTAACATGGCAACATTACTCCATTCTATTCCACAAAAGGTAGGGAGGAGGGAGGCAAGGTCAGGGGCAGCCTTTCTAAAGTTCAGTCTGAAGAGCCTGGGTGATAGATAATTCATCGCAGGAGGAAAAATGAGATTGGAGAAGAGTGGGCATAAAAGAGAATACGAGGAAAGGCAAGACAGAGTGAAGAAAGAGAAAGTACCAGAGAGAAGGAGGGGACAACAAGGAAAGAGTAGTAAAATGGAAGGCAAGCAAATGTGACAGACAGAGACAGAGACAGAGAAGGAAGACAGGGGAGATCAAAGAGAAAGTCGAAGAAAAAAAGAGTGAAAGTAAGAGTTGGCAAAAGCAGAAGGGGCCTATGAAAGGGAGAGAAAGGGAGAGAAAGGGAGAGAAGTGGTAATTCATGTCAGAGATTTGCTTGTTGTATGTTTATATTCTAGGCTTTTATTGCAAAGAACAAAATTTCCATCATGACAAAATTTTAATAAATTTTCGTGAATCAAGTTTGCTGCTTTTGTCTATATTCCTAACCTTTTTAGTCAATCCATTCTTGAGACATTAACTTAAACCATCAGAATTCAGACAAAAGAAATAGCTTGCGCTTGCATCCCTTCAAAACACAACATTTGTAGAAGATGTCTTACTATTAAATGACCGTTTTTTCATGTGAAATTTATCTTATTTGTTAGAAAAAGAAGAAAAGATTGAATTTTAGGGCTGATATTCTTAGTTAATTTTCATTGCAGAAATATAACAAAACTGCTTTTGAGTTTGCATGAATTATATTTTCCAGCTAACAGGGAGTATCTGTGAAAAGTATAAAAAAAGTAAAAGTTGAAAGTGAAAGATAGTTACAAATAGACTAAGACATTAATGATGTAATGATTGATGAAAATATACAAAATGCATTTCTTACCATTACTTTCTTAAAATACAATTAATTTTGAATAACTCTAATTATACAAATTTTGAAAAAATTAGAGGTCATCTTTGTAACTATTTTAAAGGTGTAGAAGGAAAGAAACTCTGTACATGTCATTAGACTTCTATTTACGATTCTCAGTTAATTTCAGAAATACCTTTGTTAGGAACCATCAATCAGAACTGTCACCAAAACGGTCAACATAAGTCTATTCTGTTTTTCAAGTTGGTCTTGCTAACTAGCTAGCTAGCTATGTAAGTGTGCATGTATGTATGATGCACACAGGCTAGGTTGATGGTTTAATTTACAATGTAAGTTTATGCTAAACTGGTCCTTTAGTTCTCACTTGTTTTTTGAAAATTAGAATTTTTTGTGGTCACTGTCTAACAAAAGGCAATAGAAGTAATTCAATTTCCTATTTTTCATTTGATCAGCCCCAACACCTAAAATCCCACAAGCATTTCTTCTTAATCGTTATATCCTTAGCACCTAATTTAGAATTCAGAATTGTATTTGTAATATTCCAGATTCAAAAGTACTGACATATATCATTCAAAATATTCATATGCACACTCAATCAATTTTTACTCTTCGGCCCCACTCCCTTTTCTAGTCCCTAGGCTTGAGCTTACCCAGCCTAAAGGTTGATCAGTCTCTGTGTTGATATTAATATTCAAAGGAATCATAAACATTTTATTCTTTGAGAAATGAATAGTTTGCAATAAATGGAGTTGTCTGTTTTCCACATTAACTGCTTTTTATTGATAAACAATAAATAAATCAATGGACGTCTGCCTTTGCGCATGGATCAAGACATTATGTCCATTTATCGAGTTAGGAGACTAAAACATGATTAACTTGTTAGACTCATACAATCTAAACATCAATGCATTGATCAGTCTTACCTACCTACCTACCTATGGTGCATTTTATTTCTTCTCATATTGAGTTGAAAGACATAAACTAGACTAACTTGTTGAACACATACAACATTCTAAACATCTATACCTTGATCTGCCTTACTTACCTGTTAAGACCAGGAGTTCTAAATTGATTTTTATTGACCACCATATATAGTACCTGTCAGAAGTATTTGAACAACCAGAAATTGTTTGTATGATATGGTTAAAAACAGGGACTTTACACCAGAAAAAACAAATTTTATAACAAGCAGCACAAGGCATGTATTTAGGCATGTTTTCTAGTTCTGAATGCTATATTTCAGAAACAAAATAGGATTGAATTGTTAAAAGAACTGAGTTTAGTATTGCTTTTCTATTCTGCTAAAATTCTGTTCAGGATCAATCAAGAAGATTGAATAGGCTAACTAACATTGTTATTTAGATGAGCTGACAAAGTAGTTAAATAGCCTGAAACTAGACCACGACTTAGATAGAGAACAATGCAATCATAGGCAAGAAATACATAGTTTGTGCTTGTTCAAATACTCATGAGCCATATTTCATATATGACAGTTGTACTTTCAATATTACTGTACATCTTCACCTCAGTGTTTGTGGCATTTTTTCTTTCTTGTGGCTTCAACTAACATATATGAAAGTTTCTAAAACTTCAGAAGTTTTCCTTCATTGAAGCATCCGTAAATAGTTAAGATTTTTTCTCATATGTCTCGAAATAAAAAATCTTTTATTTTTCTCACATAAAACCTTGTTGATCTGAGAAGGAATGACACTACCTTAATTGAAACAATTCACAGTGCACTAAACACATAACCAGTATATTCATAAGGTACTCAGGTCTTTGTGAACCATAATGAAAAACAATTTTTTCCCGTTTGTGTACTTTGTCATTTTACCAATAAAACACAAAACACAAGAAAGATTCGAATTCACATGGAAACAAAAAAAAAAGAAAACATTGCTGTCTATGATTGGAATTAAGGTCTGGGTAAATCTTTCTCCAAACTGGTTCATTCTGCATTCTGGTTTCTTTTTTGAAAGTCACAATCATTGAATTGTAATGTTTTGATCATTGAGACAGACTGTACTGCAAGCAAATCATTTTGTAGTGAGGAAACCGCATAAAAAATGACATGAAATAAATTGCCAGAGTTTATGAATACTTTGATTTTTACATAGTTAATCAGTTGAGTTGAAAGAGGCCCTTGGGTTCATAACTACTGGTTAACTAGACTGACTACATTTTCCAAGTGAGATCACATTCTTAAAAACATTTAGACATAAGGGGTATATTTTTAAAAAAATCAGCCCTCTAGCTACATTTGTAGGGCCTGTATGTACAACACATTCATAGCCAGCCAGATCAACTTACAAACTGAAGAAACTTGTGTTGATGTTGACTTTTGTTTGAAAGTTTTTAATAGATGTTTGGTGCAATATAATCTAATGCTACATTTTTGAATACTTTTTTGAGTAAAAAACAGCAAATTATCTACTTAAGTGACTGAATAATGATGCTATGAATTCATCTTTATTAAAAAGTTTGTCAAAAATGCTGGAAACTTTTGCAACACCCTTGTACATTAACTTCATCTGGAATGAATATATATATATATATATATATATATATATATATATATATATGTGTGTGTGTGTGTGTGTGTGTGTGTGTCTCTGTCTGTCTCTCTGTGTCTGTGTAGTCTTTCTACAAATATGATATGCAGCCATAAGCATGGAGGCATGGATATTTAGAATATATATATATATATATATGTATATATGTATATACATATATGTATGTATATATATGTTTGTATCAATATATATATGTATATATATATAAACATATTTATATAAATCCATACACGGAGAGAGATAGAATTGTCGAACATGCCCAAGAATTCTACCAAGAACTTTACTCTTCAAGACATGAGCAGCAAAATAATGACCAAGATACACAAGACACAATCAGTTCGAGGACTTCCCAGAAGTTACACCATGGGAGGTAAAACAAGCCATCAAACAAATAAAAAAAGGAAAAGCTCCTGGACCAGATAACATCACCATTGATCTACTCAAAAAAGCTGGTAAGCTCGTCAACAAAAACCTAGCTTTTCTATTCAAATTGTGTCTAAAACTGAGTAAAATCCTGAAAAACTGGAACACAGCAATCATAAAGCTTCTACACAAAAAAGAAAACCCCAAGGATCTCAACAACTACAGGCCAATAATCCTACTAAACTCCATCTATAAACATTTCACAAAAATCATCACCAATCGGATCACTAAAACATTAGATGAGAACCAACCATGCAAGCAGGCTGGATTTAGAAGAAACTACTCGACCATGGACCATCTCCATTCAATAAATCAGCTGGAAAAGAAAGCAGCAGAGTATAAAAAGCCACTCGGTGTAGCATTCATAAACTTCAAGAAGGCATTTGACTCTGTAGAAAGCCCCATGGTCATGAAGGCCATCACTCTACAAGGTGTTGACCCTTTATATGTCAAAGTACTGCAACATATATTCAATCACAGCAACTCCTATCTCAGGCTACATAAGGTCTCTGAACACTTCCAACTCAAAAAAGGAGTAAGACAAGGTGATACCAGCTCACCCAAACTCTTCACAGCCAGCCTTGAGATGATCTTCCGAAACTTGGGCTGAGAGAATAGAGGAATCAAAATAGATGGTGAATATCTGAGTAACCTCAGATTTGCAGTCGACATCATCCTTTTTGCAGAGAACCAATGCAACTTTCAACTAATGCTAGATGAACTATATGAAGAAAGCAAAAGAGTTGGCCTACACATGAAATTCAGTAAAACAAAAATCATGTGCAACAATCACAATGAGAATAAGGACATAATTGTAAAAATCGAAAATGCAAAACTGGGGAAAGTAGACCATTATATCTACCTAAGAAAGAGGAAGAGATCAAGTGAATAACCTCACAAGATTACCAGACAGCATGTATATAAGGGTGTCACAGACATCATAGAATCTATTAGAAAACTTAGATGACAATGGGAAGGCCAAGCTGCAAGAATGAAAGACAACCGATGGACATCACGACTCACAACATGGATCCCCAGAGACCATATGCAAAACTGAGGCTGACAAAATACTAGATGGAGAGATGTACTGGACAAATTTAGAAAATACTGGCTCCTCGACGCCCATGACAGAGGAGTGTGGCAAAGCCTGGGGAAGGTCTATGTCTAACGACGGATGTTATAAGACTGATGATGATGATGATGATCTCTAAGATACCCACACAATCCAACACCAAATCACTTCATTCCTACCCTGACACCTTACGTCCTCTCCAAGACCCACTGCTGCTGATAAACCATAGATTCATCACTTGCTGGACTTCCTCTCACACAACAGGATGCTCCAAGCAGATGGGATATCATTTTTTGCTCACAAAGCAAAGCTCCCAATGGTGGACTCATGTTCCACATCAAACCTATAACCTCTAAAAGTACACCCACACTCACGCAGCACACACTACTGAAGATGGGAATACCTCCCCAAACATATCAAGACCATTAATAAAAACATTTACAGATAAATAAATCTAACATCCATACACTTTACTCCTGAATCTGTCTCACTCTCAATAGTTCATATTATACATACAGGTGTGTGTGTGAATATATATATATATATATATATATATATATATATATATGAATGCATATATATGTATGGCTTGGTTAAAAAAGGGACTTCAGATCAGAAAAAACAAATTTTATTACAAACAGCACAAGGGATGTAATAAGGCATGTTTTCTGGTTCTGAATGCTATATTTCAGAAACAAAATAGGATTGAATTGTTAAAAGAACTGAGTTTAGTATTGCTTTTCTATTCTGCTAAAATTCTATTCAGGATCAATCAAGAAGATTGAATAGGCTAACTAACATTGTTATTTAGATGAGCTGACAAAGGAGTTAAATAGCCTGAAACTAGACCACAACTTAGATAGAGAACAATGCAATCATAGGCAAGAAATACACAGTTTGTGCTTGTTCAAATACTCATGAGGAGTATTTCACATATAACAGTTGCACTATATATATATATATATATATATATATATATATATATATATATATATATATATATATGTATTATAATAATAATAATTAAATATATATATATACATCTATTTATCTATATATATATCTATATATATATATATATATATATATATATATATATATATATATATATATATATATATATATGGTCTTTCTGGAAATGTAATACGAAATGAATGCTTTTCAATGTAATACAAAATGAATGCTTTTCAATTAGCATGCAAGAAATCAATACCTTCCCTGAACAAAAGTCCATTTATATACTAATGTATACTAATGTGGTCATATTTACCTATCAATAAACCTACCTTTTCACCTCCCTCTCAACTTACTTATAACTGAATACATTATAGCAAATATGTGTGCCTGTTTCTATGTATAACCATGTATAAATGATCTAGCAAGCAAATTATCACATGACCTAATAGATTGTTGAATCATTCTTGGCATTTCTCAGGGCCAATAAGGGTTTATTGATGGTGTCCATCCTCATTACAAATTACATGAGTCAGGTTGTACTGGGTTACATGATACCAGCAACAAGGAGAATCTCCTGACCTGATTGGATTTAATTCTTTCCCGGTGTTCAACAATTTGAAATTTTGGATGCTTGAACAAACAGGTCCGGGGAGTCACTCAATGGAAACCATCATGTGACCGGCATCTTTTGGTGGCATGTTGTGCTGGGGTGATCAATTGAAAAATTTGTTCAAAGTATGATCAATGGATTAGTTACTTTTCTCAGTTTTTGTTTGGAAGTGATTATAAAAAAGTCTGAATTTTAAAAAATCTAGTATGAATGCTGCCAGACACCAAACCAAGAGATAGATATACCATCATAAATTGAAACTTTAACTAAAACACTATCTGGAATTTTGAAAAAGAAAAAAACTTTTTTTCTAGACATTAGGAGTAAATGTTTAAATTTTCAGCTCCTTAGGTTCCATCAATATGACCTGTACACATGATACTTACATAGATAGCCAGCCAACAAGTTAACCAGCCAAAAAGTTAGCCAGCCAAACCAATTTAAAAACAAAAGAAACATATGTTAAAAGTTTTGGTAACAGTTTTGCTTAATAGTTTCTTATATAAAAAGGATTGTTTTCTGAAGTTTCAACATGAAGTATTTTCATTATTCAATATATTTTTGGACTCCATTTTTGTTGTTATGCATGATGGTTGGCAAAAAGAGTAAATTATAAATATGTAATAAGGCTCATATCTTTTTCAACATCAGTTTGTCGGCCAATATAATGTTTCACTTTGGGAATTATATGACAGACAGCATGTAAATAAATTGTTTAAAATTTAAGATTTTTGCTTTTGCTGTGAATACAAAAAGTATATAATACATTTCAAAAGTTTATCTTAACATCCTTACACACATTCAAAATTGATTGTGATATGAACAAAAATCAAACAATGAAAAAATTAAAAAGTTATGAAACAAGATCGAAGGAAATTTTGACGGTGTATAAGTATGATAGACTAAACTTTTAAAAATGTATTGTATACTTTTTGCTCTCACTATATCTTGACAATCACATCAACTGTTTGTCCCCATTGATCAGCCTAATACTATATAATATTTAAGGGCCTTTTCCTTTTACTATGTGGGCAACCCAGCAGAGCTAAGTAGTTTTGCCTCGTGAACAACAATGGATAGAAAGATAGCAGAGAATGGAAAGTTCTAGGTGTAATAGAATTTTTAGACTGACACACTGAATCCAAGTGAGAAACAGAGAATTAAGACGAGAAAGAAGCATAAAATAGGTTTAGTTTGAAGACTGACAATGATCAGTTTGTTAAGGTTTGCCTCTATCTATTATACAGAGGCTGATAAAAGAAATGAGATATCTTTTTAATGAAGACATTCAGTTTGATGAATTATTTAGACTAATCTCCTCACTTTTGTTACTTTGCTCACTATGTATTTGCCAGGGGTCAATTTGGATGTCTTTAAATCTACAGGTATTGCTTGCTTTAAAAAGTTTGCTTTGTGCCACTTTCCTTTGAACTGTATCATGGAGCATCTATGCTTTACCTTAATTTATTTTGTGAGCATGTTATTTGGTTCCTAAGGTATAAGAAAAGCCTAAAAGAGCTCACAAAGGTGTTACACCTGGCAAAGAACTGGTAGACATAGAAAAAGGTTACATTTTTAGTTTGGGAATACAGAAAATTTTTTCCAGTTAACTAATTGTAATTGTGCCTTCTCTTTATGCCATTTCAGCATACAAAAGGTTTTTACAGGAACATATTATTTTTATAAACTGGGAGATACCTGTATGTTTTATCCAATAATTGAATCACCATGGCCTCACAAAGACCCAACCAACCCACCAAGTGGCTTTTTTCAGATGCTCTGTCTAGGCATTTAGTACGGGGGAAGTGTCATACTCAATTTCTACTTCACCTCTCTTGACCATGCTGAAGGCCTCCATAGGAAAGAAGTGCCCAATATGTTTGAGAATTAGCATAGCTGTTGGACACACCTCCCCAGCTGGTTATGGTACCTGGTTTTCCCAGACCGTCATGCATCTTGGTACTAATCAGGCTCAATTTGCTCAACTTTAGTTATCATATGAGAACCGGGGTACCAAATGCAATTTAGCCATAAATCATGGCTGAATCAACACTTTGGAAAACCAGTCTCCCATAACTATATTACCTGCCCAGCAGTAGCCACAAAGCTGTCAACCTCATTACCAACCTTGACAGAGTCATGTATGCAAAGTAATTTTCTGTTGAAATACTGTGTATTTCATTTGTAAATTTATGAAGACTATCTTTATTCCAATATTTTGGCTTTGTGTAACAGCTAAATAATAAAAGCTACAGATAAATAGCAGGGTGAACTGTGTTAGCTTTAGTTAACAACCAGATTAAGAGACAGACAACTGATTCTGAACTAGTTGAGTTCAATATTATGTCCAGCATTGTTTAAGGCAGATAATAGACAGAGTAGGGAATGTGTTCCCAAAATATATGACTAATAGGGCTCTGGTGTAACTTAAAGCCAGATGTGGATTATAATGTTAATTGTAATGAATTATCCAAGTAAAATGAAAAAGAATAAAAAACAAACAAATCAAAAAACACAATTGTTGTCTCCACCATGCATCATTAAGCATGAGTAGAAGATTAAATTGGTAAAAAAACTATCCAAAATTGGGTGTTTTTTATGACAAAGACGTAATCATTTCACCAAGGTTACCAAATTTTTCACATCTACCATAGATGAAATCACCAATGAATTGAAATCAGGTCAATGAGTTAATAAACAGGTTTCAAAAATTGAAAAAAAACAAAACAACCTTTTGTAAATGTTTGAATTTTCAACCCTCAAGCTCCACTGGTACAAGCTGTATGCATGACATATACATCACCAGCCAGTCAAACCAACTTAAAAACCAAAGAAACCTATGTGGATGCTGACTTTTGGTTGAAGGCATGTAATAGATGCTTGTTGCATGAGATATAAATTCAGCATAATTCAATATCTAACCATGATTTATTCCTCACCTCACAATCCTTTACCCTGAATATTGAAAGGTAGGTAGAAATCTATTTCAATTGACAACTGGCTGTAATGTGGAGGAAGAGTGGTGTGCATTGACCTTTATGGGATGAGGTCAAAATATTTGAGAAGTAGAAGCATTGTTGAATGAGATGGCTGAGATGAGATGCTCATACAATTCAATTAGTAGACCCAGTATGACATGAGTATCTTTTGGGAACTATTGATCAAAAGAGAGCAGGCTAGCAACTTGGGATTCCACGGGTCTGGCCCAAGAAAAGTGAGCACATGCAAAGATCAACTTGAGGCCTGAGCAGGAGTGAGAAGGAGATAATCCCCAAAATATAGAGATGCAAAAAGTGGGTGTAATCTGTACATGAGGAGATACACATGATCCCTTCTAACCAAGATTTGACATTCCAAAACCCGATAGACACTTAGAGAAGCCTAGCTGAAATGTTGTGAAAAATACACATGGATAGTCACTCAAAAGAAACCATCACATAACCAATGTCTTTTAGCAACATGCTGTGTTGGGAGTGATCACTCAAAAAATTGGGATAAGGGATAATCAATAAATAAGTTACATTTCTTGCCTTTTGTTGGATCACTGAAAAGTTTGAATTTAAAATAAAACAAGCAGGCACAAACTAATGACCATCTCAGCATGAACTCATCTTGTAAATTGAACCCTCCCACTATGCCTTGAATGGAGTGCTCAATCAAAAGTGGAAAAAAGAGTGCTCAATAAATAATTTACTTCTTTCACCTTTTGTTGGGCAGTGATCACTAAAAAAAAATCTGAATTTTCAAAAAACAAGCATGGATGCTGCCGGGCACAAATTTAGCATAAACTTGTTTTATAAATTTACCCAAATAAAAACCTATTTAGGTGAGATTTACAAGAACAAAAAAAAAGAAGTTTTTTGTTGACATAATTAGGAGTATATTGTTAAATTTTCAGCCTTCTAGCTCCATCGGTACAGCCTGTGGGTGTTATATATTCATACATAGCCAGCCAGCCAGACAAGCCTCACTAAAGAAAACTATGATGAAATGTACATATATATATATATATATATATATATATATATATATATAGCCAGTGTATTGACGTTGATAACTATTTATCCAACAATATTGAAGTGAAATGACAATTCAGAAGACCTTGTGCAAATGAGATTTCTTAGTTTATTTGATATTTTGCCAGTTTATCCTGGCTTCTTCAGAAAAAAGGGGATGGAGATACAAGTAATCGTCTGTCATATGTCGTCCATATCTGTTTGAGTGCATGTTTAGTGATTAATAATTAAATTGGATGTATATTAACCCACAATCCACGATGACAAGCCAGGATGAAATGGCCAAATATCAAATAAACTCTCATTTGTACACAACGAGGACTTCTCCACTGTCATTTCACTTTTATACGTACATACGTGCATGTGTATATATGTGTATGTGTGTATGAGTGTATTCATGTGTTTGTATGTGTATGTGTTTAGCAAATGACAGATCACATGACATCTGAGGTGAAAGAGGAAATTATTTATCCTAGGAATAATGGCAAAAATTCATAAGTAATCATCCAGAAATCAATTCTTGATCAATCAATAATTAGGTTTCTAAAAGAATATTTTCTCTCCTCAATAGATCAGCTCACTTAATAAAGAAATTTCTTACAATTAACAAAAATGACAGATTATTATCATCATCATTATTGCTATTATTTCACCTGAACAACAAAGGTACAAATTAATTAAGTGTATTAATGTTTGGAAAGGAATATTTTCTTTGAAGATTTATTTTGAATATCAGCAGAAATTACATGATGTATTTTGCAATTGAGGGATAAAATAAAGTTTTATAATAAGCTCTTTTATACTGAATATTGGTCAGCTGTTAACAAGTTTGACAAAAGAGAGTGTTAATAAGTTTGATACAAAGTCATGTTTTTATAAGAGTTTGACACATAGTCAAGTTTTAGTCAGTTACCACTCAAGAATACAGTCCGCTTTGTATGGCGATTTGGAATTGGACTCCCACTACTGATTACACATATGTTTTATCGCTGACATGGTACCATTTATTCTCGTTGTTCTGAACTTCTAAAAGTAGGAGGTGATATCCTGATAGCAGTAGTAGGAGTGATACCCAACACAAGGTCATGTAAACTGAGATAAAATTAGAAAGAAACACAAATTTTAGGTGCCATTGGCAAAGATCAAAAATTCATGAATTGCTTACTACTACGTAGATATAAAAGGCATGAAAAGGCATGAGACAAACACTGCCTCCATTTTCTTCAACCCATGGCTCATCAAGCATAGCTATCTCTGCATGTCAGAGGTTTGAATTTTTCATGATATTAACCAATTTTTGACCCAACATCATTTGTTTGTTGACTTCCTGCATAACAGACCAGCATGATCAAAACTAAATACTTTGGTTAGATGCTCTCACTACTATTGTGAAGTTAACTTCTTTCACTTCTTATTTGGCAGAGTGCCAAGTCTCACTTTGCTCTTGACTCATTCAGACTAGAAGTGCACGTGGGAGTGCTTTAGATTTTGTACCCAATTTGTATGTGGCAGCATTTTATATACATAATTAGATCACATGACAATCATATTTGTATAATTTTATCATAAATGAAATCTTCATCTTTTAACCTTCAAAAATGATGTCTGACTTTCCAGGGTTTCCAAGACAATGAGTCCATCCATTGCTACCCTTGCTTTGTAACCCTTAAAAACCCCTTGGCCTGAATGAGTCAAGTCTTGCATTGGTGAGAGGTATATTGTGAAAGAGCCCTCTTTTGAGAAACATCAGGTCAGGAGCCATATTGTAAATGAGAGTGAAAGATGCAAATCATCTGTTTCAATGAGCTATGGTTCAATTAACCAGGAGTTATTTTATTAGTTTTGGCAATGAGAGTCAACAAGGGAACAAATACAAAAATCAGCCAAGATTAAGCTGATATACATACATAAAACCAACAATATACAACATCTTTCTAGATCATTTACATTTATTGTAAACCAATGTACTCAACTTGTACAGGCCAGGAGCATTGGTAGGAATGCTTTGGATTTTTGCAGCCATTTTGAATACATAATGAGCTACACACCTTGCTGAACTGATATCAGCAAATATCTCTTCAATTTGATGTAGGTAAACATTGAATCATGACTTTGTATTTTTGGTAAACCATCTTTAAAGTTCTTCCCTTCACTAACTCTATCCTTGTAAATATCGTAATATTGATTTAGTATTCTTTTGTGAACATTTTGTCTGTGAAAAGTTTATACTATCTCCCGAATCAATCATTATGTGAAAAGTATCACAATTGTATCATTTGTATACCTTGTATTATATGAACATACTTTTTTTCTAGTAGAGTTTCAGTAACGGGCAGGTTTTACAGGATGGAGTTGCTACCCCCATTTCAAGATGGACTGTCTTACAAGGCTAAATGGCTCCACATGACCCACTATTTACGTACATAATTTGGAGGAGAAGTGGATTCATGCCTTTCAAAATTCAGAATGTACTAGCACCGTGATGCTCGCGCGCCTATAACTAGCAGACCTTGGGGAAGGTCTATGTCCAACAACAGACTTTAAATGACTAATAATGTTGTCGATGAAGATGATGATGTTGACAAAACTAAAAACACCACAAAATAATGCAACCTTTGGATATTTTACACTTGTAAAAGTTTTGCAACTTTTATCTAAGCCCAGTGAATTCTTATTTCAAGGGTTAAATCATGAAAATAAGTTCTATTGTTGGGAGTCTTAAGACATGCCCCAACCAGAAGAGGCGTTGTCTGCAAATGGTGGTTGATACAGGAGGCTGCTGTGATTTTTCCCTGACCTCTTTATTTGACACATAGTCCTTCCATTTGATGCTCATGATTTTATGAAGGCATCTGGTGTCAAGAACATCTAATTTCCTCTCCTGGGTGGTCTTAATTTGCTAGGTCTTGCAGCCACAGAGCATTGTGGATACCATGTTCAAATCATGGGACATCAGTTCTGAGTGTCTTTTATTAAATCCTAAGATCAGACAGAAAGATTAAAGGGTGGAATATCTGTCATAAATCTTAAACCAAACAATGAGACTATATTCAGCTATCTGGAATATTCCAGACTTTACTTTGAAAGTTGAAACAATCTGCAGACTCCATGTCGCCATAAAGGCCACTTGTCTGAGATAGGTACAAGGCTGTTGCTCTTATCTGTAATCCTCTCTGACATGACATTCATTTCTCAGTTGACTTTTTGTGTAAAATCACTGAATATGTTTTGCAGTATTAAACTCATTCAATTCAAACATAATTATCAATTTTTGACTAGCATTTTCTTTTATCATAATCTTTATTTGCTTTTTATCACAACTCGACTTAGGCCATCAATGTGTAGCTGTGCATAAACATCACAGATTGGAAATGAAGAATAAGCTCTCATTCGGCTGTTTATTCCTTTGAAGTACCAGTACTTTGCTCTCAAACATCATGACATGCTAGTGAAAAGGCTATCATTAAGATGATTGGCCATTGAGAAGAACAATGAGAAAACTGGCTGCTACAGAGTCAAACTCTATTTCAACTTCTACTTCAACTGAAGATAATTGCTGCAACTTTTGTATAGTGTATATGATATATAAAAAATCATAGAAATATATATTTTTGTACAAATGTATTTATTTATTAGAATGAGATACATCCTTGTATCTGCATGATGCATTTTCATTAATATCTAAGGCTTTTGTTAATATCTAAGACAATAAACTCAGACAGTAAATATGACAATCTGTTGGTCATGAGTTCAAATCATGGTAGAGGAATGTGAACTTTATAAAATGGTTCACACTCCAAATTTTGGTGAGGATTGTTCTTGTTGCTCTCATTGAAACATACTGTCAACTTCAGTTTTGGAGTTTGACAAAAGGCTTTGAATTCCTCCTTTCCTGTTTGAGAACATTAAAATTAAATTGTCTGGTTTGATAAGAATTTTTTGTCCTATTCTCTTTCCCTTTCATTTGGTAATTGTTTAGTCTAAGATGTCTGCAATGAAGAAATACTTCAATGTTTATAGATATAAAGTTATATTGATTCCTGCAGGCATTTTTTATAAGTTTGGTTGATGATGAAGCTTTTGATCTTCCACATTGAAAGAAGGAGATACAAGAATTATACATAGGTACCTTAATAAATTCAAAGCCAAATGATGGAAAAAGTCTTTATTTTACACAACAAATACTTCTATTCCAAAAATCTTCTACAAGTGAATATCAATCACATAGATCAAACATTACACAGGGAAAAATTGAAAAAAATCAAACTCAATCTCTATGAGTTAGTCTATGGATTTATTGATCCTACAACGTATGTATATATATACACACATATACATATGATTATGAAATGTGTTATATTATATAGAAAAACTTATTTGGAATGATCTCCCTTCACCAGCTGATTAATGTATCACTTGGCCTAGACAATGTTAATAGAATAAACAATTAGAGAAAATTGGGCTGCTGCATTTTTCTTTGTTTATTCTATGTATGTTGTCTAGGCCAAGTGAGATATTAACTGAGTAGTGACAAGTGATAATTTCAAATGAGAGTTTCTATATGATATAACGCAATTTGTTATCATTCTGTTGGATCTTATGTCCATTTCTTAATATATATATAAGAATGAGAGAGAGAGAGAAATAGAGAGAGCCTTAAAAGTCTGTTGTTGAATATAAATCTTCTTCAAGGTCTGTTGTTGTAAGTATAAGACATGGATAATAATGGGCCATATTCTGCAAAGTTGGTCCTTTCAGTGTTAGCAAAGATGGAGGGATCTTTGTCATGTGTCTTGCATTGTCCTCCTCAACTGTTCAAGGCCCCTCCACTGTCCGAGACTTCTCCACTGCACATAAGCTTTTTGATTACATTTGTTAAAAAAAAACATTTTCTAAAAGCTTGAACAATGACATCCATTCTCTTTTGATTGTTTCTATGAGTAGAGGATATGTAAAAGAATGTTTCATGAATAGATGCTATCTTTTCTGCATCTGTATAAATAGAGATTAAACATTATTGATTATCCATAAAATAATCATTGACAAAGAACATCAACTAAAACTGTTGACAAGTTTCCTCAATTTTTAAGTTAATCTTCTGTATGTATGTACAGGATGTACCGATGGAGTTAGAGGCTAGAAAATTTAAGTTTTTACTTCTTCGTAAAAAAAACAAACTTTATTTTTAAATTCACCCCACTAAATAGGTTTTTAAAGGGTGGTGGTTTATTTGCAATGTAATTTTATGCTAAATTAGCCCCCAAGTTCGTGTGGGACAGCATTCACGCTTGTTTTTTTTTAAATTTCAGGCTTTTATAGAGATCACTTCCCAACGAAGGCAAGAGAAGTAACCTATTCATTGATTACCCCTTTTTCCACGTTTTAATAGATCATTCCCAACATGGAATGATGCCAAAAGACATTGGTTACATAATGGTTTCTATTGAGTGACCAACCAGACATGCTATTTCTTTTAGTTCATTCCAGTGATTGAAATAAGAGACCAGTTGTCCAATTGTTATTCTTGATATTTCAGGAAACTTTGAAGAAATTTCATTAATGAAATGCAGATAAAGGATGCAAGTCTCTTTGGTCTCTCAGTTTTTGGTTTGACGTGAGACAATTTGTTTTTTCCCCAATCTTTCCAAAGAACAAATCTTCATTCATTTCGTTTGGAACCGTTTTTTTCAATTTCTTTCAATAGTTTCTTGGAGTTCGGTATTCCTTTTTATGCTTGAAAAACATTTTAAAAAATAGAAATAGGGAGATTAATTCTACATGGATCCTCCCTAAATTTAATAACTCTTTTTGGAAACTATTGTCCACCCCACCACAAAATTTCATTGAAATTCATTGAGATCTTTTAGAGATAAACATGAGTGAATACATAAATGTGAGAAAAAAGATGGAAAAATACCTCTCAACCAGAAAAAAATTCTGGGTCTGCCTTAAACTTTAATCACTCGTTTCAAAGCCCATGGCCCACCCTCCCACAAAATGTCACCGGATACACTCATTGGCTGAATAGAAAGAATAGAAAAGTCAAAATTCCTATTATGGGAGATTGCATGCTGTAGCAGATTGGAAGATTGGTGCAGTGAAGTGGCCTTTGATTAATGGAAGGACTAGATAGAAACTGGCAGGACAAAGAAATTGGGAACTCAATTCATTGGGGTTAGTCCATCCAAATAGAGAAAATGGAACCAGAGAAAAGAAAAAAAGAAATACAGATAGTGGCAGAGGCATATTCACCCAAGGACTGAGCTTCCCATCCACTCATTTTTCATTTTTTATTTGCTACAGGATGGTATCATTTTCAAAAAAATAAATAGTCTCTCCCTTCAGCTCTGCATTTTCTATTCTGAAGAAAGTGGACCACTACATCTACCTAAGAAAACAAATCTTTGTGATATCCTCAAAAGAAAAAGAAATCAAGTAAAGAATCACTCTAGAAGACAACCGCTGAACATCACAACTCATCCCCTGAGATCATATGCATAAATGTGGTCAGCAAAATATGAGATGGCATGATGAACCAGACAAGTTCAGAAATTATTAGCTCTGTGATGCCCATCATAGAATGGTCTGACAAATCTTAGGGAAGGTCTATGTCCAATAATGGTCGCTAAAAGCTGATTATGATGATTATGATGATGAGTTGATATCGAGTATAATATAACAAATTCTTTTCTGTACTTTCTATTTACCTTGTTGTTCCAAGCAAAGGTAAGAGGCAAATAACAACCAAGCCTTCCATGCAAAATAATAAAGGAAATTATTATCATAAGAATAACAAATTTTCAAGTAAATTTTTAGATGATTTCAACCTAGGGGCCTTGGTGGTAGTTAACACATCACAGGACACAGGATTAACAATGAGAGTCAGTTAAAGAAAACAGTGTCAAGACAATTCCATTTAACTTAAGAACAGGAAGCTATATTGGAATCAGAAGATTTATCAGAAATAAAGATTTAATCAATAAAGTTATTTCGGGACTTTATTTACAGGATAAGATGAGAAAATGTTGTTGGTATTAAATCCATCTCATCTCCCTCCAGCTATCAGGAAATAGTCAAACCAGTCTAGGAGAAGGACAACTCTGAATTCAAACCAGGAAAGACCTACAGCTTGTCCAGCATCATGAAAAGTTTACAATGGACACAGTAGGGAATATGTTGCTGAAAAGTACAATTAATAGGATTCAGGTGAAGCTTTGACTCAATGATACATCCCATATGTGAAGAGGGTTGCATAAAGGATACAGAAAGTAGTTGTCATAACATATTGGTCACTTTTAGCAGTTATCACACCCTCCGAAATTTGCTTACTATTCAGTGAGTCCATCATGCAAGAAAGTCTGACCAATAAGTGTATTTACGTTATTCCTTGTAATGTGGGAAGATCTATACTGGAGAAACTGACAGGCCTCTCTGATAATCAAACAGGAATAAGAAGGGTTTAGGATGGTTGACTATATCTGAAGAAAGAAAGATGAACACAATCCTCTCTAGGGAAAAAGTCCAGATTATAGACAAGGCATGCAGTGAGAATTGAGAAAAATCAAAGAAGTAGCATACATCACCATGTCGATTAAGTATATAAGTCACTGCAGTTCAACTCAATGTGGCTTCCACTTCTCAACAGAGACAAGGTATGGAAATCCCAGTCAAACAAAGAGAGGAAAAGACTATATGAATGCAATGTTATAAGCATTGCTAACATTGGAGAAAAATTTGGTACACCTGAAGACGACCATAGAATGGATCAGCCAAAATACTGTGTTAACAATACAAACAAGGAGTTACATAGTTGAAAAAACTCCTTGAATGTTATTGATCAAAATTATAGGCAATAAAATAACCCCATGTCACCTTCAGTGGATGGATGACATAACAGGAAACCAGTGTAAATTCTACAAAGACAATAGTTAACACAGGACTGACTATGAGAGTCTGCAAAGAAACAGAGAACCAGTGGTGGAGTGACTATTAAGGCTAAGTAGGCCCAAGCTTCAGGGTCCGGAAGGGAGAGTGCTCAAGAAGAAAATTAAAATTGACTGAGTCAGGGAAGCCAGACTGAAAGCACAAGATTCATCAGGAGTAAATAGTTAATCAATAAAGTTATTTTGGGATTTCACCTACAGGAAAAGCTGGTGAAGATGTTGGTGGTAGTAGTGCTGGTAAACAAGACAAAGAAACCAATATGAGATGAGTGCAGTGAAAAACCTTACCTGTTAGGTTTAATACAATCTCAGTCTCACTTAAAAACGTCTATAGGCTATCTGTATTTGTATAACTAGATGTTCAGTTGATTTTATCATTATCAGAAACTGTCAACAAAAACTGTCTCAAAAACTGTTTACATAGTTTCCTTCAGTTTTTAAGCTGTTCTGTCTGTCTGTTTGACTATGTATGTTCCATGTATACAGCCTATACCAATGATGTTAAAGGGCAGAAAATTTCAACATTTATTCCTTATTCCCCGTCTAAATAGGTTTTTCGTACGATTTGGGCCATCAGTTTGCTATGTGTATATATGCTAAATTGATACCAGGTTGTGCCTCACAGCATTCATGCTTGTTTCTTGAAAATTCAAACTTTTTTAGTGATCATGACCCAACAAAAAGTGAGAGAATTAATTCATTTCTTGATCAGCCCTTTTCTGCCAAAAGATATTGGTCATGTAATGGTTTCTGTTGAGTGATTAAACAGAGATGTTTCTATATAAATATCTACACTATTCTCTCTTTTGATTGAAAATGAGGTAGGATGATGATTTAGCTCTGCCAACAAAGTTGAAGTTAATATATGTATTCACTCAGGTCTATTTGTCTATCCACCTATGTGTCTGACTGTCCTCGCAATACCTTCAAAGGTTCTCTATGTCATTTTGTAGGAAGGTCGTTCATGAGCTGAGGAAGAAGTAAGTTTACAGTTACCTCCCCAGCATCGTATCTTATGTCTATCCACACAGAATTTCCAAAATTTCTCAATGAATTTCAATTAAATTTTCTGGAAACATAGATCATGGGGAAAGGAAAGATTGGTTGAATTTTGGAGTTGAGTAAGGAAAATTTTCTCGTGCATTTATGTACAATTATTCCTTGCCATTTACATGTTCTCCATTCATGGTTTCGATAATTCACAGTTAAGTTTTGAATTATTTAATGGGAATAATTTAATGGTGTCCCATGAAAAAACTCCTTCATATAAGATATGCTGTACGCAGTATAAACAAAATGCAGAAGGTTAGAGGAAACATTGTAATAATCTTTGTGTTATTAATAAGAAGAAAGATTGTAGAAAATTATCAAGTAAGAACTATTTATGTAGACAATATAAATCTGGTTAAGAACATATCTAAACTTGTTATTGTTTACTCTTGCGATTTGCAAACTGGTTTATAGAACTGTATTTTAGACATTAAATTTTTTTTCAATTCACTGCACTATAATCATATTTATTCATTTGTTTTTTGGTAGATGAAGTATTGTAAATTATTATTGAAGAATGTTTTCATTTTCATGCACCATTTACCTTCATCTTAGCATTTTTGTTGCTTTTTTTTGTAACTTTTCTCAGACCAGATAAAATTTTTAAAATAAATCAACAAAAGCTTGGCTATGGTCAAACATTTAAATCTAAAAAGTAAACAAAACAGAATTCATTTCTTGATACAATATTATTCCCAAACTACGTGTCTCATTTGAACTTCTTTATTCATAGTTCCTGTAAATGTGAATTGGTAATGTTAACAGAACAAGTCAACCTGAGTTGGGCTCAAGAAGTAGAAAAGAATCCATCATTAATTCTAGGTACATTACTGTGTCACTCTTATTTGCACATGACATCACACATTTTTCTTCTGACCATTGTCATCTGTCAGTGTTATGTATGAAAATAATGTCAAAACTCGATAGTAAGAGTTTGACAAAAGAGAAAAAGAAAAGTCCTACTCAGCATAACGGTTAATCCATCTCTAGCTTTGAAAGCAAGAAAGAAAAAGGTCCACCCAGGCTGATGGTTAGTATGCCACTGACCTCAAAAGCAAGAAAAAAAAGAAAAATATGTAAATTATTCATAGTTATAAATAACATCGGTGGATGAATACCACAAAATCAAAGACAATTCATTGAAAAAAAACAGAAAAAATAGAGGAGGCCAAACTAAACAAAACAATAAAAAAAGACACTAAGAGAGGACAAAAGAAGGTACACGACAGTAATCATCAAAACAACTCTCGAAAAATAGTGAGTCTTCAGAGCAATAAACAAAGATCAGTATAGGACAGAAACAAATAACTAGCATACTTGAAGAAATCAGAGACATAACAACAGAAACAGAATTGTCAAACGCACCCAAGAATTCTACCAGGAACTCTACTCTTCAAGACATGGGCAACTAAGCAACGACCAGGATACGCAAGACGCAGACAATCAGTTCAAGGACTTCCCAGAAGTTACACCATGGGAGGTAAAACAAGCTATTAAACAAACAATAAAAGGGAAGGCACCTGGACCAGATAACATCACCATCGATCTAATAAAAAAAGCCGGTAAGATTGTCTACAAAAAGCTAGCAAATCTGTTCAACTTGTGTCTCAGAAGAATGGAACACAGTCATCATAATGCTTCTACATAAAAAAGGAAACCCCGAAGACCTCAACAACTACAGGCCTATAAGCCTACTCAGCAGCATTTATAAACTGTTCACAAAAATCATCACCAACCGGATCACTAAAACACTAGATGAAAACCAACCATGTGAACAAGCTGGATTTAGAAGAAGCTACTTGATTATGGACCATCTCCATTCAATAGACCAGCAGAAGGAAAAAGCAGCAGAATACAAAATGCCACTTGCCATTTATAGACTTCAAGAAGGCATTCGACTCTGTAGAAATTCCTATGGTCATGAAGGCTATCACTCTACAAGATCAAGACCCTTTATATGTCAAAGTACTGCGACATATATACAATCACAGCCACTCCTTTATCAGGCTTCATAAAGACTCTGAACCCTTCCGACTCCAAAAAGGAGTAAGATAAGGTGATACCAGCTCACCCAAACTCTTCACAGCCAGCCTCAAGATGATCTTCCGTAACCTGGACTGGGAAAATAGAGGAATCAAATTAGACGGTGAATATCTGAGCAACATAAGATTTGCAGTCAACATCATCCTTTTTACAGAGAACCAATACAACTTTCAACTAATGCTAGATGAACTATGTGAAGAAAGCAAATGAGTCGGCCTACACATGAACTTCAGTAAAATAATAATCATTTGCAACAATCACATTGAGAATAAGGACATAACTGTCAAAATCGAAGAGGCAAAACTGGGGACAGTAGACCACTACATCTCCCCAGAGACCACATGTGAAACTGAGGCTGGCAAAAACAAGATGGAGAGACGAACTAGACAAATTCAGACAATACTGGCTCCACGATGCCCATGATAGAGAAATGTGGCAGATCCTGGGGAAGATCTATGTCTAAAGATGGATGTTAAAAGACTGATGATGATATAAAAATATTTTTCAGAACCGAAATTCAATGCAAAAAAATAATGGAGAACTTGGAAACTCAAGTGGACATGATATGACGTCATGAAATCAGTCTTTCTTTCCACCTCTCTCTCTCTACAACGTCTGACTAATTTTGATGATAAAGTCAACTAAGAATTCGACAATAATCAGATGAAGGTAAAAAGTTGCATGAAAAGGAAAAAAATTGTTTATAATCACAGCACTATAGTTTTTGTGAAATTTATGGTTTTCATCAATTGTATATTCTTTTTATTCGCATCTTCTGCACACTTTTTTAATGCACTTTTAACATGTTTTGCAATAATTTGATATCTTCTTTCAAAGTTTAATTTTGCTAAGTCACGGGGGATTTCTCAGCTGATCAAAAAAATATTGATTTTGTCATAATTGACAGATCCATCATCAGAAAAATGAAGTTGGGTTTCAGAATTTAGAAATTTTCATTGTATGCTTTACTGCATTCACTTATTTATTGGTATATTTACAATTTGTGAATGGTGGTGCCCCTAACCCCATGAGTGAAAATGGATAACTGAATACACTCATGTTTGTACATACGATATCTCCAAATGTTCAGAATTAATTTTCACGATTTTCTTTGGAAGGTTGAGCCATAAGCTAAGGAAGAATTGATTGAATTCGGGTGCTGATGCATGAATTTTTACAGTTGCCTCCATGCATTCTCACTATATGTCTACACAATATCTCCAAATTTTCTCTATGAATTTCATTGAGATTTGGTGGAAGTGTTGGCCATGGGCTAAAGAAGATTTGATTGAATTTGAAGGCAGATTGAGAAATTTTCATTATTACTAACAACTGAATGGGAATCAATTTGTATCTATTCATGATGCAGGAGAGGTTACTGTGAAAATTCAATCATCAGTGATTAGCCTAATGTTACATCCTGTATCATGAGACAATGAAAAGTGTGTTGGATTTACAAAAAAACTTGAAATAATTGCAAATAAAGAAACACAGCTTTTTGTGCCAATTAAAAATTAAATATCAATTTCTGAAATGAGACTTCCTAATATGTTTGGCTTTAAAAGTTCCTAACTTGACAGTGCAATGATACCTATGTATATATATATATATATATATATATATATATATATATATATATATATATATATATATATATATATATATATATACTTATAAATGGACACATACATGCTTAAACATATACATACATGTATATGCTAATGCATGCATATATATATATATATATATATATATATATATATATATATATATATATATATATATATATATATATACATACCACTATAGTAGAGACCAGGGCTAGTTGGTTCCCTTTTGCACTCAAAACAGTGTGGAGAATATTTTAATTGAGTGAGAGGAACCATTCATAGTCTAAACTGAACATCAATATCTTGCCTAAATTTGTGATATCAATAGATGGCAAAACTATTGTAACTTAACAGCTCAGGACATTGCAGACCAACTGACTCAAGCATAGATGTATGAGCCAGAGGGTGAGTGCACCCCAATTTTGAGGAAATCAAGCCTTTTGCCCCCTTATAGAAAGAGTTCCCATACACCTATGGACACAGGTTCCAACTTACCCCACTTAGCATCCTAAATCAATGAAATAGAATGGTCTCTAAATGCTGATATTTAAATGATTTAAAATAAAACCCATTTGAAGAACTCTTACATAAGGTAAAAACAAAAATAAATGCTTCACCTCAGACAATCGTACCCTACCACAAATACAAAAATAAATAGTAAATCTGGTAAATAACTATTTTCAAAGTATCAACATTGGTACTTGGACTCTAAATTAGTGTTATAAAAACTACTTTGTCTTGTTTAACTATTGAATTGAACCTCTAAAGTAGTATTTTGACTTTTTTCTATGAAAAAAAATAAGAAAAAAGATGACATTAATGAAATGGTTTACAAACGCTAATTCAATTTTATTTTTTGAAGCAACAGTTTCTGATGATTGATTCATGAAATAGATATATGGGACTCATTTTTCCTGACCTTTTGTCTTATTACTAATATATTCTCTGACAAAATTGTTCTTAAAAAAGCATTTCTCAATAAATAGTCTTTGAGCACTCATATTGATAATTCAAAAAACATTATTAATGCCAAAAACTATAAAACTAAGCTTTCCTAAAAATTGCTTTCCACAAATAAAATGGTTACTTACTAAAATATAATTCATAGATATAAAAATATATCTATCTCTATCTCAGTCTGTTCATATCTAGCTATCTATCTATTTACTTATCTATTTCTCTCTCTCTCTATCTATCTATCTATTTATGTTTTCTCCACTCCATTAAGTATATGTCCACCTCGTAACAATATTGATGCAATGGATTTTGTGGAAGAGACACAAAATTGATTCATTTCTATAGTCTTCTCCAGATGCACAAAAAATGACCACTTCCTATTCTGGTATCTCAACCACCAATGCTGTTCGTTACTGCTAAGTTCCTAAACTCTCTTGACAATACTTTTGCAGACATTGACAAAGGCATTAAAGACAATAAAAAAGTTTAAAATAGAAAAGAATGTTTTAAGAACATAAGACTTTGTAGGAAGCTTCTTTTTAGAAATCTCTATGTCCAACACTTTGATGAAAATCACAAGTCAAACTAAAATGGGATATTGATCTATGATATTTTTAGCAGTTTTATGAAGAAAACAAAATTGATCTATATGCTGTAGGAAGCTAGCAAGGTGACCTAACACTGCCCAGAATTAGAAAGCACTCAGAGAGCACATAACTCTGCCAATGCTGTTTACCTCCTAAATTATGGATGAAAATTAGTTCATATATAGCTATAATGGGAGGAAAGTAACTGTCAAATTTCCAAGATCCTTCTAAAAATGTAAGCAATCCTCCCTCAACCCAAGGCCTAGCCTTTCACAAAATGTCATTGAAATTCAATGAGAACCTTTTGAGAATTTGGGTGGTCAAACAGGCAGACAAATGGTTGGACAGATGAACAGACAGACATCAGTGAACATATATACCTCTTTAAACTTCGTTGGAAGAATTAAACTAACTCGTGTTATATCCTGTAGAAAAAATTGCAAGTTGATCTGACACTGTCTAAAATAAAATGGCTCTTCCATTTAACCACCTAAGCTGGTCATTCTGCCTAAACCCTTTTCAACCAATTTCGGACCTGTCACTTCACTGATACATATTATTAATGTATGAATAGAAATTAAGTGATATCAAGTGAAAAATCACCCTAACTGATATATTATTCAAGGAGTAAAACAAGGAGAATTCAATTCTAACCAAACAATACTTAAATGACATCATGTTACTGTAAATGATTAAAGTCTTTAATCAATCAATCTCTCTCAATATATATTCTAGCACATACCCAAACAAAATGACAAGGTTATCTATGTATGGATGGCACTAAGGAGCCTAAAGCTATTTCAATAAGAGATTTATTTTTGATACATCAAGAATTCAAATTTTATATGTTTTTGGAGTCTCAACTCAACTCAAGCTGTTTTAAAGGGTGATTAGTCATGACGTCTTAAGACGAAATGTTGATTCAAAAAAACACCACTGATATTGTGCTGGATAAAAAAAAGTCATAGGATGAAACTTATTTCATTAAAAGTATAAGTTATTTCATTACAAAAGAAAGTTGAATATCATTTTATTAAAATAATCAGGAAAAACATGGTTAAATTTGACAAATCTGGTATTTTTAAAAGGCATTTACATACTTACTTTTTTTCTTTCCTTTTTGTTTCAAACGACCAGCTTTTCTGTGATATATTATTCATTATCATCTCATAACAGACTCTGTCTTTATTACAACCCTTCAATTAATTTTTTCAGCAATGTTGATCTATTTCACATGAACCAAACGGTTATAATTTTGACATTAAAACTGAACTTGAACAGCACATAAAATGAAATAGATCTACGATAAAACCTACTGATTTGCAAATATGGGATTTATATGGACTAATCATGCTTTTTACTTACAAGAATATTAACCAATTAATATTTGTAAGTGACAGATCTTGTTAGTTTCCTCTCTCTGTCATTATCATGTCCATGAATCCCTCTTGTTTGAGTGATATATTATAAAACAAAGGCCTCATTAGTCAAGTAAATTAGTGCAATCTGATGTGACCAGGATGAACCCTGATATTTTACATATTTGCTTATCATAAAAATGAAAAAGCATTTTTGTCAAAACCACAATTAATAATGAACATACACAGTGTCTAACCCCGGATACATTTGAACAACAATTCTATTGACGATGCCATTGTCTTGTGGGACAATCCTATAGTAATTTTTGATTAAATTTACTTCCTTTGCATTTTTGGTATGCTTTTTTTTAAATTCTATATAATTTAATTTATCAAAGAGTTCTATTTTCTATTCTATTTTTGCCACTACAATCAGGGAGGGTAAAGTTATTAAATGAGAATGCTTTGCTCAAGTGCTTTCCAACCTAATCTCTTCTCTCTTTTAAAAAAAATAAATATATATATTTCAATGTAAAATACTCAGGTCACAACTTATATTATGTATATGTCATCTCTCCATCTTGTGTCTTGTCTTCTTCTACTCCATTCACTGTTCCACTATCATCAATCAGTTAGTCTTCTATTCCATCTCTTATCTTTTCTTCTTGGTATTAGGGGGAATATTTCCATTTTTGTTGTACAATTACTTGTATGATAATCTTCATCATCTTTTTAGAGAGTTATTCCAAACACTGCTCTTTGCATTGCTTTCTGTGTGATTTCAAGTTAGTTTTCAAGTCATTTTGTAAGTTTTGAGGTTTCACACTACATCATAGCTGGTATAATGCATTGATTGTATACCTTATCTTTTGAGCATATTGGCAATTTTCTTTTTATACAACCCCACACTCCTACACCAACACATGCACACCCAGACAGAGATACACAAACACACACACACACACATATATGTATATAGTTTCTATATTTGTTTCATTATGTGTTGTCATAGTGAGTTATATATCTTCATTAAGTTGTAAGTTGCGAGTTCATTTTGTTCCTTATGGCACACGTGATGAATTAGTGCCAAAAATGGTTTGAATCCACAGCCATACGACTACATCTTACCCTGGGGCAATACAAATGTTTCTTACCCTGAAGCAATAATCAATATAATCAATAAGCAACCAGGTTCTTAATCCAACAGATACAGAAAATAAACTGCCTGACTGACCTTGAAGCATCAGCAATTTTGCACTTTCAGTTCAATCCAATAAATATTGCATAACTTACCTGCAAGGAAAAAAAATATTTGTTAAGGGGGCATATTAATACAGTTGTATTGTAAAATGCTTATTAGAATCCATCAAACATAAATATCACCAAGACTGTCAATATCGGTTTCTTCAGTTTTCAAGATTGTCTGACTGGTTATGTATGTATGTATCATAGATGGAGACTGTACAAATGGAGCTAGAAGGCTGGAAATTTAAACATTTACTCATAATTATATCTGAAAAAAAAAGTTTTTTTTTCTGTTTTTAAAAAAATATCGCCCTGAATAGGTTCAATTTGCAATGTAAGTTTATGCTACAGTGATCCCTTAGTTTGAGTCTGGGAGTATTCACAAGTATTTTTCTGAAATTCAGAGTCTTGTAGTGATCACTGTCCAATAAAAGATGAGGGAATGATTTATTCATTGATCATCCCTTTTACAATTTTTTGATTGATCACCTGAACATAGCATGCAGCCTAAACATTTGACAGTTTATACTGAGTGACTCACCGGGCCTAATTGGAATTGGGAAATTATTTCCTTACATATTTCCTGATTCTGAATCTAAAAGGTGAGGGCAAAAGAATTTAATGGAGAAAAAATTTTTGTGAACCACAGAATTTTACCATTTTACTTTCTTATCTTCCTTCTTTCCATAGGAGATGACTTCAGATATTCTCCTTTAGCAGAAATCTTTATGTTATGAATCTCTCCTCAACCCACATACCTTTCAATGTAAAAATTTCATTTTTCAGAGTTTGACAAATAGATGGAAAGATGGACATATTGCAAATTATTATTTCCCTTCATACTACCAGACTGTGTATTTGAACTTTATCTCTTTCAATTCTCAATCAGTTTTCCTAGAAGAGAATGAGAAACTTATTTCTATAACTCTTCCTTCATCTTCTATTTATTCCATTTATTTGAGTCTATTTTCTGGATTGCTGTTTTAATGTTCATTACTCCTTTTTTTCACCTATTTCATCTTGACTTAATTCTCATTTTTTAATTATTTTAATTATTTCACGTTAATTGTATGTCACCTAGCTGCTACCACTGCTAGCTTGTAAAATCTTTTGTCAGCCCTAGGCTTGTCCTCATAATATAACCATAGTATTGTAATCTTTCTCCTAAATTGCTTGGACGTTCTATAATGAAGTATTTCTATCATTACGAATATTTTTAATATTATAAATCCTGATGAGCTTCTTTATCTTTCTGTTTAATAAACAGATAAGTTGAATGAAAAACAGGAAAAAAATTCTGTTTTCATTGATACAACAATACCCAGTTTTCCCAGAAGAGAACAACAAACTTTAAATGCATGTTTATAGTCTCTTTCTTGATCAAATCATTTGCAGATTTCTTCCTTTTTTTTTTCAATCTGTATTTATCATTGTATCTATCTGCCAGTCGATCATCTTTCATTTCTTTGATCAAATTAAAGTAACAGCTGCCATAAACTTAAGCAAACAAAGAAATTATAGCTTCTGACTGATAAACGCCATTTTAAAATCAAAGGAAACAATTAGATTATCCTCTCCTTCCTATAAACAACAATCTCAATATTAGAAACTGTCAAAATAGGTTTCTTAAGTTTTCAAGTTGGTGCTGTTGGCTGTCTATGTATGTATCATGCATATAGGACACATCTGTGGAGCTAGAGGGCTGAAAATTTCAAAATTTACTCATTATTATGTCTACTTTTTCAAAATCCCCCCCAAATAGGTTTTTAGTGGGGGTTCAATCTACAATCTAGGTTCAAGCTAAAATGATTGCTTGGTTTGCGTCCAACTGTTTTTTTGAAAAATCACACTTTTTTAGTGATCATGGCCCGAGGAAGGCAAGAAAAATAGCTCATTCATTGAATACCCCTTTTTCCAATTTTTCAATTGATCATCCCCAACATGACATACTGCCAAAAGATGTTGGTCACAGGACAATTTCTTTTGACTGACTAACCAGATCTGTTAAACAAATTTCTCCTTATAAATCTTTTATAGACCATGTAGATTCAACAAAAAATTATCATGAAAAATCAGCTTTCGTGAAAACAGAAAAACAGATCAGTTTAAAAAAAAAATAGAAAATAGATCTGGTAAGTTATTCAATAGAAAATGTCTTTTGGCAGCATGCTATGTTAAGGGTGATCAATTTGAAAATTAGTAAAAGTGGTGATCAATGAATAAATTACTTATCTCGCCTTTTGTTGGATTGCTGAAAACGTCTGAATTTGAAGAAAAAAAAAACAAGCTTAAATGCTATCAAGCACAAGCCAAGGAACCAATTTAGCATAAATTCATATTGTAAATTGAAAACCCATCTAAATCTTTATCTTGAGTAAGAATTTTCAAAAAACATTTTTTCTAGATGTAAAAATGAGTAAATGTTTACATTTTCAGCCATGTAGCTCCATTGGTGCAGCCTGTATGCAAGACAAATACATACATAGCCTGCTAGAACAACTGAAAAATTGAAGAAACCTATGTTGACTATGTTGATAGTTTTGGTTGATGGTTTCTAAAAAAAATCAATGTTTTTTCTAGAAAACTACATTCCAAATTGTCAATATTCACTTACAAGACATCAACTTTAAAAATAAACTTGCTTAACAAAATCAATGAAAATTGAATGGAGGAAATAAAATTGTATGAAGAGAGCTTTCATGAAAAATTGAAAATATTAAAGAATGAATTACTCAAACTACTTGTTTCTGTCATCGTACACTCCATTTTTTTTTAGGTGCCTGTCATAGTTTGTAAACCTTCTGGAAATTTTGAACCAAACCCTATATTCAATCAACAGGAGGTAAATTGCTTTCATTCCACCGTCCATGTCAGAGGATGTCATGTTTCAGGTAATTCTTCCAAGTTGATTTGTACTTATGATGTCGCTTGTCAGCCTCTTCCACAAAACCAAAGCATATGATTTTTACACCAAATTTAACTCTCAATTTCATCGTCTGTATTTTCCTGCTGATAGAGATATCAATTGAAACATGAGTATTACGGCAAGTTGTGACAAGTATTTTAGAGTAATATATTTTTATATCATAAAAAAATTTTTAGCTCAAATCACCCAAAACAAAACTCATTTCTTATTAGTTTATCACATTGAATCCGGTCAGAGAAATCTTTCCTGTCAGCTGAAAATACAACTTTTTACTAAATACTTGAGTTATTAAATGTAAAATAATCACCCACCAGTGTGGCTTTTTCTTACTTCTTACTTATCACTATATATATAAATAGATACATATACATACATATTAGATCACAGTGCAAGACAGTGTTCACTCTATATTAATGCCTTTGAAAAAGGGATGAATCCATTTCTGCCCATACTCTGTCCCAATCAGGTTATTTTGACAAAACATTTAGTCAGTGGCATGTCACAATGCTTGGTATAGAAGAGATTGAGCAAAGCACTGTCTTTGAATAACTTTATCTTCCCAGATTATAGCAGCAAAAACTCGAAAAGTGACAGGGATGTCTCTGGAACTCTCCATTAAAAAGAATAAGAAATAGAACTCTTTGGAGAAGAAAAATAAAAGACAATGGTCTAGTCAATAAAATTGTTGGTCAAATTTATCTAGTAAACTACCTGGTGATTTGGTAGTGCAAAAAAGTCAGTAAGAAAAAAAAACAAGTCTGAGTTGACCAGAGAATAAAAATGATAGTTTCTCACCTTGGAAATTTTGACAAAAATAATTTAGTCAATAAATTGATGGAATCATTATGACTGTCTCATAAACATTTCAATTATTACTTAATTTCCACGAAAAGTGAATCATCTTTTAGTTGATGGGAATAGCCTCTTTGAAAGAAAGCTGATGCAAAAAGAATTACTTCAAAATTGTCCTCTGATAAAATGCCTACACATGAACTTCAGCATGACAAAGATCATGTACAGCAACTACATCGGAGATAAAAAGACTAAGATCAAAATCGAGGACACAGAACTAGAGGAAGTAGACCACTACATCTACCTTGGACAACGACTCTCCATGAGACCTTCAAAAGAAGAAGAAATCAAGCAAAGAATCACACTAGGATGGCAACCCTTTGGCAGAGCTAGCTCAATCTTCATAAATAAGAAGATCCCATTAATCCTAAAGAGAAGGGTGTATAACCCATCACGACTCACAACATGGATCCCCTGAGATCACATGCACAACCGAGGCCGGCAGAATGTTAGATGGAGAGACGAGCCAGACAAGTTCAGGAAGTACTGGCTCCGCGACACCCATGATAGAGAAGTGTGGCAAATCGTAGGGAAGGTCTATGTCCAACAAAGGACATTAAAAGACTGATGATGATGAAAATGCCATTTTTTCAAAATAGATACTCTGAAAATTGAAATTGTTTTTATTAAATGGATTCAACATTTAATTCTACTCTTCAATTAGATTTAGCTCAGGGAAAATACTATACAAGTATTCCAGGTAACAATAAACATATCTCAAATTATATATGTTATGCTGAATCAGAGAAATTGCCTATTTGGCAAAATTCACTCATTTTTTGTGAAAATTTTTGGTTTCAATTTGATTACGTAAACTTCTGATCATGAAAAATAGTTGTTTTAAACCTTGTTTTGGTAAAATAAACTTTTGATCAAAAGTAAGTATTTATTCATTCTTCATAAAAAAAGGTTAAAATTAAGTATTTATTGATTTAATGGAAAAATTCATTTGATTTTGCTTTGATAATATATGCTTTCAATTGTGAAAAATAGTTATTTTATATCCTTCGATTAAAAAACTTTGATCAAATTAAAACTACGTTTTTTTTGTAAATAGATTTAAAACTTTGCCAAAAAGGCAATTTTGTCAATTCATCATATCATACATAATAAACTTCCCAACAAACAATACGTCTTGATGAATGATGACCGTATTAGTTTGAAAAAATGATAATAAAGAGAATTCGTCAAAAGTGTTTCCATAGTATTCATATTGCAAGATATCTTGCAAAAGATCTTGTTACTGGTATGCCACAATGTTTGATAGAGAAGTGAGGTAAGGTCAGAAATTCTTCCCTGCATTGTAGCTCATAGGCCAGAGCCATGTAATTCCAGTCTCATATTACTAAAAAAGGAGATGATTTCTACCTTGTCTCCCCAATAGCAATGCCATGAGGTACTCAAGATGGCATCCCTGAAATTTGTCAGAATATGGTCCACCTATTTAATCAAGCGTAACTAGCTCATAGGGCTTGGTAGATGAGAGAGTTGTGGATTGCATTTGGTAATGAGTAATTTTCGCTCTAATGTCACTCCAGACTTGTATTTGTTGAACTAAACTGACTTTGGATTTTAAAAAGTCAAGGTGGTGTTCAGAAAAATCAGTCTTAGAAATTTTAATCTATTTCAAATAATATATGAAATCAAATTTTTTGAGATCAAATTTTCATATTTTCAAATTACTATCCTTTAGTAAAACTTAACATTATGATGGTTTTTCATTATTTCCCACCTTTTTTAGTTTAAATTTTTTTACCATCAATATTTCCATAATGGTCTCCAATTAATTCTTATCTTTCAATTTTCTTCTGGAAAAAATGATATTTCCAAAATTTTTGAGACCAGATTATTCATGACCTAACTTTCTGAGACCAAATTTTCCTATAACTTGCAAAACTAGCATGGTAACACTTGCATGATTTTTATAACTCTGAGGAAAGACATAGACTAGTATTTCACATTTGCATTCATAAAATTAGTGTCCAGATGAAGCTTAGTGAATACGGTCCTGCCCCCCAAATCTAACTCGACAGAATAGGAGTTTTATACCAATTCAAATAGATAATCAGAAATGGCCAAGAGAGAGAGACAGAAAGAGAGAGAGCAGGGTACGCTCTCTCTCACGCAAGCATAAATCATAAAGATGGTTGAGGCATATATTAATGCATTATAATTATAGGTAATAAACTTAGAACCACACCCTGAAAACAGTGAGGTTGTACAGGAAATAATCATGAGTTTACAATTCTAACAACAAAGTTGACATAGTTATATGGAATATAAGAAAGATTACTTGGTACTGCCTGGTAAAAAAGGGCTCCTGATATCCCAATATCTCTTTTTGTTTGATCTAGGTTTGATTTTTTCTAATTAATCAGCAAATTACAGAGAAAAGATTAGAACAAGGACCACCTTAATTCTTAAATTCATATAAAGAAATGAATATTAATATCAAGGGAAATAATCACCCATTGATCATTCACAGAAGAGTTCCATTATTCTTTAGTCTATTAATCAAAGAGTTCAACTATCAGTTATACATACTTTATGAATTTAAGAGTTAGATATGATTAGGACTAGCATTAAAGGGAAATTATGAATCACTGTCGCCCATATATGCTCATTTTTATCATGTAAATTTATTATGAACTTATGTTGTAAATTGAACACTACCCCTTGGGGAGGGGGTAAAAAAATCAAAGAAAAAATCACTTTCACTACCCATGGAGGAAAGTGTGTGTGTGTGTTCAGAATTTAAAGAGTTGAGCAAAGTCCAGATAATATATATATATATATATATATATATATATATATATATATATATATATATATATATTGTCAAAATACATGAATAAAGTATTTAAACTGATTTGTTGTGGGTTATGGTGATTAATGTGTCCCGCAAAAGTGCCCATCAGAATATCTGCCAGTCAAGAGATCGGATTCAGGGAAAGGACCCTTCACTAGATTCTTCCCATTATGAATTCATCTTGGAAGGAAAACTGCCCATCAATCCAAATGAATTGTTTTTTAAAATTGTTTTGCCTTGTTTGATTCTTTTTATTTCACACTAAGAATTCGAATCAAGACAACCGTGGTTAACTTGTACCAAACTTTCCTAATAAAACCTTATAAAATGGGCATGATTTCCTCCTTCGATAAATTTGAGATGGCCAGTGTATGAAGAAAGATAAACTGAAAACAAATTTCTATTAATCAAAAATGGAGTGAAATAAGAGAATTCATGGAAGGAAAACATTGTATTATCATTGCTTTAAATATATTGTTTTGCCATGCATATTTCTTCTTATTTCACACTCAGAATTTCAATAGATAAGTTGTGTCAAAAGTTTTTCATAAAACCTTATAAAATGGGCACTTTTTCTCCCTTGATAAATTCCAGATGTCCACTGTATGAAAAAAAACCCAAATTCTAAATGGCGATGAGTGAAATAAAATGCAAAACAAATAATTATTGATTAAAAATCAAAAGAAATAAAAGAAAATAAACTTACATTGCAAATTGAACCCCACCATAAAACTCAATTTTGAAGGGGAATTTTAAAAAATCCCTGCTGATTGAAGGGAGTGTGTGTGCAAAATTTCAAGTTTTTACTATGAATGGTTAGGGCTGGATAAAGTCCGAATACATAGAAACATACATACATATAAATGACAGAACATATGAATAACCTAAACCCAATAACAGTATCAAAGCCAATGTTTTGGGTAGTGGTGATTAATTAAATACGGATTTCAAATGCTGATTTTCACAGCGGGTTGGCTAAATGCATGACAATGATAGATAATAAATTTTGAACCACACTTTAAAACAGTGCAGTTGTAAATGAAGGAGCCTATGTGGCTGGGTGACAATCATAAGATTTTGGCCTGGTGCACTACACTATTATAGCAACAAAGACAGCAATTATGTGGAATATGAATAAGGTTACTTGGTGTTGCCTGGTGAAAATAGTTCTTGATACCCTTTTTTTTTTCTTCTGTTAGATCTGAATTTAAATTTTCTAATTAATCAGCATATTGCAGCGAAAAGATTAGACTGTCTCAAATATAATTATATATTTAAATCAGGATTTCAAAAGCCGGTTTTCAAGGCTGGTAGACTAAATGCATGACAACTATGGATAAGTTTGGTTAGTCACTCATTAGTAACCATCACATGACCAACATCTGTTGGGAGTATGCTACGTGGGGGTGATCAATTGGAAAATTGGAAAATTGGAAAGGGGGATAATGAATAAATGATTTACTTCTCTCGTCTTTTGTTGGGTGGAGATGACTAAAAGAATCTGAATTTAAAAAAAAATATGTGTGAACAATGCTGGATACACAGTAAGAGACTGTTTAGCATAAACTTGACCGTGAAGTGAACCACCCCCCAAAATCCATTTTGGGAAAGAGTTAAAAAAAATCAAACCAAAAACCCATTTTACAAGACACAACGAGTAAATGTTCAAATTTTAAGCCTCCTAGCTCCATTAGTATGCAACATATTCATAGTTAGCCAGTCAGATTCACTTGAAAACTGAAGCTGACAGTTTTGATGACAGTTTTGTATTATGGTTTCTAATAAATCTCAAGCCACATCCTAAAAACAGTGAGGTTGTAAATGTAACAACCATGTGGCTGGGTGATAATCAGGGAAACTTTGGGCCAAGGGCCACCAAATAATTATGGCAACACAGTCAGCAAAATTATTATGGTGGAATCTTTTGGCACAAGACAGAATTTCAGATCAACATCAATTTGAAAGAATGCCATTAGTCTTCACCTTTGGAGATTTGAACAGGAAAGCAAAGATAATGCTTCCACCAACCACAGCTGAATGTGGCTTTTCTATTGTCATAATTTAAAGACTATTCATTCAATGTGGCTGAGGTTATTGTTGATTTTTAATGACTTTTTTCCTTCAGCTTGATTCAAACAGCTAATCTACGGCAGTGAGTAAAAGTAAAATTAAGGTGAAGAAAATTGTCGTCAAAAATTAATAGTAATGGTTTGCAATACTTGATCTAATAAAAATAAATAATAAAACAAGCTTGGCTGTGCTAGGGTTAAAGTCCCTTATTTCATTAAAATTTAAAAGGTGAGCAAAACAGAATTAATTTCTCTATATAATATTGTTTCAAAACTTCATGTCCCATTTCAACTCTTTCTTTAGAAGTTCCTGTAAATAGATATTTTTGATTTAGTTTTATTTGATGAATTATTATAAATCATTATGAATAATTTTTGTATCTATATTGAAAAAAATAATTGGTTTATTTCACATAATAGGTAATTTTACTGATACAGTGCAACACATGTATTCATAAAAGTGAATGATGAGATTCAGTAGCAGTCTGAATGAGTGTTTTGCAGGGAACAAATTCAAACTTATAACTGGTCATGTTTATATTCTATATCTAATGGGGTAGCAGCTACAACATAGTGTTGCTCTTGCCATTGACCTAAACAACCACCATCCATTTCTTGATACATGACTGTCATATTGAAAGAAACAAGCAGAGCAGAAATAGACCATGAATAAGCAAAAATGAGAATTTGGAGTTGAAACATTTACGTGGGCCTCTGCATTACCGGCGGCTGTTTTTGCTTAATGGTGAGAGCAACGCTATGTTGAAATGGCTACCCTATTGGTCACATGTTTGATTCCTGCAGCAGCCCTATTCTCTTTAATTGTTTTGTTCTATATATGTTGTCTAGGCCAAGTGATATATTGACTGTGTAATGACAGGAGATCATTTTAAATGAGAGTTTCAATACAATATAATGCAATTTATAATCATTCTTTTGGCTCATATATCCATTTCTTAATACATATTGATATATATACAGAGAGAAAGAGAGATAGACATATAGATAGATAGATAGATAGCGAGAGAGAGAGAGAGAGAGAGAGAGAGAGAGAGAGAGGGGAAATATATATATCATTCACAGTTATTTTCAGACAAAATATTTCTTCAACTGAGCTGAATATTTTTCTCTGCAAAAATGAAGATTTCTTTCAAATAATAATGATAAAGGCTTGAATATAACATAAATCTTCAACAATCAAATTCACTACATGAACAACAATAGCAAGATGCTTCTGCGGTCGACCTGGAAGTAGTAAAAGTAATATTGGGAGCAGTTACCAATCATAGAAGCAATACTGGTCATATAAGTAGTAGTAGCAGTACTAGTGGTAAATTATTAGTAATAGTAGCGGTACTAGTAGTAAATTATTAGTAATAGTAGCAAGATTAGTAGTACATTATTAGTAAAAGTACTGATACTAGTTGTAAGATAATTATAGTAGCAGTTCTAAAAATAAATAATTGTAGAAATACTGTTGGTAAATCATCGTCAGTAGTATCAGTACTGGTAGTTGACTCTAAGTAATAGTAGCAGTACTGGTAATAAATTACAAATAATAGTAGCTACAAAAGTAGTAAATTATCAATAATTGTTGTAGTACAAGTACCAACTTATTAGTGACTGAAGCAGTACTAGTAATGAATGAGTAATAGTAGCATTACTAGTCGTAAATTATTTGTAATAGTAGCAGTACTAGTACTAAGTTATTTATTAAAGTATCAGTTTTAACAGTAAACTAAAATGTACACAGAGTGAATACTTTTGATAATGCTGTAAACTAACTAAAAATTGAATGAAAACAAATTTCTGGATCCGCTCTGAAGTGTAATCACTTCCTTTTTTACATGTAACTCACCGTTCCACAAAATTTCCTTGAAATTCATTTGAAATTTTTAGAAATGTGCTGTTAGCTGACGGATAGACACAAGGACAAAATGTGTGGAAGGAAGGACACTGGACAATATATATACCTTTTAGACTTTGCTGATAGATGTAAATTCTTAGTAATACTAGCTTACTGGTTCAATCAAAAGTGATGGCATATATAGATACTTATTGCATTGCATTGGTGTGAGCCTGGAGAACAGTGTTCTGTTGACTACAATCTGACTTTTTTTCTGTTTTTATTACTTTTCATATTTTTGATATTCTGTAAACTCAACATTTTTACTATGTAATCAGAACATAAAATTCTGTTTTACTATGTCAGTGAGGTCGCTTAGCATGTTAGACTACAAATATGTGAATAAACAACTCTGGTCAGTCACTCAACAGAAACCGTCATGTGACCAATGTCTTTTGGCTGAATGTTGTGTAAAAAATTGGAAAAAGGGACGATCAACAAATAAGTTCCCTCACCTTTTGTTGGGTTCGATCACCAAAGAAGTCTAAATTTTTTAAAAACAAGCATGATGCTGCTGAACACAAACTAAGGGACCAATTTAGCATAAACTTACAAAGAAAATTGACCCTCCCCCTACAAACAAGCCAATTTGGAGTGGGGGTTAAAAAAACAAAAGCATAATGAGGAATAAGTGTTCAGGAATTCACCCATCTAACTTCATTGGTATGGACTGTACTCATGACATATACATTCATAGCCAGCTTGACCAACTTGAAAACCGGAGAAATCTATGATACTAGTTTTGATGGCAGTTTTGATTGATGATTTCTACTACACATGACATATTCTTAAAGTTAGATTAGCAGTATTGGAATACCTTTTAAACTTAGTTGGCAGAGGTGAATTATTAGCAATATCAACAGTACTACTAGTGAATGGTAGTGATATTAGCAGTACTAGTAGTGAATAGTAGCAAGTGCAGTGACACTATGTTTCTAACAATTGGTCGCTGTATAGATTGCTTCTCAATACCACGTGGTGATTCAGGGTAGGGGGATGAAAATAGCTGCAGAATCGACACGCATGAGTGGAAAATAAATTATAATGCGGGGAAAAAAATTGTTCATTCCTCCTTATACAAGCCTAACCCTCGGCAGCGATTTATAGTAAGAATCTGCCTTTTATCCAATCGAAACTAACACGTCTTTCTTTTTCCTTCCACTCAAGAAAGATGAGGATGATCAGTAAGAGTAGGGACATGTTCGGGATGGGGGAAAAATCTGGCTTCTGGGCACTGATCACCGTTAACATCAATAATTTCCTGCTCTTACTGGAAATACATTGGGGATGATAGCAAATGTTGCCCTCAAAATGATAAGCTGTTTTATACAGTATGAGTGCTATAGACTAGGACAAGAAACCTCATTCATTGTTTACAAGTACAATGCCAGTGCATATATATATATATATATATATATATATATATATATATATATATATATATATATATATATATATATATATATATTGTAAATTTTTGCAGAAGATTTCTTTTTATACATGTTTCATTGAATGATACTGACATTTTCTATCAGTTTGATTTTTAGTGAGTTTTTGAAAATTCATTCACATTGAAACAGCGATAAAGAACACAATTTGAAAAATGGAGGAACTCAGAAAATAAATTGTACCAATAAAAAATGTTGCACAGATATATATACATACATATATATATATATATATATATATATATACATATATATATATATATATATATATGATGAATAATAAATTTGCTACGCAGACTACCATATTTAAAGTTCTACTCTAATTGAATGTTCCTGTATCAAGCAGTATTTACACATCATATATTGAAATACAGATTTGTACTTATATATATATATATATATATATATATATATATATATATATATATATATATCATACCAAAGTACAAATCTGTATTCCCAAATACAATGTGGAATAAGTTTATTTCACAGAAGTGTGTGCGTCTAAAAAATACTGAAAATGTTTTTTGACTTAAAAGATGAAAAGCGATAAGTAAGATTATGTTATATAACCAAAATATACCATGTTTTGTGTTTTCAAAGAGTATATGGAAACACACTCAGTCTTTTATATATATATATATATATATATACATATATATATATATATATATATATATATATATATATATATATATATATATATGTATATATATATATATATATATATATATATATATATATATAGAGAGAGAGAGAGAGAGAGAGAGAGAGAGAGGGAGAGAGAGAGAGAAAAAGAAAGAGATGGGGAGAAATGGGTAGGTGTTAGGGGAGATGATAGAGCATCTGGCTTCTAGGCACTGATCAATAATTTCCTGCTCTTGCTGAAGATACAATGAGGGATGATAGCAAATATCCACTATTATTTCTGATCTAAATTCAGCTAATAACTATATGTCAGGCGACAGACTTATTGATCAACCATTGTATATATCTCTATAAATATATATATCTATGTTGATATATGTGTGTGTGTGTATGTGCAATTATTTACGTATGAAATATTTATGTATTCATGCATACATCTATACAAAGCTGGATCAATGAGTCCATGTATTCATGCTTGAATATATATTCTGTTTTGAAATTTCCACTGAATCATTTGAAATCTATGTGATTAATGGTATGCAAAATGGTTGATTATTTCCTCAATGGGCATTTGGGGATGCAAGGAAGTGGTGAAAGAATGGGGAGGTACAGCAAGGGGTTGCTCAGTGAAGGGTTTTCATCTTTGCAGAAGAAATAAATCTTTTTGATACAAACTAAAGCTGAAGAGTATCATGAAATTTATTTTGAAAATTTTTTTATCTTATCTTAATTTTCTTTGAATTTCTGAGATAAATAATCATTATAATTATCCACTGACTTATTTGAACCAGTATCAACATCTTAGTTATTATAGTCAAAACATTTCTCTCTGGCCTTTTTTTGGGTGCCTATCATCTTAGGAAACATTCTGGGAATTTTGAACTGAACTTTTTATTCATTCCTCGATAGTAAAACTTCATCATTAGGAAGACTATAAAATCAGGCATGGCCGATCATGTGTAGAGGAAAAATGAGTGGGTGTGTCACCAACCCCTGTGGAATTAGAATATTAGAGAACAATATTAGAAAATAATGTCATTGAAAGAATCAGTACACTGGCTAGACTCTGATAACTTCCTTTGTCAATCCAACATAGAATAGAACATCATATGAGAGCTTAGGAAAGAATAGACATTTGGTTTAACACACTAAAATTCCAGCACTTGATTGACCAAAAGGGCAATAGCCTAGTGGATATGTTTTGAATTTTACAGACTATATGTAAAATGAAGATGTTTGGGACTGTTCACAACAGCTACCTGTGTTAATCACAATTTGCAGACAGTGCCTTTTCTAGTTGAGGAATGTCTGAAGGCTCCCCAAAACAAGAGCAGCAAATTAAGCCATTGAATATTGATGCCAACAAGACAGAGAAAGAGAGGATGGCTCAAGAGTGGCTGGCAACAGACAGTGGAGAGGAACCTCCAACTGGTCACCAGAAGGTGTACTGATATCAGCAGAGGACTAGCTGAGGATTGTAAATTAGCCAAAAAATTCAATCAATTATTTCTTAGCTCATTGTCCAACCTTCCAAAAAGAAAAAAAAGTTACATTAAAATCCATTGAGAACTTTTGGAGGTATTGTGTGTACAATCAGACAAACATGCTTGGATACATATAAACATATGGAAAAAATGGAAAATATTCCTGGATCTATCTCAAAATTAATTCTTTCTTAGCCCATTACCTACTCCTCTGCAAAATGTCATTGAAATTCATTGAAAACTTTTGGAGATATTGTGTGGAGAGATAAACAGAAAGGTAGACAGACAGGCAGACATACATCTCTCCCAACTTCATTGACAGAGGTTAAAAAAGGCCAATTTCACTTTTGGGGAGTAAGCTGCCATAATAAGTTACATGCAAAATTCCTAACAGGTTTGGTTAGTCACTGCAATGGAAACCATCATATGACTTCTGGCAGCATGTCTTGTTGAAGGTGATCAATTAAAGAATTGGGAAATGGGGTGATCAATTGAAAAATTAGAAAAAGGGGAAAACAATAAATAAGTTACTTCAGTCAACTTTTGTTGGGCAGTGATCACTAAATAAAGTGAGAATTCAGGGAGGGGGATTGTCAAAAAAAAAAAAAAACGTTTTCCCTAAACATAATTAGGAGTAAATGTTAAATTTTTCAGCCCTTTAGTTCCATTGGTATGGCCTGTATGTATGATAGATAGAAAGATACATCCATACATAGCTAGACAGCCAGACCAACTAAAAAACTAAGGGAACCGACGTTAATGTTATGGTTGAAAGTTTCTAATTAAGAGAAATCAACCCACTATTGGAAGATCTTGGGTCAATAAAATCTTGCTTTTCAGGAAGTTATATATGGTTCTAATAGAGAGCAAACAGAACTTTTCTCTTAAGGATCTGGGAAGGGAATGTAGTTTACTTCTGTCAAGAAGATGGGAGAGTCATATGCTTCCTATCGTCTGTCTGTCTGTCTGACCACAGCATTTCTCCAAAAGTTCTTCAATTTCAATGAAATTAGCTAGAAGGGTAGACCATAGAATCTAAAGAATAAATAAAATACAACAAGGAATTTTATTCCTGGATTAAGAGATATTTCCTTATTTTCTCATACATTTATGCATTCACTTATGTTTGTCCACACAATATCTCCAAAACTTATGAATGAATTTGAATGAAATTTCGTGGAAAGGCGGGTCATGAGATAAAGATAAATCGATTAAATTTTAGGGCAGATCAAGGAAGTTTTCTTACAATTGTCTCCCCAGTATCATAGGTATATATGAACTGATTTTCATTCAGTTTTTAGCATGTAATAGTCAGAGTTGTATTGAATGGGGGATGCTGGGGGTGCTACACCTCCCATCCTCTTTCTGTCAGAAAATTTTTTCCTGGGACACCAAAGTAGACGTATTTCAGTTGATTTTTTTCCAATTTTGCTAATGGGAATCTACGATAGCTGATTAAATCTTGTTTAATAAAAGTAAATGTTTAATTTTTATTAATAATTTGTTCTGGAATCTTAGTATTTTTATTTGATAATTGTGCTTCAAATATATATATATATAACATTTAAGAGATATACAAAAACCGATGTAAGCCTTGACCACAAGCCAAGACAGTCTTAGCTATAAAGGATAAACCATACATGATGACAACACTGATTTCTTCTCTTATTCAGCCAGCATGCCCACTTTGTCAGCAAATTAGAGGCCTACAACCCCAGTAAAAATCATTAGGTACACTTCTATCAATGGCAGAGGTGTGCGCTCTCTGAGTGCTTTCCAGTTTTATAAGTCTCCATTGGTAACTTTTCGATTCAGACGAAGTTTTCATCATTTTTCATGTTATCCTTGACAATAACTTGGCTAATTTTACTGACATTAAAACTTTTGGACAATTACAGTGTCTGGCTTTCAAACAATTATTTTTGATTATCACATTCTCTCTAGTAGGAAATAAGTCCCAAATCGCCCATTGTCTAATGGAACGATAAAAGCAATCATCTACAATTTTATTTTTATAAGCGGCATGACCGGGTCAAATGCTTGGCTTCAAAATGGTGAAATTACTTCACAAAACCCATCACAAGGAAAAGTTTCAAATTCTTTTATCTATAAACACACATGTATACATGTATGCAGCATTATATACTTGTAAACATATAGATAAATATATATAGATCATCTCAATGGAAAATTTCAAACTCTTCTTTCTAAAAACACATATGTATACATATTTACTGTTAAATGTGTGTGTGTGTGTGTACATATTTATGTATATGCATGTATATATATACATGCATATATATATATATATATATATATATATATATATATATATATATATATAACTTTATTGTTTTAAGGACTTGCTTTATCTATGATGATATATAAATTTTGAAATAGAGTATAAATAGATGTATAGAATTTTACGCAGCCATTGCAGTCATTGGACAACTGTTCTTTTCTGTTTTCACTCTGCTTTTTTTCAGGCATTGGGAAAATATAATACAGTTGTCTATTTATTGCAATGCCTGCATGAAACTGATCAGTAGCAACAAAATTGTAAATATCTCTCTCTCTCTCTATCTATCTATCTATCTATCTATAGATATATATCTGTATGTATGTATACATATCATAATGACATACAAATGCTCTAATGCCAAAATTAAATTTAAAAAAAAATATCTACTTTGATTATCACTGTATTTGTTCCCAACCATTAAGGTATTGGATTTTGATGATGGCAACACAAATAGCAGCAAGTGCTTCATAAAAAAACTTTTTTAACCACTGTTTTATGTCCTTTTGTAAAAAAAGAAGAAAAATTAAGCAAAAAATTGTAGAAAAAACATGTGTTGGGCCAAGCTAACATTTTTCATTGGAGTACCAAACTGCAGAGCAAGAAATATTGTCTACTCCAGATCTCTTACAGAATGAAACACGTTTCTGTTAGAACTGTTTCTGTTTTATGTGCTGTATATCAATTTAGAATTATAAGAAAAAAATATGAAGTAAAAAAAAAAATAATTTTTAACGTCACAAAATCAAAATTATCAATAAACACTATTTCAGAAGCTTCACACATAGCAGCCTGAAAAAATTCAACTTTGGAGATGAATGTATATTGAAAGAAAGATTAATATATGCACATGTATTGATTGGCTTGGCTTCACAAACATTTTTAGAGAGGTTTTCCACAGCAGTAGGACGATAAACAGTGGGGCCTGTGTGTGAAATAACCCTTCAGTCCAAGCCATGAAATCTTAAGGTGAAGTGCAATTATTTAAATCAAGGTATGGAGAGGAGCACAAACCCTAGGTCAAAGGTTTGACAGGAGTGTTCTTCTCCTGGCAGATGCCCAAGCCAGCTATAGGGGTCTACCACCCGTGTGCGGTAGTATTCTGACACGATGGCTGATCTGTGTTTGGGCCACAGGACAGGAACATTTCTAGTTGGTAGATATGTAGATATGTAGAAATGTTCATATTATCTACAAAAGAAAACTACATAAAAACAAGCTACAAGTTGAGTCATTTAGGTTTAACAAAAAACACCATGTTTTCTATCTATCTGGGTACCTCTATTAGTATATATATGTGTATATATATATATATATATATATATATATATATATATATATATATATAATACTTATCATAAGTATTGGAACAAACAAATGTTTTGCTTTGAAAATCATACAAGAAAAGCCAGCATTTAGTCATGTTTTGTTATTCTGAATGGTAAATATCAGGAAAATGAATTTCTTTATAATAAAATTAAATTGATAAATGAAGAGAAAACAAGTTGTTTTTCTATCCTTCAAAAAATATTGTTCTGAATCAATCAAGGAGATTGAATATTGAACTCAAATTGTGATATGGAAGAGTTTTCAAACTAATAAGTTAAATTGGACCTCCTCCTGCTCAAAATCTATAATGGCCACTGCAACCTTGGACAATAAAAAATACATTTTTGTTCAAATACTTATGAGCAGTACCCTATAGAAAGTAATGCTTCTAAGTAATAGAACCACAAACTTTGTTATGCTGATCTCAAAAAATTGACTTTTCTTGCATAATGTTCCTGTTTTTCACTCTCAAAACCATGCGATTAGAAGCAAAATGTTTGTTCAAATACTCAAGACAAGTATTATATACATATATATATGTATATATATATATGTATATATATAAATATATATATATATTTATATATGCGTATGTGTGTGTGTGTGTGTGTATATATATATATATATATATAAATATATATACATATATAAATATATATACATATATACATATATATATATATATATATATATATATATATGTATATATATATGCATGAGGGGATATGCATTTATATATGTGTAAATGTGTGTCTATGCATGTGTGTGCATGGATATATATATGCATATATATGTGTATGTGTGAGTGTGCCTATATGTCTATATGAATATGTATACCTGAACGTTAATTAAACCCTTTCATAATAAAGAAAAATTGTTACAATAAACCTCAATTAAGTTATCTCTTATAATTGTGCAATAATTTTCTTTATAAATCCTAAAAAATGTCTCTATATTTCATTAGTTAGGAATTTCTTAAAGTTTTTTTTCTGAACATTTGATTAACAATCAGTAAATAACTGGTCTGGTTAGTCACTCAATAGACACAATCACATGGTTAACAACTTTTAGCAGAATGCCATTTTGAAGGTGATCAATTATAAATTGGAGAAAAAGGTGATCAATGAATAAGTTACTTCTCTGATTTTTTGCTGGGTAGTGATCACTAAAAAAGTCAGAATTTTCAAAAAACAAGCATGATGTGGCTAGACACAAGCCAGGGGACCAATTTAACATAAACTTACATTGCAAAGTGAAACCCCAGGAAAAAACCTATTTAGGGGATGGGAATTAAAAAAAACCCAGAACCAAACGTCTTTTTTAGACATAATAAGGAGTAAATGTTCACATTTTCAGTCCACCATTTTCACTGATGTGGCCTGTACAAGTCATACATTCATTTATAACAAGTTGGACAAACTATATTTCTTCAGTTTTCAAAAAATCTGTGTTTACAGTTTTGGTGGCAATTTTGGATGACAGTTTCAAATAACAATTGTTTTTTTAGTGGGTCTAAATTTTCTTAGAACACCCTGTTACAGATACAATCTATGAAAAATAATTGCGGAAAGGTTTGTAGGGAATCAATGTTTGAGAGAAAAAAAAAAGGTGATCTAGTTTGTTTGTTCTCTTCTTTACCCAAACAATCTTAATTAATAATATATTGATCAAATGCAAGCATATTTTTCAGTTTCAGTTTCAGTGAAGATGAATAGTGCGTTTATATATATATATATATATATATATATATATATATATGGTTTATGTCATATTATTTGAAACACCTGTTATAACAATGAATGTGTCACTTAGCCGAGACAGCACAAATAGGATAAACAATTGATGAATGGACTGTGGCAGGGGATGAACCTGTGACTTTAATTGCTCACTCTAAACGGGGGGTCATTTCAAACAGCGTTTCAAAAAATAAAACACATTTATAATTATTCGGTTGGATTATATATCCATTTGTTGATAATATATATATATATATATATATATATATATATATATATATATATATATATATATATATATATATATATATATATATATATATATATATGTATGTATATGTATATGTATATATATATATGTATATATATATGTATATGTATATGTATATGTATATATATATATATATATATATATATATTATATATATATATATATACATACATACATATATATTTTTATTTAGGCCCAGAGAGGACAGAAACATGAACTAGTTTGTATAGCGAATCCATATCTTATCAATCATATTTGTATTTATATATAAATACAATTAATATCAATAATACTATTTTATTTTTAGTGCATTTGAAATATGAATATATATATATATATATATATATATATATATATATATATATATATATATATATATATATATATATATGTATATGTATATGTATATATATATATATATATATATATATATATATATATATATATATATATATATATGAATAAAAATGTGATGCTTTCATGTACTTATATATGTATTATATGTATGTATATATGCTGGAAAACTGAAAAATTATGACCACCCGTCTAATAAGGTGTTAGTCTTTTGTGTGCCTACAAAACAGTCTTTTCACTTACAACTTAATTGATTGCAAACTCACAAAATCAATCATGTGTAATAAATTAAATGATACTCATTCTTATATATAAAACACAATGACCTCAATCAAGATCTATCATCAATCATCTGTTCAGAACAGAAAAATTGCCATTCAGTTTGCAGATCAGAAAGTTGCATCCATTGATATAGTAATGTAATCCTCTGCATATTTCAAGATTAAATCAGTTGAACAATAATCCCCATTTTAGAATTAATTCAAGCCTAAAAATCACCAAAATGTGATGTATACTTAACTGTTGGTGGTAGAACCAAACAACAAAATGAACCAGCTTTCTCGTATTCATTTTTGTCTACTTTTCATCAACATCTCAATTAAAAATCATCTTCCTAAGGTATCACCAAAATTGTTCAGTTGATAGAGCTGGCTGGAGAGCTATATATGTATGCATGTATTCATGTATCATGCTCACAGGCCACAGAAATCGAGCAAAGGGGCTGAATATTTCAATATTTACTCGTTATTCTGTCCAGGAAAATTGTTTTTTCAATTTTTGGAACCCATCTGCCATAGATGTTTAGTTGGAGGTTAATTTTAATGTAGGTTTATGCTAAATTGATCCCTTATTTTGTGACCAGCTACATTCAGGCTTGCTTTTTTTCTTGAAATTTAGGACTTTTTAATGATCACTGCCCAACAAAAACAACAGAAGTAATTCATTCATTGATCACCTCTTTTTCCAATTCTTTAATTGATCACCCCAAACATAGCCTGTTGCCAAAAGGCATTGGTTATATGACGATTTCTATTGAGAAAATAACCATATTTTAGTTGTTTTTATGATGACTCAACTTGGACTGTCATTCCACAAGTCGTGATAAAAACAACTAGAATTGAAGGTGAAGCATAAAAGTGGACAGTATTCAGAGTAAGCAGTGGGTTTAAAATGAAAAATTTGACATCTGCTAGCCATGAAAGCTTCTGTAGCTAAGTGGTTAAAGCAGCTGGGTATAAACTAGGCTCTCTCTTGCAAGAGATGTGAGTTCAAATCTCACCATGAGCCTATTCTTTATTTCTGATTAGTGCTGTTTGCTCATGACCAAAGAGTGATTGCCAAAGTTGAGTTGTGACAAAAAAAATTCTGAATGAAGATGAAGGTAAGAACAAATTAAAAATGGATACAATATTAGGTTAAAATACAAAAATGTCTAATAATAAAAACAAATAATGAAAAATTCCATTAATATTCGGACATTCCTCATCTTTGTTGTTTTTCATACAACGTTTCGGCCGTTGCACTCTACGGCCTTCGTCAGGTAACATCTGGGAGATTTAGAGTGCAACGGCCAAAACGTTGTATGAAAAACAACAAAGATGAGGAATGTCCGAATATTAATGGAAATAATAATGATACCTCATCTCAAAAATTCCGAGATATACTAAATAATGAAAAAGACTAGAATAAAACAACAAAGTGACCCAGCTGGTGGAGATGTGGATTCATGTCTTTCCCTAAGGACCTAGCTTTATTCCTTTGATGCATATGCATGAACACATTCCTGCAAACTTCTTGTGGAGCATAGGGTGACAATCGCACCACACCTGTGGACAATCACTGAGGTGATACTACTATGGTATCTGTAGCAAGTAGGTTTATAGTTTGTAGTTGCTAGCCCCATGCCAAAGATTTATTCATGTCAGAGTAATCTTCTCTTAGATGAACAGCTTTACAGGGCTAAACAGCTCCAACAGACCAGCTTTTTAACCTTGGGAAAGGAGTGGATTTATGCTTAACCCAAGAGATTCATCTTTCATTCAACTTGTAATAAGTTGCAAAGATGCTTCTTTTGTTTTTGAAAATTCCCCTCCAAAATAAGTTTTCAGTTAGGGTTGTATTTACATTAAAAGTTCATTGTAAATTAGTTGCTTAGTTTGTGTCCAGCATTGTTCATGTTTATTCTTTAAAAATTTGGAATATTTAGTGAAAAAAGCCGACAGAAGGCGAGAAAAGTAACTAATACATTGATCACCCATTTTATAATTTTTTTTCAATAGATCACCTCCAGCACTGCATGCTTCTTAGAGACATTAGTGACATGACAGTTTCTATTGAGTGACTGACCAGACCTGGTTTGTCTTTTTTTTCATTTTTTAAAATGGGAATTCTTGGTTCAAACCATATATTTGATATCTTCATTAAGGTAACTTAATTTTACCCCCATTACTGCTTAATTTACAAGTCAAAAGGAGCTACACAGGTGTTAGTGGTTCATTATTTCCTTTGGAATGTTACTTTCAGAATGTTTTCCAAAGAATTTGTAATCTTTTATATTTATTGCCATGATTTTGTATTAAATGAAAACCAATTGACAGTTACAGTTCAGTTTCTACAATATCATTGAACACATAATAAATATTAGGTATTTGTTAAAATCTTATTTATTGTAATGTTACCTTTTTAACTCAATTCTAAGCACAATTTCAGAGAGAAACATCCATATATCATTAGCAATTCATGTATAAAATTTTGTTCATTTAAAAAGAAACAAAGCAACATTGACTCTATTCTAAAATAATATATATGATATCATAAGGCTAACTAGTTGTGATAATTTTCATCTTCCAGTCAAAATATTTGCTTATCTCCCTTGGCTGGTCACAACGCTTTACATCTGCATGGCACCAGCCTTACAATGCTTCGCAATAATTTTGCAGACAGTGCATGAGTGATATCCGAAAACGATTGACCAGATTCAATTATTACGACAATATCCTCCCTTGTTGTAGTGGACAGCTCTTTCCTCTTGGGCATTTTGACCAAACCTTATGAAATATTATCTAATAATACTGACAACACCTGCCAAATAATGATTCACACACTTGGAGCAATTATAGGCTTGGAAAAATGATTGTGCGCTTTGTATAACAGCTTGGCCAAAATTGATGCCTGCGCAACTCTGCATGTTTCCTTGCATTATGACAAATGCAACAAATAAAACATGGAGAGAATACATTAGTTTCCCACTCCTAGTACAATGCACATGGTATATACAGAACATTTAAATATGAGTTTGAATAAATGGCTAAAGCATCAATTTTCTCAAGCTGAACATTACTATATATGTCAATATAAATGTGTAAAAGGTACGTATACTCGTAAATTCTTATTTTTATATATTAATAGCTCTGTCTACTTTGCTAAATATTGAACACTATGATTAAATATCATCAAGAATGGATAAAATCTGTTTTCTATTTCTTTCTTTTTGTATTCTTACAAATTGGAAAATACATTATGAACTATATAAATTGCATTATATCATATTGTAACTCAAATTGAGTTTGATACACCAGTTCTCTTACAATCACAGTCAGTACTTAGATGGATGACAATTTGGAAATACCTGGTGCCATGAGAAGCTGGGAATCATGTAGAGAGCCTCCCATGGCAATCTCATAAATTCTCCAAAGTGAGGGGACCAATCACAAGACATTTGTCCTTAAATGACAGAGAGAGAGAGAGAGAGAGAGAGAGAGAGAGAGAGAGAGAGAGATGAAAATTTGACAGATAGAATAAGAGAAAATCTCTGAATAAACAACTGAACTAACTGAATGAGAAATATAGAGAGAAAGAGATAGAGGTGGAGTGGATGTATTGAAAGGAATCAGAAGAATGAAAGAGACAGAGACATAAAGAGTGGAAGGCTTGGCAACAGAGAAGGGGAAAGAGAGAGAGGACTTCGAAGGGATTACAGAATAAGAGAGGGAAACAAAAAGGGAGAAGGAGAGGGAGTGAGGAGAACAAGTTTGAATGGATTAAACTGAAATCCAAGAAAGTAACCATAGAAAAGATACACTAGAGGGTTTAGAAAAACTGAAAAATTAAGTGTCAGAGAGAGAGAGAGAGAGAGAGAGAGAGAGAGAGAGAGAGAGAGAGAGAGAGAGAGAGAGAGAGAGAGAGAGAGAGAGAGAGAGAGAGAGAAGAGAGATTACCTAATTTGAATGGATTAAACTTAAATCGAAGAAGGTAACCTAAGAAAAGAACCAAAAGACAGAAGCTGAATGAGAGAAACTGAAAAATCAAGTGTCAGAGAGACAGAGAGAGCAAGAGAGAGAGAAAGAGAAATAGAAAGAGTGAGGGAAACGGAATGAGAAAGAGAGAGAGATTACCAAGTTTGAATGGATTAAACTTAAAAGCCATCCAAGAAAGTCAGAATAGAGAAAGAAACAAAAACAATTGACATTTTTCATTTGCAACAAATGCTGCATCAATCGAAAGGTTTTCGAGTTTGTTTGGTTGCAAAAGTTAAAAAGTCAAGGGCAAAGATGTGTGAACAACAAAGGAAGAAAAGTAGAAAGGACAGAGATTATCGACCAATGCTTAGCGTTCACAGGAGGATGAATTTTTCAAAGTGTGTCCCTTAGAGCTGAAGTGTGATATATTTGCAAATTAAGATGCAAGATATTTTGGGTAATCTAGATTGTTTTTATTCTATTACTTATGTTTCAAGATCATAACAGTTCTAGTTAGTCACTCAATAGGAACTTTCATATGAATATCATCTTTTGGCAGCATTATGTGTCAGGGGTGATCAAATACAAAATTGGAAAAGGGGTAATCAATGAATAAGTTACTTCTCTTGCCTTTTGTTGAGTGATGATCTTAAAATAAAGTCTGAATTTTCAAAAAAACAATGCTACAGGACACAAACTATGGGGCCAATTTAGCCTTAACTTGCATTATAAATTGCCCAGATGAATCCACTTCCCCCCGCACTCAATCACTTCACCACATATTTTAACTAAAAAATCTCTGGTCTCTGGCATGCCACATTAGTTAATGGAAAAACAAGTGGGAGATAAAGTATTTGGACAAACTGATTATCCATAATTATCTCACTACTAAGGTAGCTGTAGCAAAAAGCTGTTACCATCATTGTAAACCTTGACATGACCTGTAGGTCTTGGGTGAGAATGAAAAAAATTACTGCTACTTCTACTGATATGTCAATTTCCCATTCTACTTTAGATAAATACAAGAATTAGTTAACAATATTTTGCTTTAACCTTTCAAATTACTGTGTAAACATACTGACATAAGCACAGATTTTGGTATACTGTTAGTAAAGCAATAAGTATAACCTAGTTAAAAAGATAAAAGGATGTATCTAGTCATACTCAAACATTTTTTCAATATTTTTATAATGTTTTATTATCTGATTATAGTTAAAAGCAAGAAAGTGCAATTGAAATAATCAATACGTCAATAGATGAATGTATAAAAATTTTGCACATAAATGTGTATACACATATCAAGTGTGTATGTAGTTTGGTTTACGCATACGTATGTAGAATATGAAAGAAAGTTCACTTTCACAATGAACTCATCCTCTAGGATTTTCTTTCCTCGATCAAAAGAAAAATAGGTTAGTTACTCAACAGAAACCATCACATAACCAATGTCTTTTGGCAGCATGTCCTGTTGGGAGTGATCAATGAATAATTTACTTTTCTCGATTTTTGTTGGGCAGTGATCTCTAAAAAAATCTGATTATGAAGAGAACAAACATGAATGCAGCTGGACACAAACTAAGAAATCAATTTAAAAGAAAATTACATTGTAAATTGAATCCCCACTAAAACCCTATTCAGAAGAATTTTCAAAAAACAGAAAAAAGTTTTTTGTGAATATAAGAAAGAATGAATATTGATATTTTCAGCCCTCCAGCCCGATCGGTGTGGCCTGTACGCATGATACATGCATATCTAGCCAGTCAGCCAGTCAAGCAGTATCACTTAAAAACTGAAGACACTAACGTTGACAGTATTGGTGACAGTTTTGGTTGATGGTTTCTAAAAACTACCTCAGTCAATTGAACAAATGAATTATTGAAACATAGATTGCCTGCAAAATTGAAATGAGAACTTGGTTTAAAAAGAAAAACTTAAAACCAAAATTTAATTTGTTTCAACAAAATCTCTTCTGACAGGTGGAATAAGAGCTCTAGATTGAATTTTGTTCGACAAAGTATGATAAAATCGGACTATTTTCCTTGTCTATGTGTTCATTTATTAAACACATTTTGGCCTTAGCCAGGTGTTCTTTGTTCTAAGATATGGAATCGCTCCCTAGAATGAATGCTCATATTTTGCTTGACGTGTCACATCTGTTTTTTTAATCTATAAATATTCCTATACATCGTATCGGTAATACGTTTTTGTGCCAAATTTGGAGTTACTTCTCCTTGACCTGGCGACACCTTTGTTTTTTACAGAAATGGCCTTTTGTCAAATGCCAGACAAAGTTGGAGTTGGATTTGTTTTTCCCTTGTGAGAAGAGCAATCCTCACCAAGTTTAGGGGAGAAAATTGTCTACTGTTTGACTATCACATCATGTTAAACCAAAGCTATACATAAAATTTACATTTCTTTAATGTGATTTAAAATCACAGCATAGTGATTGCTAGGCAGCTCTCTTATCAACTGAGCTAAACTATTTTATGAAAAAAAATTCATAGGTTTATTTTTTTATTTGTACTATACAAAAGTTGCAGTAATAATCTTCAGTCAGAACTGAAGAAGAAGTGGAGTTTGTCCCAGTTGTATCCAGTCTTGTTTGATGAGAGGTTCCTATTTGCCATTTACATCAATGTTTGAGTTGTTAATTTTCATTAAAAAATCATCTCAAAGCAAAGGATAGTAGCTTCTTTTGGTTTATCTGTCCATTGATTCACTTTTGTAAATTCAATAGTAATAAAACATTAAGCAAATTCTCTCTGTATAAAAGCCTTTGTCCTTTGCTTTGTTAGGCACAAAACATGTCATGTTGAATAGACAGCATGTATTCATACTAACTTGATGAGGGGAATTAGTTTGTTCCTGGCAGCGTTCACACTTTCTCTTTGAAAATTCAGACTTTTTTTTTTAGATCACTGTCCAACAAAATGTGGGAGAAGTAACTTATTCATTGATCCTCCTTTTTGCCAATTTTTTAATTGATCACCCTAACACAAAATGTTACTAAAAGGTCTTGGTCACATGACAGTTTCTAATTGAGTGATATGTTCCTTTGATGACTGGGCAAAAATTGATGTGATTTCTGCTCATCCACTGTATTCAGCAGATATTACTGATTTGGATTACTATTTATTCTGGCCTTTACTACTGAATTCTATCAACTCATTCATGCCTGTTTTTTTTTAATCATAATAGATGATTTAAGTTTTCTCATTCTTTAAGAAATCCTGCAAAGTCATATATCTTTTTGAAGGTTATAAGATACAGATATCATTCATGGCAAAATAAATATAATGGCCACGTGATCTCATTATGTATTCATAATATTACATATTTAGATCACTATTTATTCTGGTCTTCATAGAATTCTCTTAAAAAGAAAATTCAATTCACAGGAAGACTGCAAAAGGCTCCTAGTGCAGTTCTTGAGCTTCTATTTACAAAGCTTTGCTTAGTTTTAAAAGAACGCTATTAGTAATGGGCCCTACAAGAAGATGCATATATTGTTAAAAAAAACAGAAAAAAAAAATTGGCCGACCAATATTATTAGAAAGCAAGTTAACATAGAAAAAACTAGAAAGCACAGAGAGAGTACATACCTCTGTCAACACCATCATCACTAATCAATCTGTTCACATATAGCTATGCTGTAATTATAAAAATTTTCTGGATCCCTCTACCCCCATTCAATCGATTCTTCCTCAACCCATCAACCAACCTTTTCACAAAATATCATTGAAATTCATTGAAAACTTTGTGGTGATATTGTGTGGATTTATAGCTACTATACAGGGTAGGTAACTGTGAAAAATTCCTGGATCTGCCCCAGAATTTAATGTTTCCTTAGAGCAAGGCTCACCCTCCCAAAGACATAATTAACAGGAATCAAAAACATTGTTTGACCATAGGGAAAGAGTTGCCATCATCTTTAATGAATCAGTGGACAGATATTTTGGAGGGGTCATTCTATTTTTACTCATGATGCAAGCAGGGAGTGGATACTCAAGGTCTACCCACACTTTCGCAAGCATAATCATTCAAACCAATTCAGATGGAAAAATTAATGTATGCAATGCTTGTCTTGTTATTTCTCTGAAGAAACTTTTCAAGGCAATAGTTATGTTTTTCCTCTTATATTGCAGGGGTTGGTCCAGGATTTTGAGCAGGGTGGGGTCAAAATTGAAAAGTTTATTTTTCAAAAGATCTAGGAAAAATGAAATGAATTTCAAACATCAAAAACAAGAAAGTGATATGTGATCTGACATTTTTCACTCACATTTGAGTCATAGATTTGACAAAAAAGTAACATGAAAGAAATTTACCACGGAACCAATTAATAAAATAATTATAAAGAATAAGATGATAGACATCTTTCTTATTACAGATGAAAAACAAAATATTAAATGTTTGTTTTTGAAGGTAATTCATGATTATTGAGATGACTTATTTCAATAAAAAATCTGTTAAAGATATAAAAAAAACCCCATTTTAATGGTGTTTTACCCAAGCAGAGGGTTAGGCCCAACACCTGTATTGTGCATGAGAATTTCATAAACAAACTTTTTCCATTCAGATTATTTTTTGACCAGAACAGCAAAAGGCCCAAAGTACAGGTTTAAATATAATTAACAAATGGAAAGGAAAATTTTAAGCTTACTAGTGGTCTAGTTAGTCACACAATAGAAACCATTATGTGACTAATGTCTTTTCGCAGCTTGCCATGTTGTGGGGGGGGGGGTCCAATTGAAAATTCGAAAAATGGATGATCAATGAATAAGACAGTGATCACTGAAGAAGTCTTAATTTTCAAAAAAACAAGCCTGAATGCTGCGGGATACTTAGATGAGACCGATTTAGTATAAACTCACATTGCAAATTCTGCCCTCCCCCCGGCCTTTAGGGGAGGAATTTAATAAAAACAAAAAAAAATGGTTTCTCTTGCTACATTAGTGTGGTCTGAATGCATGATCATATATAGATGAATATATACATAGCCAGCCAGCCAAACACAGTTAAAAACTGAAGACACTTTGTAAACAGTTTTGGTTGATGGGTATTAGCATGTCAGCCTGACCAACATGAAAATTGATCAGTATTTGTGTATGTGTTTATGCGTGGGTGTAAGTTATTATGGCAATTTTATTGCTTGTTATTGTTTGTCAGAAGACATCACCTTGAACGCCTTATTATGCACATCTTATTTCTGCTTCATTCTATCTCTCCCCTTGGCACTCAGTTATAAACGCCTACGCTTGACGTTAAAATTAGGAACAAATCAATTTGACTTTCTATTCGTGAAGACTTGAGAATATTTTTTTAAAGCCGCTCTGTCAAAAAATTAGGTCAGGGGGAGATAATTTAATTGGCAGGAAAAGGTTGAAGCTTGAATGTTATGATGGTAGAAGTAATAATGGAAAGTTGTCCATCAAAAATAGTGAATAAACACATAACAATTGATATATTAAGAAAAATACATAGAAAGAAAATCATTAAGTCTATAATTTAAAACTAAATGAAATAAAGTATTGTGGTCCCTAAAGAAAACTGCAGTCCCTCACTGAGAGCTAGTAGCATTGCTTTATTTTAGCATCTACAATCGACTATCGCCCTAAATTATCAAACTCTAACCGTAACGAGGTATAATATGAATGTTGACGATGTTAAAGTTAAGATTAGGGTTTGTGTTAGATAATCCAGGACCACAGTCCTCAGAATATTAGATGCAAAAATTAAACAATTCTACTAGTTCAGTAAGATAAACAACATTTCTATTTAGAGATCAAACTACTTATACATGGAACTAAAAATGAAGGAGTAGATCCAAGCAGAATAGAAAGCAGTGGTGTATGGTGCTTTGTATCTCAGGTGTGCTGTGAGCAACGGATGCACAAATGCCACAATATTTTAGTTTCTGTAAAAAGCAGTGGACAATAGAAGTCTTTTCAAGTACAATGTAGAGAAGTTTGCAACAATTGTAAATACTGAAGTTTCACACCATCATTCAATCCATATGACAAACAATGAGTGAATAAAAAGAAATAAGAGAATTTATGAAAGGAATACAAAATTTGGATTGGACACTATTTTTTGTTGATAATAGTGTGTACTCCAAATTCTATTTTCCATTAATCCTCTAAATTCTACAGTCTTTAACTGTCCATTACTTTTTACAGATACTAAAATGTTTATATGTTTTTGTGCATACAAAGCACACCCATAATACAGAGCATCATATGCTACTGGCAGAAAACAAACTAGAAGAAAAAGAAATTGTGTTTGCTTGAAGTTCTTGAAAATCCTGTTTTCTCAAGTGTATATTTATTTTCAAATAGATAAGCCACCTTTCCAGTGATTTCAAACAATGATTTCCTTTTCCTGTTTGTCCGCACCTCTTTCTTTTTGTTTATTCACCATTGTTTGTTAGGGCCTACTTATCTACACAGTATATAATAATATTTCTTATATTTTCCTTAAATAATTAAGTGTCACCAGTTATTTTCTTTCCTAGCCATGAATCAATAATTCTGTTAATGAGAGACATACTTTGTTCATGCTATTCAGAGACAATAATAAAAATATATGCAGTTGTGGGGGTGATCAATTAAAAAGTTGAAAAAAGGGATTATCAATAAGTTAATTAATTCTCTCGCCTTTTGTAAAAAGTTCTGTATTCTGAAAAAAACAAATGGGTACGAACTAGTGACAAATTTAGCACAAACTTACATTGCATATCGAACTCCACTACTAAAAAACCCATTTTGGAGAGGAATTTTCAAAAAACAAAAATGATAACATTTTCCCTGCTCATTGAGAGGAGTGCATGTGCAAAATTCCAAGATTCTACTTTGAATGTAAAGGCTCGGGAAAGTCCTAAGAGATACATAGATAGATACATACATACACATAAATTTCAGAACACATGAATAACATAAACCTTACAACAGTAATTAAATCGGTCTGTTGTGGGTAGGGGTGATTAATGAAATCAAACTTTTTGAAACATGAAAGTATACTTGTTACAACCAGAATTTTACCATTTACAACTTTAAGTGGTGACAAAAAAATCTTTAAACACATTCTAACTTCAGTCTAAGACTTTAACACTTTTTGAATTTTGTTTATGGAAAATCTCCTGAAAAAAAGTTACCAAATGAAAAAGAATTTTCAATTTTCTGAAAATGAAATCATTAAAATATTCTGGAATATTCTTAAAATATGAGCTAAGTGAAAATTAAGTTGAATGATCATTTTTCAGTTTTGCCTTAATTTTTAGTCAACAGTGTGTATTTGCCATCGTTTCTATGGAATGTACCTCAGACTGTTTTAGTTTGAATCAAAAAAAAAAAAACAAGTTCATATCATCTGAGACTATATCAATTTCCAACCAATTTTTATACATTTCTCTAATTTTTCCAGATGTATTTCTTAACCTCTTCCAAATCTTCATCATCAATTCTCATTGTCTTACTTAAGACATCATTTTGTCTTAAATCTGTTCATCGTCAACTCTATTTTTCATGGCAGAGATTAGCAGTCACAGTTGACATTGACAGCAGTAGAGGATTTATTATGCCTGATGATGATGATGGTGATGATGGTATCAATTTGGTAAAAAAGCTTTGAAAACAAAGAAAAATGACGCTAAGATAATTTATTGATTCTGACCAAAACCTAGGAGAGGAAAATTAATAAATAATAAATAATAAATATTTAATAAATAAATTAATACCTCAAATGAGCAGCAGATAAGATGAGGAGTGACTTCACAACAAGAAAATCTGGATGACCTTCGTAGCAATGCCTATCCAAAAATTCATCCAGCATCAAACAATCAAGTGGTTTGGAAACTTGATAAGAATAGCAACTGATCAACTAGTGTTCAGAGCCAGTAATCTCCTGAATTCAGGTATGAGGATGACCTTGCAGGCATTGGATCAAGGGCATGGCAGTAAGATGGTTTGATCCATTGCAGGAATGACCCTACAAGCTATAGACCACCATTTCCACATTCCCATGATACCGTGCAGTATGCAGGGAAGATAGAATAAGAAATAAAAATTTAAAAAAGACAGGTGTGATTAGACAGGTATGATTAGAGACCATCATATGACCAATGTCTTTTGGCTGCATGCAACATCTGGATTGATAAACTAAAGAATTTGTAAAATAGGTGATCAATGAATGAATTACTTGTTGGGCAGTGGTCGCTAAAAAAGTGCAAATTTTTTAAAAGTGAGCATCAATGTGGCCAGATTTGAACTATGGGGACAATTTAGCATAAATGTACTTTGTAAATTGAACTCCACAAACTAAAAACCCATAATGGGGGTAATTTTCAAGGAACAATTTTTTTTAAATTTCTAAACATAATAAGGAGTGAATGTTCAAATTTTCAGCACTCTACCTCCATTGGTATAGCCTATATACACAATATATATGTACACAGCCAGCCAAACTAGCTTATAAACTGGAAAACCTATGATAGTTTTGGTTGACAGTTTCCAACATGACCCAGACATATCTTATAAAAATTACCCAAGTTCCTGGCAGGTGTTTGGAAATTTGAATTCTGATTGACAACTTTGGATAATTATAAAACTAAACAAAATATAAAATAATTGAATTATTGCCAAAACAAAATTTGAAAATGGCCGCTTATAATTTTGACTGAAAATATTACTTGAAGAATATTTTCATATATCAATATGAGAATCAATTGAAACAAAGGAAGACTACTTTCTTTTTTTGAAATCATTCACCTCTACCAATGAAGTTGGAAGAAGTACATGTATTTTCTCTTGTTTGACTGTCTGTCTGCCCTTCTGTTTATCTGCACAATATCTGGAAAAAGTTCCCATGAATTTCAACGAAATGTTGTAGAATGGTGGGCCATGGGCTACTGGAAAAGTGTTTGACTTTTTGAGTAAATCCATGAAGTCGTTCTCAATTAAGAAACATTTCAAATATTCTACAAGAAAATAGATTAAAAAACAAACAATTAAAAAGCTAAATCTAAATTTCATGGGGAGTAACCCAATAATCATACATATAAAATTCTCTCCCTTGCTTTTTGATATTTTATTTTCATCAGTTTTTGTCATGATGTATGATACCTACCAATATATTCCTATAAAAAATGTAATTTATGCATAGATCGGCACTAAGAAGTATTGAGCTATTTTATTAGATAATTTATTTTTGATAATTCAAGAAGCTTAATTTTATGCTTTTTAAAGTCTCAATTCAATTCAAGCTGTTTTGATGCATGATCAGACATGAAGATTTAAGACTTTCTATGATATAATCTTTACAACATACAATCTCATATTTTTACAACCCTTTAATTGTTTCATTGGCTATGTCATTCTTTTTCACACAGACCAATCCATTACAATTTTATGGACAAATGAACATATGGATAGGGAAAATAGCCCGAACATATCATATAAATTGATTAATAAAATTCATACAAAAATTGTCTGTTTTTAATGAACAGTGTTGGTAGAGGTTCCTAGTCTTCTATATGATTCAATTCAAAATCATCCATCACTGAATTGACAATGGCTGATTGAAAAGTATGGACACATCTAAAAAGGAGAGTTTATATTTCAGTGTGGCCAAACAGTAAAAAGATTTTGGCAAATATTTTAGAGACTGACAATGAAAATTATCGCCAAAACTATCAACATACATTTTTCAGTTTGCAAGTTGTTCAAGCTGGTTATGTATGTATCATGCATCAGGCTGTACCAATGGAACAAAAAGGCTGAAAGTGAAACATCTATTTTATCATGTCTGGAGAAAAACTTTTTAAAAAAATCCTACCCCAAAATAAGTTTTTAGTGGAGGGTTCAATTTTTAAAGTAAATTTTAGCTAAATCTATCCCTTAGTTTTTGTCCAGCAACATTCAGGCTTCTTTTTCAAATATTCAGACTTTCTTTTAGTGATTATCATCATCATCATCATCAGTCTTTTAACGTCCGTTGTTGGATATAGACCTTCCTCAGGATTCGTCACTATCAAGGGCGTTGTGGAGCCAGTATTTTCTAAATTTGTCCAGTTCATCTCTCCATCTTGTACTTTGTCGGCCTTAGTTTCACATGTGATTTCTGGGGATCCATGTTGTGAGTCGTGATGTTCATCAGTTGTATGTCATTCTTGCAACATGGCCTACCCATTGCCATTTAAGTTTTCTAATAGATTCTATGATGTCTCGGACTCCCGTTTTCTTCCTTATATATTGTGCTGTCTTGTGATCTCTCCATGTGAGGTTGAGCAAGATTCTCTTATGTGCTCATGGCATGCTTCTCAGTTTGTGGGTTTGTCTCTTGGTTAGGTTCCATGTCTCAGCTCCATAAGTGACTATAGGGAGGATGCATTGGTTGTATACTCTTCTTTTCAGGATTATTGGTATCAACTTGTTTTTGAAAGTTGAGCTTTTTCCAATTATTTAATAAATCACTTCCAACATGGTATTCTACCAAAAGACGTTGGTCATGTGTCAGTTTCTATGGAGTGAGTAATCAGACCTGTATGGTCTGAAATTCTATTTGCTTACGTTAAAAAAAGACTGAAGCATAGAAAGGAGAAGAATTGTTCTGATCAAAAATACAATGAAAGCGTGTTGATCTATAAATTCTTTTCTTATCTTTTTTAGTCAATAGAAAAATGATATTTTCTCATTCTTTGAATGATCACCAACAGGAACCAAAATCCATGGTACAATGTGCTCCACTTAAGTAGACTGTACTTTATGTATAAACTAGCTGAGATACCAGGGATTGCCCAAGGAAAAAAATCTGGAAACACAATTACACTGGGAAGCAAATTCACAGAGACTTGAAAAAAATACACTAAAGGAATTCATAGCCCCTCTTAAAACCTCGAAGATTAATTTGTCTGAAAAATGAGAATTCATTCAATCACTTATGGCATTAGTGGTTCGCATGTCAAAGTGGACAATGGAATTTAAATTGTTATGTCAGGATTTAGATTAGGGTCAGATTGGGGTTATTGTTATTGCTCTAAGATGTTTTATTGTCAGTTTAGGGTCAGATTCTCAAAATGATTCTACCTAATTAGTATTAGTATTGATAGAAGGAGAAATTCACGTTCATGGTCATGAATGGAAAGTAAGGGGGCATTTCAGGATCATAGATACATTGTAAATAGAACACCCTCTTAAAAAACGTTCAAATATATCTTTTCTCAAAATTGACAGATTTCCAGAAAATTTGAAGGTCTAATGAATTGAAAACACATGAAAGCAATTGAATGTGTCTAAACTCCATTGATTGTATTTACTCATTCCTGAACAATGGTTTATTGTCACTCTTACTGATTTTTTAGAGCAAAAATTAATTTTTTTCTTGTAAGCAAGAACAAAGAACCCCCCACCACTACCCACCGAAAACAAAAAAATTTAAAATTTATCTTAAAATTTGATCTTATTTTTGTGAGTTCAAGGTAAATCATGATGAGTTGATTTTAAATTTTTTTATTTTCCCTCTGTCATACTTCACTAGTTGGATCGGCACACATTCAAATGCAGATCCATGTAGGACAGTGTGTAACCTTGGGCAAATTAGCATAAGCACTGAGAGAAAGAGAAATTCACATCCACGGTCACTTATAACAAGTGAAAATTAAGATTACAGTGTAGCATTCTAGCAACAATGTAAATAAAATCTCTTCTTATGGAAACTTGAAAATACTTCTCTTCTCAAACCTGTCAAATTCCCAGAAGACTTGAAGGTTAAATAGATTGAAAGCATACAGAATTTGAAGAAGAAAATCAAAATTTAGTACTTGATAAAATATCATCTTTATGTGGTTGTTGCACATGACCTTTGTTTTACTGAAGTAGGCTGACTTTCTAACTTTCTTTGTTTACTTCACCTAACTTTAGTTGGAGGTTATGCAGGGATGATGTCATCTGCAAATCTACCGTTGCTCAGATACTCTCTGTCTATTTTCCCAGTCCAGGTTTTGGAAGATCATCTTGAGGCAGGCTGTGAAGAGTTTGAGTGAGCTAGTATCACCTTGTCTTACTCCTCTTTGGAGCTGGAAGGGTTCAGAATCGTTCTGTAGTCTGATAAAGGAGTTTCTGTGATCGTATATATGTTGCAGTACTCTGATGTGTACAGGGTCTACACCTTGTAGAGTCATGACCTTCATGACCATGGGAATTTACACAAAGTCAAATGCCTTCTTGAAGTCTATAAATGCTATAGCAAATGGTATTTTGTATTCTGCTCCTTTCTCTTTCAGCTGATTTATTGAATGGAGATGGTCCATGGTCGAGTAGTTCCTTCTAATTCCAGCCTGCTCACATGGTTGGTTCTCATTAAGTCTTTTAGTGATCCAGTTGGTGATGATTTTTGTGAAAAGTTTGTAGATGCAGTTGAGTAGGCTGATAGGTCTGTAGTTGTTGAGGTCTTTGGGGTTTCTTTTTTTTTTTATATAAAAGCATTATGATGGACATGTTCCAGTCTTTCAGGACTTTACTCTGTTTTAGACACAAGTTGAATAGAATAGCTAGTTTTTTTTTATTGACGATCTTACCAGCTTTTTTGAGTAGATCAATGGTGATATTATTTGGTCCAGGGGCTTTTCCTTTTTTTGTTGTTTGATGGCTTGTTTTACCTCCCATGGTGTGACTTTGGGGAAGTCCTCAAACTGATTGTCTGCGTCTTACGTATCCTGTTAGTTGTTTTGTTGTCCATGTCTTGAAGAGAAGAGTTCTTGGTAGAATTCTTGGGTGTGTTTGACAATTCTGTCTCTGTCAGTTTTTATGTCTCCGTTTTCATCAAGTATGCTAGTTATCTGTTTCTGTCCCATACTGAGAGCTTTGTTTATTGCTTTAAAGCCCCAACATTCTATGAGAGTGGTTTCTATGATTGCTGTCGTATATCTTCTTCTGTCTTCTCTTTGTTTCTTTTTGATTGTTTTGTTCAGTTTGATTTCCTCTATTTTTTCCTTTGTTGTCAGTGGTGGTTTGAGGTTTCTGTGCTTTTTAATGAGTTTCCTGGTTTTGTCTGAGATTTTGCAAATGGTTTGTGCGTTTCTTGGTTTAAACATATTGGTGGCTTCTTTTATAGAGGTTGTTATTTTGCTGTGGAGTTTGCAGATGTTGGTGTTGTTCTCTCCAGTAAGGATTTTATATCTGTTTTTCAATTCTAGCTTAAAGGATTGGATAAGCTCATTTGGTATGTTAAGTGGTTGTGGTTTGGTATTGGAACATTTTTCTGCTGTCTTTATTGGTGTTTACTTGCATTCTACATCTTACCATTCTATGGTCACTTCCTATGTTTACTTGGCTTAGAACTTGAATGTCTTTAATAGTGTCACTCTTGTCCATTAGGATGTAGTCTATTTTGTTTTTGGTTTCATGAGGCTCTTCCAAGTCCATTTTCTTGTGGGTTTCTTTTTGGAGAATGTATACATGATTTTGAAGTCGTTTGCAGTTGCAAAATTTATAAGATCTTCACCTCTTTCGTTCCGTATTTCGTACCAAAATTCGCCAATGCAGTATTCTTTCCTTATCTTACCAGTACATTGAAATTTCCCATTATGTATTTTTTAGTATCTTGCAGTAGGGAGTTCAAGTCATCATAGAAACTGTCTATTTCTTCTTTGGTTGATTGTGAAGTGGGCGAGTAGACTTGGATGACATTCAGCTTGTACCTCTTTCAGAGTTGTATGGTGATGCTGGCCATGCACTCAGAGACAGTTTTTAAGCCTACCACGTTGTCTTTGAGGTCTTTATTGATAAGAGAGCCTACTCCACTTTGCTTTACTTTCTCTCTTCAGTGGTTGTAGAGAAGATGTTTGCTTTTCAGTCCTATTAGTTCTTCTTTTGGTCTTTTCATTTCGCTACATCCAAAATTGCATTACCACTGAGAGGGGGGGGACTCTCTCTGTCTGAGTTTGAACTAAATCCAACAGTTCAATTTTCCAACACTTTACACACTTGGTTACTGAACCATCTGGACAGTGGAACAGTAAATTACAGCCCAAAAAGAAAATTAGAAGAAAAACATGAGCATGTACTTGTTTTCTGAGAGCGCAAATGCAAACCCCATGAAAATTTTGTAAAATCTAACCTTAAAATGTATGCTGTAGGCAAATTGTGATCAATTGATTTTCTAAGGATTTAACCACTTGGCTATTGCACCACCATGACATTGAAATGATGAATTAGTGTTACCCCAATTTTTTTAAAGCACTGAACCCCTGCAATATCAGTTATATTCAAATGAATAATGAAAAAAACATCCCCAGATGATATTGATTCAAAATATATGTATATCTTGATTTCATAGATCTAACTTTAATAGTTTTTGAGGGAATTTTTGATTAAAAAAACACAAAGAAAAAATATTTTCGACAGACTTGTTTTCTGAGAATGTAAACACAGACCCCATAGAAATTGACCAACTTGTTTATTGTGATATTGGGAGCTACTGATTTCAAATATGCCTTAAGTAAGGGTCCAGTTTGGCATTATTATGGTATTGTAAATAGAAGCCCCCCCCCCAAAAAAAAACTGAGAGAAATTATTTTATCAAAACTGACTGATTTCCATGAGGTCCAAAGGTGAAAGAGTCTGAAAGAATATAAAATTGAAAGGGTAAAAAACTTTTCCTGTTGGAGTTCAAACTTGTTCCACCAATTCCATATTCTGAGGCTCTAACAATTTAGCCAATATGACTTTGAACCAAAGAATTATTGATCAAAATGAAATTTAAAAAATGATATTGAATTTCCCTTGCATGAGTAGGTTCAGATAGAATATTCAAATAGTTTGATTTCATGGATCTAACTTTAATGGCTTTTATGAAATACTAGATGAAAAAACATAAAGAGAAAATATCTTTTGAAAGACTTGTTTTCTATGAGCATGAACAGAGACCTCATAAAATTGACTATTTCCTATTTGCAAAATTGAACCTGAAGATGTGTGCTGTAGGTAAATGTAGACCTTTTGTTTCTGGTCTGTTATGGTAGTTATTGACATCTTTGAACACACACACATACAAACACACACACACAAACTTACATATACATACATATGTTAGTACTTTATGATATATATATCTATCTATTGAAATCTATTTCATCGACCAGTTAAGGAAAGACAAAGTCTGAAACAAGTTCAATCTATACAAAACCCCTAAAAATGAAGAATTCATTTTCATTTATCCTCCTGTTTTGTCTTTTATCATAATATATTTGTTGAAACTACACATTAATGTTTATAAGTGATTCAATAAAATTATAAAATCATTAAATTATATATATATATATATATATATATATTTATAATCAGTGATAACTTTAGATTCCAGCCAAACCTCTTTCCATTCACTTTACAGTAAAGCCTCCGGGAAAGGTATGAATTCATTTCTCCCTGCACTCTGACTTATCGCCAGATATCTTGACAAAATGTCTTGTCACTGGCATGCTACAATGGTTGATAGAGAAGCAAATGCACAACTGTGCGATTGGTCATACCACTCTTCCATTGTTTTTAGTCATTAAAAAATAAATCATTATAGAAAGTATTTTCATGAGTCTAGGGAATAAATTTCAAAGAAAAGAATGTCCATTAACTTTAATAAGAGTCACAATTGAATCGTCAAACTGACTTTATATTTAGTTAAGTGAACAGAGTAAATTCCATTGGAAAGAAATTAGAAGGTGGAAACAAAAACCACAAGAGAAAAAAATTGTCCAATTTTGAGAATCTTTTTTCTTTGAAAGCATCAAGAATTATACAATTCTCAATTAAGGGGAAAATTCCTTCCAGTTGAAAGTAGATACATCTTTGGGCAGCACGCTGTGTTGGGGGTAATCAATTAAAAATTTGGAAAAAAGGGTTGATCAATAAAGTTACTTCTTTTGACTTTTTTGTTGGGCAGTGATCCCTAAAGATGTCTGAATTTTTAAAAAGCAAGTGGACACAAACTGAGGGATCAATTTAGCATTAACTCACATCGCAAATTAAACCCTACTCTAAGAAAGCATCTTGGGAGGGAATTTTGAAAAAACAAAATTATCAGTTTTTCTAGTCATAATAAGGAGTAAATGTTGAAAATTTCAGCCCTTTAGCTCCATTGGTGCAGCCTGTTTGCATGATACATACATAGCTAGCCAGACCAACTTAAAAACTGTAGGAAACCTATCTTGACATTTTAGGTGACAGTTTTGGTTGACAGTTTCTAATGAAGGGGAAAATCCTTGACAAGATGGGAAGAATGTTGCCTTTCAACAAATGTTCACAACATAACATTTTCCGGCTGAAGGATTCATTGAAATGTTTACAAGCTTCAGGCCCAAATCAAATGATGAAAAAGGTTTCAAGTGAATCTTCCAAAGAAGAGAAAACTGGAAAGTAGCATATTGGATCAAAAAATATATATATATATATGTATCAGAAAAAATATATATGTATAATCAGTGGTAACTTCAGATTCCAGCCGAAATCTAAAACTGAAGATCACATTGCAGAGTAAGTTCAATTTGGAGACTTGGAGAATTTAGACATAACCACACTATTGCAAAAGATTAAGGCATCTCTAGATGTCTATAGTTATCAGGTACCCGGTAATCTTCTGTGGTCAACCTTTTACATCCTTTTGCACCCACATTGTTGATGCAACTGAAAAGTATCAGTTAATAACCCCTTCCCTTAAATGTTGATTTCTTGATTGACTGTCAGCCCTGTCTCAAGTTCTCATCTGAAAACCATAGCTGTACTGAGGACAAAGGACAAATTCATGTACCCACCTGCATTTGCAACATATCCAAGTGAATGTTTGGAAGAGTATATTTACTCACCTGCAAAACAAAGCAAAAAATGTTACTAAAGATTGTATGAAAATGAAGAGAAAAAAATTTCATCTTACAAGAAAAAAAGTCAGTAAAAGAATTGTTATCAATAAGTCAGGTGTTAATAAGAGAAGCTTATACTACACACACATGTACTTGTTGTCAATAGCTTTAGGGTTTGATATTTAATATCAAAAGCAGAATATTATTTCCATGCAAAAAAGCAGGTCTGACTAGTCACTCAACAGAAACTTTCCTGAGACCAAAATCTTTTGGCAGCATGCTGTGTTGGGGGTGATCAATGAATGATTGGAAAAAGAGGTGATCAATGAATAAATTACTTCTTTTGCTTTTTGTTGTGCAAAGTTCACTTGAGTCTGAATTTCTAAGAAACAGGTAAAAACAAACTAAGGCATCTGTTTAGCATAAACTTACATTATAAATTTTGGGAGATTTACCAAAATAGAGATTTTTCTAGACATAATAAAGAGTAAATGCTTAAATTTTTAGCCCTTTAGCTCCAATACTGCACCCTGTATGTGTGATACATGCATAGCCAGCTAAACCAACTTAAAATGAAAGAAATCTATTGACAGTTTTTGTTTTTGTTTGATGGATTATAATTGTTGTCAATGGCTTCAGGGTTTGATATTTAATATCAAAAGCTGAATATTATTCCAATCCAAAATAAAATGAAATAAATGTGTTAATTAAGATTGTTAAATACAATATTTAATTACATGTTTTACTGGGAAGGCAAATAATTCTCTTTATGCAAATGCCAAAAGGAATAAAGCGAATTGCGTTATCCATGTGAGTAGGTGGTAGTGGGGGAACCTTAACCAATCATGAATGGAAAGGCTTCACTTTAGGAGGGGACCTGATCACTGTTGATAGAGTATGAAATAAAGGAAGAGAACAGATGAATAGCAATCATAATTATAGGGAAGAAGAAAACTAAAAACAGTGATAATTGAATTTAATTTGTTATTAGTTTTAATATCAATTGATTCAAATGTCATTTTTAATTTAATCTTGTTTTTATATTACAATTATTATTATTGTATGTTTATTAAATTTTAATAGCATTTTTATTCATGATCTTTTTCGAAATACCCATGAAGCTTTATGTCAAATTAGTTCCTATTGGTAAAATTTATATTATAATTATTTGGAAATATAAATATGGACTACTATTTTATGATTATCATTTAATTTTTATAAACTGTATTAATATTACATCATTTTGTACACCAGAATATTGTTTTACATTTTGTCTTTTGAAGTTCAAATTCATACATACACACACATACATACAATCCGCTCAGATAGCATGTCTACCTCAGATAGAAGGTCCCAGTTCACTTGTTGGTATGAGCAAAGAGGGTGGAAAACTCTTTAATAGGATAAATTTCCCTGTGCAGTCAGTAACTAATTGAATACTCCCTAAGCTTTGTGGTAGAGGGGAAGGTATCCCTGCAGTGGACTTGCATCCTGCCAAGGAGGTGGTCATAAAACTTGCAGGGATAAAGTACTGGTCCTGACCAGACTTCAGACTGTGAATTGTCTCTTTAGCGATGGCGCACTTTATCTTTTTTAATTTCATAATTAGCATCTAATTTTCATAAGTTGCATTGATATATTACTGTATATACCTAAATATTGTTTTACATCTAGCTTTTTAAAGTCCAAATTCACACTCACACACACACACACAAACACTCTTGTGCATGCACACATACACACTGTTTACTAATGACTGTAGATTGACAATAAAAAGCAACAAAACTCAATATAAAAGAAACTTAAGTCAATAATTATTAAAGCGTTTCGAGTTATATTCTTCAAATTTCCCCATGAGTATGTTATATTCAATGGTCTTCAGAGGTCACTTGGAATACTTTTTCTTTCAATTTCATCTGTTTCCATGAACTATCAACCCGAAACCTTAACACTTGGTCCTATGATTCTAGTTGTGGAGAAGAAAAGAAAAAAGAAGAAAAGGTATTAAAACCACTAAACGACTGAAGCAAATGTGTTTGCAAGCAAATATTTCACAGTAAGTAGTAATACATGAAGGAAATCTTTCAAATCTAGGAGATAAGGCTATGTCATTTAGATGTTAGAAGAGCTTTATAAAATTCCTCAATTGTAAAATAATGCCTAAGTGTGCATAACATTGTCATGTAGTTTTGGAAACCATCAAACAAAACTGTCACCAAAACTGTCAACATAGGTTTCTTCAGTTTTCAAGCTAGTCTGGCTGGCTTGCCCTGTATATATGTATGTCTCACAAGTACAGGCCTCATCAATGGAGCTAGTGGGCTGAAAATTTGAACATTTTCTCCTCATTATGTCCAGAAAAAAAATCTTCTTGTTTTTTAAAATTCCTTCCAAAAATTGATATTTAGTTAAACGTTCAGTTTAAAATGTAAGTTTATGCTTAACTGGTTCCTAGTCTGTGTCCAGCAGCATTCATATTTGTTTTTTGAGAATTCAGACTTTTTTGTGTCCAATAAAAGGCGAGAAAAATAACCTATCTTTTGATTTATTGATTTTTTAAATTTTGATTGATCACCTCCAACATGACATACTGCTAACATGACATACAGGAACGGCCAGTATGATTTTCATTGTGCTGGGTCCTCGGTCCCAAAAGGCCCAGCCACATCACTCGCTTTGGGTAGTGGTGATAAGCTCCAAATACAACTACCCAAACTCTACACCAGGAGAATGCCTGTTTCTGCTGGGCCAACAGTCTTAAAAGGCCCAGCCACATCACTCGCTTTGGGTGGGGGCGATGCGCCCCAACAGCAGCCAACCAAACAAAACCCAAACAGAATCCTTAAACCCAAACAAAGCCCAAAAACCTTCAACAAGAGAACAATGTTGTACATCAGCACCTACAATGTCAGGACACTCCCAACAGACTCTCACGAAACCCATCTAGAAAACAAAATCGAAAACATCAAATGGGACATAATAGGTATTAGCAAAATGAGAAGACCAGGAGAAGAACTAATAGAATTGAAAAGCAAAATGAATGCTGCGTTGGAGAATTTGAATACAAAAAAAAGAACAAGAGAGGTGAAGATCTTGTAAATTTTGCAACCGCAAACAACTTCAAAATCATGAATACATTCTTCAAAAAGAAACCCAGTAGAAAATGGACTTGGAAGAGCCCCAACCATGAAACTAAAAACAAAATAGACTACATATAACGGACAAAAGCCATACCATCAAAGACATCCAAATCTTAAAGCAAGTAAATGTAGGGAGTGACTATAAAATGCTAAGATCAAAGATGCAAATAAATACAAATAAAGAATCCAGGAAAATGTTTGACACTAGACTGAAGCCACTAAACGTACCAAATGAACTCACCCCAGCCTTCAAGCTGGAATTGAAAAACAGATTTGATATCCTTTCCGACAAAAATGACACCAATATCAACAAACTCTGCAGCAAAATAACCACCTCTCTATTGGAAGCCACCAATATGTTTAAACCAAGAAACACAGCCACCATTAGCAAAATCACAGATGAAACCAGAAAACTTATTGAAAAGTGCAGAAACCTCAAACCACCAACAACCACAAGGGAAAAAATAAAAGAAACCAAACTGAACAAAACAATAAAGAAGAAACTAAGAGAAGACAAAAGAAGGTACATGGCAGCCATCATCGAGAACAATCTTGAAAAACGTTGAGGATTTAAAGCAATAAACAAAGCTCTCTGGGTAGAATAGAAACAGTTAACAAGCATTCTCGAAGCAAACGGATACATAACAACAGACAGAGATAGAATTGTTGAATGCGCCCAAGAATTTTACCAGGAACTCTACTCTTCAAAACATAGGCAATACAGCAATGACCAGAATACACAAGATGCTGACAATCAGTTCGAGTACTTCCCCAAAGTTATACCATGGGAAGTAAAGCAAACCATCAAAGAAACAAAAAAAGGAAAAGCCTCTGGACCAGATAACTGCACCATCAATCTACTTAAAAAAGCTAGTAAGAGCGTCAACAGAAAGCTAGCTATTCTACTCAAATTGTGTCCAAATATAAAGTCCTGAAAGACTGAAACACTGCTATCATAATGCTTCTACATAAAAAAAAAAGAAACCCCAAAGACCTCAACAACTACAGACCTATAAGACTACTCAACTGCAGCTACAAACTTTTCACAAAAATCATCACCAACCGGATTACTAAAACACTAAACAAAAATAAACATCGAGAACAGGCTGGATTTAGAAGTACCAATGGACCATCTTCATTCTATAAATCAATTGAAAGAGAAGGCAGCAGAGTACAAAATGCCACTCGCTGTAGAATTTATAGATTTCAAGAAGGCATTTGACTCTGTAGAAATTCCCATGGCCAAGAAGGCAATCACCCTACAAGGTGTAGACACTGTATATGTCAAAGTACTGTAATATATATACAGTCACAGCAACTCCTTCATTAGATTACATAAGGACCCTGAACTGTTCCAGCTCCAAAAAGGAGTAAGACAAGGTGATACTAGCTCACCCAAACTCTTTACAGCCGGCTTTGAGATGATCTTCTGAAACATGGACCGGGGAAATAGAGGAATCAAAATAGACAACAAATATCTGAGCAACCTTAGACTTACAGATAACATAGTCCTTTTCACAGAGAACCTACACAACCTCTAACTAATGCTAGATGAACTAAACGAAGAAAGCAAAAAAGTCAGCCAACACATGAACTTCAGTAAAACAAAAATCATGTGCAACAATCATGTTGAGATTAAGAACATAACTGTCAAGATAGAGGATGCAAAAATTGGCTAGGTAGACCACAAAATCCACCACGGACAATGAATCTCCATGAGATCCTCAAAAGAGGAAATCAAACGAAGTATCACTCTGGGATGGTAAGGCTTCAGCAGAGTAAGCTCAACTTTCAAAAACCAGATGATCCCAATAATCCTAAAAAGAAGAGTATACAACCAATGCTTCCTCCTGATTTTCACTTATGGAGCTGAAACATGGAACCTAACCTAGAGACAGACCTGCAAACTGAAAGGCATGCAATGTGTGCATGGGAGAATCATGTTCAACCTTATATGGAGAGATTACAAGACAACACAATATATAAGGAAGAAAACTGGAGTCCAAGACATCATAGAAACTATAAGAAAACTTAAATGGCAATGGGCAGGCCATGTTGCAAGAATGATAGACAACCGATGGACATCACAACTCACAACATGGATCCCCAGAGATTACATGAGAAACACAAGATGGAGAGATGAACAAGAGAAATTTAGGTAATACTGGCTCTGCGATGCCCATGATAGAGAATTGTGGTGATCTTGGGGAAGGTCTATGTCCAATGACGGACTTTAAAAGACTGATGATGAATAGCAACAATTAAAGCATCAAAATATCATTGCTAATGATAATAACAATCGAAACAGAAATTTTTCAAAACACTGTTATGTCATTAAATGATGATTTAATTTTATCTCATGCAACAGAAAAATTTGGCAGAAAAAACCCTGATTCTCTCTCTTCCTTTTCTTATCTGTGTGTCTGTCTGTCTATCTATCTCTCTCTCTCTCTCACAATTCTATTCCCAAAACACATTAAATTAGAGATACACGTTGTATCACAAACATGTTACTTCTTATGGCCACAAAATATTTGTTCATTTCAGTAAAGATTTTTATTTTTGTTTTTTAGTGATAAATGTTCCATAATTGATATCCCTAATGGCATACTGCCAAAAGACATTGGTCACGTGATGGTTTCTATTGAGTGACTAATTTGACTTTTTTAAAATTTGATTTGCAATGCTCTATTACTCGTTAACAAAATGAACATTTTTTTTAAGAATTGTAAACTTTCTATGTATTCTTTATATTTTTCCGATGAAGATTAACATTACTATGCATTTTTGATTAATATTTTACTGATCATGTAAAAATAATAATTTTGTACTGATATACTACCAATCCATGACACATTGGAAAAAAAGCCTTGCCAGTCTGCCAGATGTTGCTCTATACAATCTATAAATTAAAAATCATACATGACTTACTGATATATCATTATGTCTTACTGTAAGTAATATTTCCCTGAGTGGTTTACAAAGTATAATAACCCTTAAATACAGACTATTTAAATTGAAATAAGTGCTGGCCACTATTTCTCCTCTTCCTGTCTGTTGAGGCCAAGGATTATGCTATGCCAATCTTCCAAGGGAGGAGGGCCTGCCTTGAAAATAAGTTTTTTAAAATCCTGACTTTTCCTCGGGTTTGAACATTAATCTCTGATGCTGATCAGAGATTTTATGCAAATTTGTGTTTGCTATTAACACTACTAATGCTGAAACAGCTATAAATATAGTTAGTGTGTAGCTAAGAGTATGATTTCTTTGTTGAGTTAATTTCTTCATATTGAGATAAGTGACTTTCTTGTATTGTGAAGCTTACTGGTAGGAATAGTCAAGCAAACCTTTACTGGAAATATGCAACTACTTTGGCTGCCAAGCTGGCCCTGTATAATTTGAAAAACACTCATGAATTAATAGTATAATGTTATATCTTGAAGTAAAAAGGATACCCCAAAGAGTTTAAAAAGGATAATAACCCTCAAATACTGATGAGTATTGGGTTAGTAAATCAAGTGGAATACTGGCTGTTTTCCCACTAGTCTGTTTAGGCCAAATCTAAAATTAGTTTGGCATAGGGTCAAGTGAACAGGAAATGAGAAGATCTTCCAATTGGGGGAGGGCCTTCCCTTGAGAATCAGCATTTGGAATCCTTGCTCATATCTGAGTTTGAACATTGGTTTCTGGGGCTGACACAATTTCATCAACCACCAAGAAGTTTGATATAATCTAAAAAAAAATTGATTTTGAGGTCGTATAATTATGTTAAAATAAACTTTTTGAAATGTCTCAGGTACTTTATGGACTCACTGTTGTTTAAGTAAAGCTGTTTGATATGATGAAAAAACCAAATGTGACTTAATAGTATGATATTTTGAGATGAAGGATTGTGTTATGCCAGTCTCCCAATTGAAGAAGACCTACCTTGCTGGCTTTTACCTCAGTTTGAACACTAATCTCAGGTACTGATGGGAAATATGCAACTATCTTGGCCACCAAGCAAACTCTATATTGGAGGTAGCCAAACATACTAAATGTAAGATTGACATATGATAAATTTCAGATGTTAGAGAGCTACCAGACGTGAAAATTTTACACAAATTTTTATCATAACATGCATTTTGTTATAAAAATTCTATTCTTATTTTAACAACTCCATATACGCAATAATATTAATTCATATATTTGGTTTTTTAACCCGTTAATTTGTATTAGTTTCAGTAATCAAGGAGTACACTTATACTACCAATTGTTTACAAAATATTGACTAATGATTGTTTTGACTATTTTAAATCCTTTATTAGGATTCAATATTTTTCTTCAAATTTTTCAATCGAGCAGGGTTGCCGTTCATATGCAGTAAATAATTATAAAGCTTGAAATTTTTTCTCATTCACCTGTTATATAATCTGTAATAAGGAAAGGAACTCAGCCAATATATTTTCAAGAGCTGCATACTATAAATGACAAAGAGCTGCTTGTAATTTGTGAGCCACTGTTTGGCTGTACTGATTTCTGGTGCTGATGTGTTAAATTCAACTACTTCGGCTGAAACTAGGACTGATATAATTTAAAAACCTGTATATGATATAGTGATATAATATTATATCTGCTCTATATTCTGTAACACGCAGTGTATAAGTCAAATTCCTAAGCCAGAACAAATCTTTTGAAAACTAGTGGACAAGTGCAAAAAGTATAGGCCTAAACCAGAATTTTGAGCAAAAAATCTTGGGGTTGACTTATATGCCAGGTCAACTTGTGCATCTCAATATACATTAAACTAAAAACCATATGTGACTTAATAACATAATGTTTTATCTTATGGTAAGTGGTGTGCCCTGAAGAGTTTAGGAAGTGTAATAACACATCGGGGAAAAAAAACCTTGTTGGCCTGTGATGCTTCTCTATGTAATCTAAAAACTGTACATGACTTAATACTATAATGTTATATCTCGTAGCAAGTAGTATGCTCTGTAGAGTTTAGAAAGCATAATAACCCCTCAAATACTGACGTGTATTGATTTAGTCGATCAAGTCGAATGCCGGCTGCTATTTTCCTCCTCCCGTCTGTTGAAGCCAAATCTAAAAGTATCACAAAAAAAATTCCTCCTCATCTCGTCTTTTCAGCATTGATTATATCTTAATCAAACTAAAAACAAATAAGAAGACAAATAAAAACATTTTCCTTCTTTTATGCAACAAAGAGGCAAATGCATTGGTTGACAATGAGTGGGGGGGGGGCATTGTTAAACATTTTCGTTGGAAGCGTTTTCTTTGTCTTCCCCCTAACTAATGCTTCTCCCCCAATCAATGTTTCCCTATCCGAACTAATGCTTATAGATGTTGAGTTGAGAACATGACTATAAGCTTATGTTTCCAAAATCTGTAAAGCTGAAGCTTTATCTTGCACCAATGCCATTGGGAAAGGAATTAATCCATCTTCTAACCCCCAGTTATGTCAGGTAGTCCATCTCAGAGAAGGCTGACATAAAAACCTTGGGCTGGGAGCTTGCGAGTCCACCCAGCAGCATGTCGTGGCCCTATGCTCCATAAGGAGTCCACACAAATAAACAACATACAATGAGCAAATGCATCAGCTAAGAATGGAAGATGAAGAGTGTGTGTATTGTTAAACATTTCCAGCAAGAAACATTCTTTTCAGCTCTCAACCCCCAAACAATTCTACACCCCCAATCCTCCTGCCAACCAAGGCTCCCCTTTCGCAAACAATGCTCATAGCTGTTGAGCAGTGCACGTGAATGAAGCTAATTTCCCCAAATCTGTTAAACTAAACCTTTGTTGGTTCTTCTTGCTTCATGAAAGGGTTCGAAAAAAAACAACTAAATTTTAGGTGGCCTCCAGTTAGCAACACGGATAATGGAATCAGTGAACTGAGTTCAAACCCCGGCTGAGACAGTTTGCGTTCACTGTGCATCTTCTTTTACACAATGCATAAACTGAGAATGGAGCAAAGGTGTGTGTGTGTGTGTGTGTGTGTGTGGGAAGCATTGTTAAAACATCCCAGCTTAAAACATTCCCTTTGTCTTTTACCCCAAACCCTACATTCACCTCAGCGATCAATGCTTAAACCTGCCCAGCAGAGAACTGACTATAGCTTACATTTCCCAATTCTATCAAGCTAAACCTTTGTTTTTTTGTTGAATGAAGGATTACAGTTTTTTCTGAATTAGTTGATTAGTACATCAGATTAAGAAATAAACTTTTATATCACAAAATAACAGACATACAACAAACTTATAAAGTTTATAGATGAAAGAGCTAACATACCATCATCGCCATTTTTGGAGTCTAGGGATGCTCAAAAAGAACATCAGATAAGGGGGGGGGGCAGAAGGTTAAGCATTTCATAAAGAAACATTATCTTTGTCTCATTCCCCCCCCCATATAAGTCAAAGCTTACTCCCTGACCAAAGCTTTCTCCTGAAGTCAATGTTTAAAGATGTTGAGCAGTGTTCATAATTGGAGCTTGTCACCCGATTCTGTTTAGCTGAACTTTCATTAGAAACTGTCAACATAGGTTTCTTCAGTTTTCAAGTTGGTCTTCTTTGCATGTCTAAGAGAAACATCCCTTTCATTTTTTTTTGAACAAAGCTGAGAAAGGAGGAAGGGCATTGTTAAAACATTCCAGCTTGGGGCTTTCTCTTTGTCTACCCCCCCACCTCCAATAATCAGTGCTTAAAGCTGCTTCTGTTTCCTAATTGTGCAAAGTGAAACCTTTGTATTTTTTTTTAGTAAATTGAAAGTGTTAGCAAAAATAAAACAAAGCAAGATATAGTAGCAGCAATATTGTTACCCATAACAGACTGATTAAATCAATGATGCTGGGTTGGAGTTATACATGTGTTTTGACATTTATACGTGTCTATCTGTCTATCCATCTATCTGGACTTTGCGCAGCCATTACTGATGATAACAGAAACTTGATATTTTTCACACTTTCTTCTTTGACTTTTGTTTTTTTCAAATTTCCCTATCGAAATAGGTTTTTATTGGGGTTTTCAATATGCAATGCATGTTTTGCAATATTGGTCACTAGTTTGTACCCACTTATTTTCTGACTTTTTCAACTGATCACTCCCAACACTGCATATCAAGGTATATGGGTGGTGATGATTCATAATTTCCCAGGGAATGCTAGTTTTTATTTACTTTTCATTAGATAAAGCATTGTCAAATGTTATTACTAATATTAATAATACCAGTATTTTCTTTCATATCAATCTTGTAGTTTCTATTTACTTCACTCAGGTTGTTGGTGTAGAGCAGTGAGTAAACAGTGCGGAACAGACATGAAAAAAAGTTCTTGATGAGACTCATTCACTCTATGGCTTGGCAGAATATCAAATGTAATATTCAAACCTACCCCTCATTAAGAAGAAGAAGAAGAAGAAGAAGAAGAAGAAGAAGAAGAAGAAGAAGAAGAAGAAGAAGAAGAAGAAGAAGAAGAAGAAGAAGAAGAAGAAGAAGAAGAAGAAGAAGAAGAAGAAGAAGAAGAAGAAGAAGAAGAAGAAGAAGAAGAAGAAGAAGAAGGAGGAGGAGGAGAAGAAGGAGGAGGAGAAGAAGAAGAAGAAGAAGAATAAGAAGGAGGAGGAGGAGGAGGAGGAGAAGAAGAAGAAGAAGAAGAATAAGAAGGAGGAGGAGGAGGAGGAGGAGAAGAAGAAGAAGGACGAGGAGGAGGAGGAGAAGAAGAAGAAGCAGAAGAAGGACGAGAAGAAGAAGAAGAAGAAGAAGAAGAAGAAGAAGAAGAAGAAGAAGAAGAAGAAGAAGAAGAAGAAGAAGAAGAAGAAGAAGAAGAAGAAGAAGAAGAAGGAGAAGGAGGAGGAGAAGAAGAAGAAGAAGAAGAAGGAGGAGGAGGAGGAGAAGAAGAAGAAGAAGAAGGAGGACGAGAAGAAGAAGAAGAAGACGAAGAAGTAAGCACCAAGTGATTTCTAAATACCCTGGATGCCACCTCCACCCAAGTGAGACTGAAAATTATTTGTGCCAAAATTTGTGAAATAAAAACAACTTGCATTCCAAGGGAAATTATGAATCACCGCCACCTATGCTTCTTTTTACTGTATAGATTAAGCAGGGGTAGTAGTAAAATAGAGCTACCTTGATGAAAATACTACCAGTATGGTTTGAACCATAAATCCATGATTTAAAAAAAAACCTTAGAGACTCAGGTCTGGTTAGTCACTCAATAGAAACTATCATGTGACCAATATCTTTAATCAGTATGCTGTGCTTGGGGTGATCAATCAAAAAATTTATAAAAGGGGTGATGGATGAATGTTGTTTCTCTTGCTTTTTGTTGGCAGTGACCACTAAAAAGTCTGAATTTTCATAAACTAGACACAAACTAAGGGAGTGGTTTAAATATAAACCAAGGGACCAATCCTGTATAAACTTACATTGAAAATTCGACCGTCTACTAAAAACCTATTTAGGGGACGGGATTTTCAAAAAACAAAAAACATTTTCCCTACTCATTGAAGGGAACGAGAGTTCAAAATTATAAGTTTCTGCTATGAATGGATAGAGCGGTGCTTAGTGAGAATACATAGATACATATCAATGTTAGAACACATGAATAACCTGAACCCAACAGTATTTAAACCAGTTTGTTGTGGGTAGTGGTAGTTAACAAAGATGAAGAGAACAGTAAGAAAAATAAGTATGGAACAAGTACAACTAACATTTTTCATGAGTTAAAATTGTTTCCGAAAGTAAATTATTGACATGTAATCAAAATAAAAACTGCAAGAAATTTGTTGATATTTTGTTTGTTTTTTTTTACAAAAAGAAAATTAATGAAATAACATGTCTGGTTAGTCACAAATAGAAATATTTTTTAGCAACGTCCAAGGTTTGGGGCAAACAATTAAAAAATTAGAAAAAGGAATGAACAATACATAGATTAATTCTCTCACCTTTTGGTGGGCAGTGATCACTAAAAAGTATTCTATTAATGGATCAATTCAGCATGAACCTACATTGTAAAGGATAGGAATTTTCAAAAAATGAAAGGAATGTTTCTCTTAGACATGCTAAGAAGTGAAGGCTTAAATTTTCAGTTTTCTAGCTTGTGGCTTGTGTGAGTAATACATCCATACAGCCAGCCAGACCTATTTTGACAGTTTTGGGTGACTGTTTCTAATATCAAGTATTGCTATTCCAGTTCAATAAGAATATGTGCAATGGAGATAAAGTGCTACTGAAAGATTTTCAGCCTCACATCTAGAGACCACATCACAAATGAAAAAGGTGATTAGGAAGACCACTCAAGCCATTGGACCACACCAAGACTTGCTGACAATTGTCAAGAAAAGGAAACTGAAATAGTATAGCCATATCACCTGAAGTTCCTTGCAAAAACCATCCTATTAGGCACAGTGAAGGGCAGGTGAAAATGAGAAAGACCAAAGAAGTGATGGGAATATAACATGAAAGACTTTACAAGCCTTGACTTTGTCTCACAAATAGCAATTGAAAAGTTTCTGATATGATCTCTGTGGATTTATATTCATTGTCATAAATTTACATTCTTTAAAATCATTGTGCATATCATTGTAACAACTCAAAAATCAAGTTAAGCTATAAAATCCATTGTTATGTTACATTATAAAAAAAGATTTATAACAATTTTTAATTCTTTTTAAAAGTGCTTGGGACTGATAGATACTGATAACAATACCTGTTAATAACGTTATCTGTGATCATAATAAAATCCTACATTGAACTGCTGAAGTCATTTAGTGCTCATACCCTGAGAAGTACAGCATATTAATTATTCATAAGTATTTCCAGAGAAAAAATAGAAAGACAATCGAGGAAGAGGGTGAAAGAGAGAAAAGTAGAGAGAGAAGGAGCAGATAATATTGAATGAAAGAGAGAAAGAGAGAGACAGAGAGAGTCAATGATGTAAATTATTAACAAAATAGCAGATTAAAAAGTGTGCGTGTGTATGTAACTATAAATAATTGAATGTATAGATAATGAGATGATAACAAAAATAGGTCTGATTAGTCAATCAATAGAAAATGTCATGTGACTCACATCTTTCGGCAGCATGCCATGTTGGGGCTGATCCCAAAAAGAAATTTGTTACTTCGTTTGCCTTTTGTTGGATCACTAAAATGACCGAATTTTCAAAAAACAAGCATGAATGTTGCCGCATACAAACTAAGAGAACGATTTAGCATGAACTTACTTGGTAATATGAACCGCACTCTAAAACCAGAGGGGGATAGGGTGGGGGTATTTTAAAAAAACAGAGAAATTGTTTTTCTAGACATAATGAGGAGTAAACATTTAAATTTTTAGCCCTCTAGATCCCTTGGGGCAGCCTATACCAGTTGCACATACGTAGATAAATAGATAGTTAGCTAGAATTACTTGAACACTAAAGAAACCGTTTTTGATTATCTTATTATTCAAGATAGTTTTGGTCAATGGTTTCTTATAAAGACAAAGAAACAAAAGAAAATATTGAATGAAAGAGGAAGAGAGAGAGAGAGAGAGAGAGAGAGAGAGAGAGAGAGAGAGAGAGAGAGAAAGAGAGAGAAGTGGGGGAAGATGATATGAATTGTTAACAAAATGGATGATTGAAAATACAAAGCGAAGTAAAATTTTGAAAAGACTTGTATTTTGTGTATTGACTTTTATTCTATTTGTAGACATTATTATCAAACCTACTTACACTTGGTATAACAAGAACATCTATCTGTTCACATCTATCAGATATCATACTAACCACTTGCACTTCATATTACAATAACCGAATGTCTCCATGCCATGATCAAGATGAAGAAAAAAAGCCAAAGGAGAAGGGAAAAAAAGATAGAAATAAGAAAAATAGGGAAAAAAGGAAAAATAGGGAAAAAACAGGATAAAAGCAAAAAAGAGAAAAGAGAGGGAAGAAAGTAAAAAAAAAGGAAGAAAGGAGGAAATGAGAGAAAAAAGCAAAAAAGGAAAAAGGAAAAAAAGGAAGAGAAGAAAGAAGAGAGAAAAATTTCCTGGATGGAAATGGCTTTTTGGATTATCAAATACCTAGTAAAATACCAATTGCTTTTCTAATTAAATACCTAGGGAAGAAAATATAAAGCACTGTAGTATTTAAGAAACTCCCTCCATCTCTCTCCCCACTCCTTACTCTAATATCCAAGTCTTTATTGTCTTTATTTTGGGGTATATAATGAAATTGATATTTCACCAATAGTAGCAGCAACACTAGTAGTAGTTGTTATATTACCAGTAGCCATCAAGCACATGTACACTCACAACAGAACTTGCTTAGCACCAGCCGATTTTGTTTTTGTTTGTTCTCATTAACCCTTATCTCTCTTTTTGTTTCTTATATAATAGACGGAATGAGACGTTAGAACTCATGATTTTTTTATAGATAGATGCTTATATCAGTTTGTTTAATGTAAAATTCTCAATATGTTTAAACAAAATGAACTGAACAAATTCAGGGAAGGAAAATCAATTATTTAATCTAAATTTTGGGTTCTATACTTAGGAGCCCATCAACAATTCACCTCTTAAAAAAAAAAAAATTTTTTTTAAATATTTAAAGAATCAATACATTCATTGTCTCCAGTTTAATCCTGAAGAACAGGTCTGGTTAGCCATTCAACAGAGACTGCCATGTGACCAATGTCTTTTGGCAGCATACAATACTGAGGGGGTATCAATTAGAAAATTGGAAAAGGGGGTGATCAATGAATAATTTACTTCTCCTGCTCTTCAGTGGGCATTGTGTCAATGATCACTAAAAAAGTTTGAATTTTCAGAAAACAAATGTGAATGATGATGGATTCAGAGAGGGATCAATTTAACAAAAACTTACTTTGCGAATTGTACACCCCAAACCATTCAATGCCACAGGCCAGAACTTCAATATGTGCTTCTCTTTCTTCCATCCAATAAGTTTCTTTCAAGTTAATAATACAAGATAAGAATACTAGATTACTTGTATGACTGCAATTTACCCATTGGGACATACTATGCAGCTCCTTTTAAAAATCATATATAAACTTTGTTTTTAAAAGCATCTGAAAATATGTATTTTTCAAGGTGCGTTTGATTGATTAATTCAAAATTAAGTTTAAAATTATGTTATGATTATGTCATAAGCCATGAACTTCAGTTCCATCAAAATTTTTCCACTGCTCTCTTTATCACTAGAGATTTCATATTTTTGAATTGGATTAAGAAATTTTCTTCAAGTAGTTCTCTTCAAGTAGTTCCGAATTTGCATGGTACTCCTAAATTTTTAGCATCCTAGATGAATGCCCAGTAGTTTTCATGATTTATTAGAGTCACTGGGAGAAATAAACAGAGATTTTCTTAGTATTTGTTCTCAAACTCTTTAAAGTTCATTTTTGTTGAATTGTTTATCACAAACGCAATCTATTTTGCTACCAGAGTTGAAAAATCACTGATTTTTAAATAAATTAGTTTACAATCTTCAGATAATCCAGAAAATTGCATTATCCAAATGAAAACTTCACCTCTCACAATTTAAAAAAATCTATCTATCCCAATCCATTCATATCTATCTATTTATTCATATCTATCCATCTATCTGTATTCATAACTATCTATCTCAGCACATTCATATCTACCCGTCAATCTACCTATTTCAATTTAGTCATATCTATCCATTTATCTGTATTCATGTCTATTTATCAATCTATCTCAGCCCATTCATATCTATCTTATGAATGCATGCAGTCATTCCAAGTGGTACCCACAGTAAATGTATACATAGTTTATTTGATAACTCTTGAATTCATATGAAAAAATTGAATTCATTATAAAGGGGAATAACATCCAAAGTTAGTTACTTCTCTTTGACTTTGAGGTAATTTAAAGAAAATTCTATTGTATTTAAAAAACAGTACCATTATTTTTTATTCTATTCACAGAGGATTTTCATTGTAATGTAAAGTAGTATATGGAATTAAGAGGTAATATTAATTGAATGGGAAATTATTTGGATGGAATTTGTCGTTTACTTTAGTTTTGTAGAATTCCAGTGAGAAAATGATAAAGTAAATTTGAATTATGATTATGGGTCAGTCAAATCTGAAATCAGCTAAGTTTCAATGAATTTCTAGATCATGCCACAGAATCAACTATCAATCAATATCAGGGCAGATCATGTTTGAGATAATTAAATGATTTCAAGGTCAAAGCATATTTGTATATGCTGACCCAGTAATCAGAGTTTCTAAAAAACAAAAAAAAAAGAAGTGAAATAAGCACTTCAAAAAATGTAAATAACTGAAATAGTATGTTTGTTGTCAGTAAAGATTTCTGATAAAGAAAGCTAAATTCCATTCTATCAGAGAAAGTATGATTTACTAAAGTTTGAAGATGATAATGAAAGTTTAAGGAGAATTTTCAGATGAATCAACTAATAGGAATAGGTTTGATTGGTCACTTAATAGAAACCATCACATGACCAATGCACGTGAATTGTAAGATATTTTTGGGGGGGGGGGGGTCAAGAAATGTGACTTGGATTCAGATTTGGAATGCAGATGAAAAAAGAGAATCCCCAAATCCCCAAATCAAAAAATAATTTTTTGAAGGGGCTTAGTGGACTGCTGATGTCAATTTTCAGCAGTATTGTCAGGACAGCTAGAACATACTAACACACAAATACACGCATATGAAATTTGGTGGCTACAATTCTTGAACTTTTATGAAATTTACATGAAATAAAAGATCTACAAAACACATTCTGTTTCTTAATATACTGGTACACAATGTTGTTGTCAAGAGAGAGGGAGAGAGAGAGAGAGAGAGAGAGAGAGAGAGAAGAAGAAGAGTGACTGAGTGTACTCAGAGCCTCCAAAATCCAACCTGTGGCCCCTTAGAATCTGGGGGCTCGAGGCCTGTGTCTCATGTGCCTCCTACTGTGAATAGCCTCAATTGAAACTTGATCTCGGTTCTCTGAATCTGTTTTCAATGCTGATAACCAGTACACCACACTGTACCTCCAACCAATTTTCATACCAAAATTAAAATAAATAGAAAAATGCAGAATTATGGTTGAATTGTACTTGAGAGAATTTGTTTAGTTTAAAAGAAATTGTTTAGTCTGCTCTGTGAACTTATCCATTTTCCCATAATGATGATGATTGCAGCCACTCGATACAAGCATAGTGGTTCCTGGGAGAGCACAATGTCACCTGTCTTCCATGGAGCAGCATGTAAGAGAGAAAGGACCAGATGCACTTGTTGCTGCATATGGCACCTGGTATTCCAAGACAGTCACCCATCTGAGTAATGACCAGGCTCAATGTTGCATAACTATGGTCATTGCACAAGAACTGGTGTATCCAATGCAATTTGGCTGTTATTTTCCCATAACCTTCATAAATTTATTTCAGTGCCAGAAACAATTCGATTGCTTGGAAGATTATTTTCCATAACCTTCACTGCAATCGAATTATTCGTAACACACTCTAGGCTTACTGAAATACTTGCATTAGCTTTTATGATAACAGGATATGGGATACTGTTATCTACAAAAGTGTTTGTCTGGCTGCCAGGCCAATATATTTTCCTATCTATCTCATGTCTTCTTGAATTAAGAACTAAAAGACATGCAGAAAGCAAATACCTCAAGAAATTCTGAGGTCAAACCACAGAATCAACTTAAGACCAATATTGGGGCAGTCATAAGTGAAATAATCAAATGGATTTGATGGTAAAGCATATTTGCATATCTTGACCCAGTGTTCTTGGCTTACTAAAAAAATCAATTAGAAAAAAGAAAAATAAACACTTCCAAAGATTTTATCTTCACACGACTGAAATTATTTAGTCATTGCCTGCTATGTGACTTTTTTTTTTTTTTGTGTAACCTTCACAGCAATCGAATTATTTTTGACACTAAGATATCAGCATTATAATAAGTTCCATCAACAACTCATGTACAGGTCTGGTTAGTCACTTGATAGAAACCACCATGTAACCAATATCTTTTGGCTGCATGCCTTATTGGAACTGATCTACTGTGAAGCTGAAGAAAGGGGTGATCAATGAATGAATTACTTCTCTTGCTTTTTGTTGAGCGGTGATCACTAAAGAGTCCAAATTTTAAAAAAACTTTTTTTTCTAGACATGATAAGGAGTAAATGTCCAAATTTTCTGCCCTCTATCTCTAAGGTGTCATCTGCATATTTAACACATAGATAGATAGATAGCCAGTCAGCCAGATCCACTTGAAAAATGAAGATACCTATATTGATCGATGGATAGTTTTGGTTGGCGGTTGACGGTTTCTAATTGTGTGTCCTATAACAACACTCTAAGCTCACTGAATTATATTATTATAATAAGTTCAATGGATGACTGAAAGAAAACCATTGAGTTCACTTGTTTTTGATAAATATTGAAACAAGGTTAATCTGCTTTTTTCTATAAAAGCTTTTTTGGAAAAATTCCAAAACATGAGATGATTTTTTTACAAACATGAACCTTTCAAAATGATAGGACACAGGAATCTGTTACCAACAACAGTGTTTGTCTGGCTGTTTGGCTTATAGGATTATGTATACCTCACATCTCTTCACAAATGAATAATTATTGAAAATAGGACTGGTCTTTTTAAATTCTCATCTAATTGGTTTAGTTTTCTCATCTTGGCAGTTGTAGTTACAAGGTTTTGGCCATAGGTGTCTATTGTAGTTGGTAACTTCTTGGAATTTGGAAGTGAACCCTATATTAAACTGAAGGGAGTTGATTATTTTCATTCTATTGTACATAGTAGAGTAGGGGTTCTGAACCTGAGATAAATTACCCCAAAGAAGTAAATTTTACCTACCCAGGTTGTAAATTTGCTGAAAAAAAAAGCATTGTTCTGTGCTATTGTTATTGATACTTGGGTTCAAAAATAGTATTTTAAAATTGCTCCTTTGATGGCTACTTTATTATGTTAGAAGTAATAACTCCAATTCTTGGATAAAACGCAGCAAAGGTACATTTACATTTGAAAAGTTGCCTGGGGCAAATGACACAAAAAAGGTTGGGAACCCCTTAGCTAAAGGATATCTAGCATTGATTACATTTGTTGGGTCTATGAAAAAAGTACCCGTGGTCTGTAGGATGCTGGGTGAATTTTCAAGATTTATTTGGATAAAAAACGACATCTTTGATGTAAGTAAACCCATAGTTTGGGCATCAATATTAAGTTAAAATTATGAAAACTGTTGGATGTTTGTAACTAAATAGACCATCAACCCTTTCATAGGATCCTTGTTTCCTCACCAACCCTCCAGGTAGGTGTGCCAAAAGAAAGATATTAAATTTACCAGTACCATATCCTAAAATATAATAAATCTTCTAAAAAAGTATTAAATCTATGTTAAACATAATTATACATCAAAATCTGGAGATAAATAAGAAATCAAGTGTAAAATACAAAGTAAACAAGAATATACGTCAAAAAATGTAAAATCTACCAAATATTCAATTGACCCCATTCTGGCAATCAACAACCCCCTGGCATTTATCGACCACTTGGATGGTCCCATCAAGCCCTCGGGGTTAATACTGGTGACATTGGTGACCCCTTTTCTAAATCGTAAATTGTTCTGTTATAAAAATTGACTACAGGCAAATACCAAGAAAAATAGATAACAACAAGTTTCTGTTTTTTACTTGTGTAAACCCTACAGATGCAAATTAGACAGCGTGTTTCAGATTTTTTAAAGCCAGTTTTGTACCAGTCTAATTGCTAAGTTTGGTTTATTCATAAGCTCTAGAAATAAAAGTAAAATCCTAAATAACAATTACTTTTGTGTATCCAAAAGCTAATTTGATCAATAGAATCATGAATTTGGTACATATAACATATATGCCAATATATAAGATGGAGATTTAAGGGGAAAAATAATTCATTTGTTACACTGCATCCAATGTGCTTGTATTATGATTAAGGGGCTTTCTATCAAAGCTAGATATGGACAGTAATGGTGCTTGGATGAGTTTTATTCTCAAATAATCTTTTTATTTGATGAAGCATTGTTAACCATTATAAATTTTAGACTAAGATTTCTTTCATCTTATTGCTGCTTTTCATTGTAACAACTCAGTGATATTGAAGTAGTATCATTATCTTGACAAAAAATAAATCAAGATAATAAACCACAAAAAAATTTTGGAGTGAAAATGATACACATATTTCTGCTTGTATTTTGACTCTGTTAAAGTTACCTAATTCAAAGGTTGTTTTTTTATGTGTTGTGTATTTGTCATGTTTATTCTACAAGTTATTTACTGTTTTTGTTATCAGTATACTTGGGTTGTGCTGTACTTATGAGTTCCAGTTGTTTTGCTATCAGTATCACTATCAATACAATTAGACAACATGAAAAAAAACAATATAGTGCAGATCAAGAAAAAATAAACAATGACTTAAAGGATTTAATCTTCTGCCAACTGTAAAAGCTCTTGTAGCTCAGTTGGTTGAGCAGCTTCAATATATTGGCAGGCTTCCCAAAAAAGGGATACAAGATTAAGTCTCACCTAGTTAATTCTTTTTTTTCTGTATACTCATTGTCATAAGCTGATGGTTTTAGTAGTTGAGGTGGAAAGCAACTGAAATTAAGATGTAAGAGATACTAGTCAAAATATGATAATGGTAATTTTTCTTGTTTCCAATTTTTGCTCATTTTCTTTTTACATTTGTTTTTTGGCTGTTTAAGTGTTTTAATCCATCGATTACAAGCCGAAATCTTACGTTGAATGTATAAACAATAATAAAACAAAATGTTGCATTTTCTTTCATCTTGTCTTATAGTATTCCTCCATTTCCTTGGAGAGCTCAAGAAGTTGTCATAAAAATGTCCATCGAGACATTAAGTGCAGAATAACTCAATTCATCTCATTTGATCTGATTAAATTTGGTCTTAGAAACTGTCAAGATAGTCAACATAGGTTTCATCATTTTCCAAGTGATTCTGGCTGGTTGGTGCACATATGCATGTGTCAAATGTACTGGTCACACTAATGAAGCTAGAGGAGTGAAAATTTGAACATTTACATCTGATTATGTCTAGGTGGAACGCTTCTTTTTGTTTTTTGAAAATTTATCCCCAAAATAAGTTTTATGGGGAGGTTCAGTTTACAAAGTAATCTTTTGCTAAATTGGTCCCCTTTTTTGTCCCTTGCAATGTTCTCTTTTGATTTTTGGAAATTTGGAGTTTTTAGTGATCTAACAAAAGGTGAGAAGATACTTATTTATTTTTCATACCTTTTTACCAATTTTTCAATCGATCACCCTTAACACAGTATGCTGGCAAAAGACATTTGCCATGTTATGGTTTTTATTGAGTGATTAGGAGTTATTCAAGTATCTATGGGAGATTTTTAATTAATAGAAAAATCGACTATCAATTTTCATTTCTATTTGAAATAGCAAAAAGAACAAAAAAAAGAAAAAACTCAAGAAGCAACTACCATAGTCATAATTCTGTAATGAGGATGGTACTTGACAGAATGAAATGAGATGGCAAAATCTACAATGACAACAGATCATAGGCCACAATACCAGACTGCAAATGGAATAACACTGACAAGACTATGTGCCTGAGCAAGACTGAAGACCAGATGAAATATGAAAAAAAAAGAAGAAAACTATAATGATGAGGACTCTCAGTCAAAACTGTTTTTATGTTTGTTAGATAATCAAATTTGCTAATTGGTCAAAATGTTTTAGATATGCATGATTTCAAATAAGCATTTCCAGACGTCTAAGAATATGGAAAGCATCTGCCAGAAATTTCTTTGAATCAAACAAATCTAACCAATTATCATTCTGCACTTTAATCAGATTAACCAATCACATTGTTGCATTACAAGCTGAACAAACAGTCTTTGCAATAAAGAAGAAAATCATCAAGACATTGATTAAGTGCAGAATGACTCAATTGATTTGAGCTGATTAGATTTTGAGCTTTTTTACCTTTAGGAATATGCAAGTTGTTCTTTTAGGGAAGCTTTTAATTAATTGTCTTTGAATTCTATGATATAAAATGGTCCATATCTTGAAAATATATTCTTAAATTCAAAATTAACCAATCAAAACCTTTGAAGAACAAAACTAACCTATTAGCATCCTGCACTTTAATCAGCTTATCACATTGTTGTTTAACTATCAAAACAAAAAGAAGGAAACAGAAACAACTAATCCTAATAGCAGGAAAACAGTTTGATCAGCCACAAACCAACAAAAGAAGAGAATTTGATTCCAATGTTTGAAATAAAAAACAGCCACTAAGACATTGAATAAATACAGAAATGCACCATTAATCTCATTTTAATTGTTTTAATTGATTTTGTTTTTCTTCAAGCTTTAGTGATATTCAATTTTTTTAAGGAAATTTTTATTCATTAAATGATTGCCTTTCATTTTTCATAAACGAGAAAGCAAAACTTACTATGAAAACAAGATAATACCAACAAGACTATGCACCTCAGCAGGACTATTGATGAGAGCTGTATAAAATTAAAAAAAAGCTCTCAGGCAAAAATGGATTTGCATAATTTGTAAGTCAATCAAAATTGCAAATTTGTTAATATATTTTAATTTAGAACAATTCCAAGTAAGCATTTTCAGACATCTAAAAACATGGAAAACATCTGCCTGAAATTTCTTTGAATCAAACAAATCTAACCAATTATTATTCTCCACTTTAATCAGATTAGCCAATCGCATTTTTGTATACCAAGCAGAAAAAAGTCCTTGCTATAAAGAAGAAAAAAAGTCACAAAGACAATGTATTAAATGCAGAATCACTCAACCAATTTGAATTGATTAAATTTGTTCTTTTTTCTCCCTCTAAGGATATTCAATATTTGATTATTGAATAATTGACTTTGATTTTATGATACAAAATAGTTGCTATTTTGAGAATATTATCTTACAATAAAAGCTAACCAATGAAAGTCTTTGAATGAAACAAAATTAACAAATTATTATGCCCCACATAAATCAAATAAGCCAATAACAGTATTTGTTGTACGGCCAGCAAAATGGAAAGTCTCAGTAATAGAAAAGAAAACAGAATTAACCAATGACAATTGTAGGAAAAGAATTTAACCAATCATACAACAAATCAAAATGAAGAAAAATGAACAAGAATGTGACCAGAGTGTTTGAAATAAAAATTGTCTACCAAGACATTCATCAAGTGCAGAATGGCTCAATTAATCTTATTTGAACTGATTATATTTTTTCTACCAATAGGGATATTCAATTAAAAAAAAAAAAGAAAATGTTTAATTATTTGATAATTGCATTTCATTCATAAGAAAAAATTAGGACCTCTATCATGAGGACAGTCACCAGTAGAACAAAATAAGGTGACAAAAAGTACTTTTGCAACAGGATATAGCAAACAACACAGTGTGAATTATCTTATGGACAGGTCACTATTTTGAGAAATATAACCAATCACATTTCTTTGAATCAAACAAAGCTAACCAATCATCATCCAGCACTTTAATCAGATTAGCCAATCACAGTGTTGTATTATCAGTAAAACAAACAGTATCATTAATGAAGAAGAAAACTGAACTAACCAATCAAAATTGCAGGAAAATAGTTTAATCAATCATATAACAAAAAAGAAAGAAAAACATGATATGAGTGTTTTAAATTGAGATAAAAAGAATATCCATGATAGAATAAACAGAAAAATGTAGAACATGATCCTATCAAATAGTAATTGAAAAAATAAACAATTAAAAAATATCAAAAATAAAGATATAAGTACCATGATAACGGAACAAAATACAGAGTGAATTATGATATAGAATGGACTCTGTTTTGAGAATATGTTATATCAAAAACTAACCAACAATTTCTTTAAATCAAACAAACCTAATCAATTATCATGCTGTACTTTAATCAGACTAGCCAATTACAGTATTGTATAACCAGCAAAATAAAAAGCCCCCACCCCCAAAGGAGAAAAATGAATAAGAATCTGACTAGAATGTGTTTGAAATAAAAAAAGCCACCAAGACATTATTAAGTGCAAGTACTTGATTAATCACATTTGAATTGAGTAGATCTGTTTTTTTTCTTCCTTTAGGAATATTCAGTTTTTCAGGAAATTTTTTAATTATTAGACGATTTTCATTTTTGTATAACCAGCAGAACCAAAAGTCCCAAAAATAAAGAAGGAAGAACAACTAACCAAATCACAATTGAAGGAAAACAGTTTAATCAATCATTCAGAAAAAAGAGAGCTTGATCCATGCTTGAAATCAGGATTAAGAAATATCCCAAATAAAAATAAACAGAAAAATGTTGAATTTCATCTTGTTAAATCGAAATTGAAAGAATAAACAATGCCAAAAAATCAAGATGAATGATCATTTGTTTCATCTTTTTGGCTCATTTTGGTGGGAATGTAAAATAATTTTTCCTGATTATTTCAGGCCAAAAAATGTGCAAGTAATGTAATGTTTAGAGGTGCAATCAGTGGTTTCAGTGGGCCACATTCAAAGTCTGGCTAAAGCTGTTTATGTACTCTTTGAATTTTGCCTTGAGTCATCATCATCATCATCATCATCATCATCATCATCATCATCATCATCATCATCATCATCAGCAGCAGCAGCAGCAGCAGCAGCAGCAGCAGCAGCAGCACCAGTAGCAGCCTTTTAGCATGTATCATTGGACATAGACCTTTGTCAAGATTCATGAGACAACAAAAAAAAGAAGAAAAATGAACAAGAATCTGAACTTGGAATGTGTTTGAAATGAAAAAAAAGATGGCATGCGAACTAGTTCTGAAAGTAATAGCTTAGCAATCACTTTCAGAACTAGTTTGCATACAATCTTTTTTTTTGACAGCCATGGTTTTGTATATGATCTCTGGTGATCTACATGCGAGTCATGATGTCCACTGGTTATTTCAGATTCTTGCAACATGACTACTCCATTAGCATTTGAGTTTTCCGATGGTTTCTATAAAGAAAGAAGGGGCCAATATCGCAAAGAACCATTTCATCCTCATATAAAGTGAATCATTTAAAAGTGACTCAGACAAAATAAAATTACCACAACAAATTTAAGAATGATTATTTTGCATTCAATATGCCCAATCTCCTTACACTAATTTTTTTTTAATGGCAACCCTCTTAGAAACATATTTGACTTACATGACATATCAACTGTTTATTCCATCAAGATATGAATATATATTGGGTATATATTAGGCTGCAATGAGAGCATATAACTTTACATATGTTATGTATGTATATAAAACTTCTTTGAAAATAACTTTGCTGTATTAGAAAAAACAGTTAGAAGTAGTAATGAAGGAGTGTGCTGTAAGACAATATACTATGAAAATTAGATGAATTAGATGGGAACATTTAAATGATTTATATATCAGACCAAGGGCCAGATTAATGCCATTTGATACCCCAAGTAGGGCTCAACAATCCTCCCATTACTTAGCAGACAAGATGTTTAAGACTAAATGAATACTGATGTTATTCTCTTGGTTTAAGTCTCCTACAAAAATAGTTAACGTACAAAATGGGAAAAATATTTTTCACCAATTCTTATGGCGGTTATACACTATTAAGTTTTATCACACATATGATCCGGCAACTAATGTGCATAATAACTTCAGAAGAAAAATCTGTGCTTCCCTCATCTCTTTTGGTGCCCTATACTCATGCTTATTTAGCTTAATGGTTAACCTAACCCTGATCAAACCCCTTTTTCCTTTCATCTTTGACTAAAAAGGTTGAGATCTCACAGTATCTACAAATATAAGTAAACACTAGATTGGCATCTCTGTGTGGAATACCCACACTGGACATGTTCAAGGCTCAAAATACATGTTTGCTATCTGGAGAAAACTATGCAGCACACTTGGGAGATAGTTGCTGCACACTATTGTGTAATGGCACACAGTTTGAAAACCATTGCCATAAAAGTAGCTGAAAAGAATGCTTGTGCACAATAGATGCTGATGCTGACCTAAAAAAACTATTCTTTCCTGAGGAAAACATGATGACCTTGCTGTTATTTAATTGATCAATTTATGTGATTATAATGTAAAAGAGGAAAGAAAAAAAAATTGGTTTGGAGAAAGAGCAACAAGATGACAAGAAAGATTAAATTGCATTGGTGGAAGTGCTTGCGGCAAAAGATGTTGAAAAATGATCAGAAGTCGTTCCTCGGAGGTCTATCAGCACCAGGCAGGACACACACATATACGCTGACAAACAGACACACACACACACATGTATGCATATTCACATCTACACAAAGATACCTACATACATATATGCACACACATACTCATGACCAGAGATGTACATGCATTCGCATACACTTACACATGTGCACTATTCAAGTATATATACATACATACACATACACAGACTCACAGCATATGAGTACACACATCTACCCTCTTTCACAAACTTATAAAATGGTACATACGAGCATACACACATACACTTATCCAATTAAATGTTGTCATTTTGGGATACCCAAGATGGGGAATAGCCAGCTAACTTGTCTTATAAAGCAATTCACCGGTGTGGTGAGTTAATTCCTCACTGAGTGCCTATCTACCTTGGCCTTGTGCCAGACTAAATTAAGCCTGGTAAATTATTTTCCAAAAGTGATTACCTTATCGCCTAGACCAATTTGTTGTGAGCCCTATCCTCACTGGGTACCTTACAATAGAGGCTGTGTATATATATTATATATATATATATATATATATATATATATATATATATATATATATATATATATATATATATATATATACACTTTATTAGAAACTATTAGAAACCATCAACCCATGCTGTCACCAAAACTGTCAATATAGGTTGCTATCAGTTTTTTAGTTGGTCTTGCTGGCTATGTATGTATGTATGCATGTATCAAATATACAGGCTGCACCAATGTAGCTAAAAGGCAGAAATTTAAAAAAAAAAGAAAAAATTTCCTTTCCTAAATAGGATTTTAATAGGGTTTACAATTCGCAATTTAACTTTATGCTAAATAGGTCCTGTTGTTTGCGCTCTCTTCTTTTTCTAAAATATTTAGTCTTTTCCCAATTTTTGAATGATCGCCCGAACATGACATACTGCAAAAAGCGTTGGTCACGTGGCAGTTACTATTGAGTGACTAACCAGACCTGTTCCATTAATCATTTAGATAATTGATTTATGTGGATGCAGTAATTTTGGGAGAGTTTTTGTTTTGGGCTCTCCTGCAGATCAAGTTTCACTGATAATCCACAGAGTGAAACTAATCTTGTGATCAATGATGAAAAAAATCCTCAATCTTTGTATCAAAATCCAATCACATTCCCGAATGCAAATAAGAAACAAACAACAGACACTCTCTCTTCTCTTTTTCTCAGCAATAAAAATGTTATTATAAATTCATGGGCTGTTCAAACAAGTTACTTCAGTCAAAGCATGAGAAATCCATGACCTTGTACAGTCTTATTCCACTACCGCATAGTATCTGTAGAAAATGACATGGTTATTTAAGTATGACAGGAATATTTACATGTGGGTTGGTATTGTTGCCAAGACGTGTAGTTTTATTGCTAAGTTTTGACTAATATACTTTTCACCCTAACAAATCTTTGGAACAACACTATGAAAAAAAGGAAAGAAAAGAAAGATAGAAAGATAAATTGCTATTCTCCTATTCATTATAGATATACAAGACAGGATGACAGGGGGACAACTGCCCTCGATTTGGGCAAAATGTGTTGAATTTCAGACAAATCAGTATTTTGCGGCTAAAACTGTGGAAAATTTGGGGCAAATCAAGCCTTTTGCCCTTGTCATAGAAAGAATTTCCACACACTCATGGTGTTCATCAAGCAACAACCAATTCTAAACAAAAAGACAAACACCTACCCAAGTTTCATTCTAGACAAGCAGTTCTAATGACTTCTTCAGAATACAATCTATCTCTGACCGTTTATGTTGAAAAATGTATAAAGACAAGAGCCTTCCTTGATATGAGGACTTGAGTTTCCTGTATGGATTAACTTCAAGTTAACTGGCTTGCAAAGTTCTTCAATCCACCATCTTGTGGGCTACATGTTATTAATTGGTCTTTGTTTGTTGTTTGTGAAAACTTGATATTTCTACTTTTTCATAGAAAACAGATAAGAAGTTTTAAGACTTTTCCTAAAGTATAACACTTCAAAAATGGTACCTGAAATCCTGCTTATATTATTTACATATATCCGACTGACATGACTGGTCAGTAAAAGACCAGGATTGAATGACTGGCATAGTATAATCTTCATGTCTTCATTTCCCCTTAAGATCAAACGAAGCTTTGTAAAGATCTAAAGTAGCTCCTGAGAATAGGCATTCAATAATGGTAAATCTAATCTAGATATTAGGAACACAAGCCTTGAAAGCCAAATATATACATAGATATTTACAAAGCCTTGTTTAGTCTGGTACATGGGGAAATGAAGTTGAGCAGTTCCTTTGTTTTTAATCTTTTAAGCAAAGAAAATTTTAAACTCATTTCAGTGGAACAATCCATTGTTTCAAATGGTAGGTAAGAGATTTTTTATGAGCAAAATTAATACCTTTAGGTGGAAGAGTCCATTGTTACAGACAGAGGAAAAGAAAAAAATCACACTGTATGTTATATAAGTACATTTGAAAAATTTGTGCCTACATCCATCTTCCCCTTCAAAATGATGCAATGTAGCTCTAAAATGTACTAAGTTTAGGAATGTAAAAAAGATCTGGATGATTTGCAACAAAACAATTATTGTGTGGGTCTGCATTTACACTCACCTGATAATAATAATCTGATTTTTATCTTTATTTATCTAATATATATTTGAGAAAGTTTGTGTCTATATCAATCTTCTTCTTCCAAATGATGCATTGTAGCGTATTTGGAATGAGGTGCCCCTAAAATGTACTTACTTGAAAATCACAGTGATTTGCAACTTAATAATAATCGTGTGTTCAACGTTTGTACTCATTCCAATAATAATCATCTGATTTCTATCAATATAGCTATCTATCTATATCTATTATGTATTGGAGGAAATTGGTGTGCATGTCCTTCTTCTGCCAAAGGGTGCATTGGGACCAGATGTTCTGAATTAAGATATCCCATAAATGTGCTAACTTGAAGAACACATTAGAACCCAACTTCTATAAATGCAGTGGAAAGCAATGTTATTTCTGACCAGAAAATAACTTTTCACAGTGAATCAAATACTGCTTTATTGTGCCAAATATATCTTATTAAGAACAATTCTGGACATTTTATCAACTTTTCAGCTTCAGTAACACCAGGCATTTTACTAGTACTTACATATATGTTCAGGTAGAACTCCTTTTATAGGGATATAGATCACTGTTTCTTAAACTGATGAATGATTCACTCAGGACGAATGAAATTATTTGGTGGGGTGAATGAAACATGTAAAGTGAAAGACTTAAATGAATCACCACAGCTCAACAAACAGCCCGCTTGACCAACCAGCCAAGTAAGCTACAGATTCTTCTCTCTCTAAGATAATTTTAGATACTTTTTTAGATAATTAGTTCTGTTACATGCGTGGGCTATGATGATTCATTTATGTGGGGTACAAATATTCACTCAGACATTTCTATTTCATCTACACTGAAAAAATATTTCTATAGCAATCATACCTAATAAGAAAACATTGTTCCTAATAATCTAATTTCAAGTCTATTGTTAGCAAAATTTATTTCATCGAAACTGGGAAATTTCTAATAAATTTCTAGTTGAATTTTTGTCAGTCCTTTTTTTTCACATATTTTTAGGATGTTCAAAATCTTGGAAAAGATAACAATCAAGAAATGAGTTAATTTCTGTTTTTTTACCCATCATCTAAAATGAAATACATATAAAATTATACACAAGAAATAATGAGATAAAATGATTAAAAAACAAGGAAATTTGGGCTCAAATCTCAAGTAAATCAAATTTTATGTTAAAGACTCTAGGGTGAATAACACTAAAATAGTGTAAGAAGCACTGATATAGATTATTACAATCAGAGTTGATGTATTCAAAACAGAGAGATGAAGAGATAAAGAATGAGAAATCACTCAAGTTATCTGAAATACTTCACCTAAGTTAAGTAACATTGAGTGTGATCAGTACCTAGATGCAGCTGAGGATTATGTTGGGAATGTCCTGTGGGCATCTAGTTAATACTCCTATGTAGAAGACTAATCTCTACATTATGCTCAATAATGCACACCAAAGCTCTGGACCCTTTGACTGGCCGGGCTGCAAGCAATAAGAAATGATGAATGAATGAATGACTAGGAATATGCAGATGAACCCATTGACTTCTGAGGCATGATGGAATAGCTAATCTGTGATTTCAATTGATACAACCACTTCCTCTTGACTGGACGTTATTATCCACTTATTCAAGAGCAGTAGATTAAATATCAAACAATCAGATGGAATGGTACAATTTTCTGCCATGGTCCACTTCATCCTGACCAGACAAGTTATGGACAAGTGATAATCATTCTACCTGGATGAACTTTTCTAGGTCAATTAACCCTTTTTCCTTCTAATAAAATGTAACCACAGGTCTTGTTAGTTACTCAATAGAAACCGTTATGTGACCAATATCTTTTGATAGCATATAACAATCAATTAAAAAAACTGGACAAAACAATGATCAATCAATAAGATATTTTTCTTGCCCTTTGTGGGATGACTAAAAAGACTGAAATTTAAAAAAATAAGCAGGAATGCTGATGGACACAAAATGAGAGACTAATTTAGCATGAATTTACATTGATAATTCCCCCCCCCCCCGAATTATTTTGGAAGGGATTTTTCCCCAAAAAACATTAGAAGCAAATTTTAAATTTTCAACCCCCCTAGCTCTATTGGAGCAGCCTGTATACATGGCACATACACAGCCAGTCAGCCAGTCAGCCAGCCAGGTAGAATCACTTAAAATCTGAAAAAAACTACGTAGACAGTTTTGACAGTTTTGGTAGACTGTTTATAGTACATATCAAATATCTATCTATGTGTCATATTACTCTTGATAAGTTCAATTCTGTGGTATGTGTCAGCCTCACCTGTTAAGGACCAGTTTGCTGGACAGGAAGGTCTTTAGAAGACAATAGTCTTCTGTCCTTGCCACATGGCTGGACCATTGTTGATGAGTGTTTTGCAGCATAACTTCAAGACTTGTGGCACTGGCTGACTTGAGAAATTGATTTTGACCAAAATTCTTCCATAAAGATGAGAATTGAGCATTAAAAAAAAGCAAGTGGGCCAACTGAAATTTTCTCTCTCTTGTGAAAAGAGCATAAACAGTAATGCTCAGTGATAATTGAATCACTGTAGCCATACAAAAGGCTCGCCAAACCAACCAGCCAATAGGACGGCAGATTCTTTTCCCTTTAAGTGTCCGTGTTTGTGTGCTTGGGCACTCTTGGTCACGAGTTGTGGGCTACAACCCTGAAAATTTGCTTGAGTTTACCACAAGGCACCATCTAGAAATGTTTTTTTTCTTCAAGTGTCTGTGTTAGTAAGTGTCTAGGCCCTCCTGGTCATGATTTTGGGGCTACAACCTTGAAAATTTACATGAGTACACCAATAGAAATGCTTTTTTCATTTGTTTTTTCAAATAAGTGCTTTTGGGGTCTCTTTGGTTATTTTGGACCAACAATGCCCAAATCCTGTGCTGGCATTTTTTTAGTTAATTCTACATTGAAGATCTATTTTTTTTAAAGATGAATTTAGATAAAAGAATCTATTTTTTAAGATGATTTAAAATCCTTTTTTTAGACACTAAGTTCTGGTACATGTGCTGCTATGGTGATTCATTTATGGGAAGTACAAAAATTTTTCTTCATTTCTGAACTAAGAAAAAAGTTGTTTGATATGGTAAAATTGGCTGCGAACTCAAGCTTTTTATTAAGAAAGACAATACTTTAATCATGTTTACATGTTTTATGCTTATAAGTCATAATTATGTTTGTGGTTTTAATCAATGAAGAATACGCAGTGAGTTGAAAGGCATTAGTGATATACTCTTCTGAGTATGCAATTGGATAATGACTAAAACTGTCAGATATTCAATAAATATCGAACCAGTGTACATTGAGATTGATGTGGAGGCAATGCTGATGAAAGTGTTTGAGAAGGTGTAGTTGGCACTCAGTATGACTCAATATTTAGCTCCATATGGAAGGGTAAGTAGCTCAAGACACTTGTTTTTGTGTTTTCCTTGAAGTTCTAATTTCTTAAGGCACATTTGTGCTGTCTACTAAAAACTTTGTTTTGCCTCTGCCAGTCTGTGATATATCACTTTGTCCAACTTGGCGTCGGAGGATCCATCCTAGGTAGGTGAAATTCCGAACTGCTTTCACCTTTGTCAGGCCGATGTGCATATATGTTACAGAAAGATTGTGAAATTAGTGATTTCATAAAACAAAGCTGTATATAAAGTGTAAATTCTGAAGCAGAATATTTGGTATTCACTGTTTGGGTTAGTTTGGTACAAGGCCATAGCAATGAGGTACCTAGTGAAGATTGAACTCATTAAATTAGTAATGGTCAGCACCTATCTATCTATCTCAATCCATATCTATCTTTCCTCCATCCATCCATCTATCTGTTCATGTCTCTCTCTTTCTCTCAGTCTATCTATCTATCTCAGTCTGCTCATACCTATCTAGCTATTGATCTCTGTTCATATCTATCTATCTATGAACAATCTGTGTTATATAACCTTGACAATTCCTACAGACAAATCATCTTTATTCTATCCTCTCTTTCCTTCCTATTATAAAAAAGAGGTCACTCATAAAAATCTGTGATCTAAATTCTTTCCTGAAGGCCAATAAATCCGGTTAATGCTTCCTATTAACTACTCAACAATCAATAATGGCCACAGAATAATCAATAATCTATCAGAAATAAAAAGGCCTATTAAGAGACTCAAGCTATACCGTAGTTTCCTTTCTTCCCATTAAGACTTGGATGGCCTAAATATAGTGCACGATCATCATGGATTTAGATTGACTGATTTTTTTCTCTTCCACAACAGAAATTAGATTTTTATACTCAACTTAGGCATTATTTCTATTTTGGGGAATCCAAGGAGACTGGTGTTGCCCTGATATTGGATAGGATTGCCTGAGTTGTAAGAAGGGAAACTCTGATTTGGATGATAAATTTTGTGTTTAACTCAATCACAGCTAAGATGATTTTATGACATTGTAACTCCTGTACTGTGTTTTTCTCATTAAATTTGACAAAAATATGAAGTCTTTAATGAATGTTCAAAATAGTTTTATTTACAAATCAACGAATATGTACAATGGAATGTCTAATGTAATATCTAAATAAATTTGTGAAAAAAAAAAAGAACAGGTCTGGGTAGTCATTCAATAGAAATTGTCATATGACCCACCTTTTTTAGAAATATGCTATGTTGGGGGTGATCTATTGAAAATTTGGAAAAAGGGGTGATCAATGGATAACTTACTTCTGCCCTGATCGGTTCACGATTTTTAACAGAATATCTAATGATATACCTACTACTTGATTCACGACTTACTTGCCTTGTGACCATCCATACATATGACCAAAATACTTGGATATCATCATCATCATCATCATCACCACCACCACCACCACCACCATCATCATCATCATCACCAGTCTTTCAATGTCCGTTGTTGGACATAGACCTTCCCCAGGATTTGCCAGACCTCTAGCAAAATTCATGTAAATATGAAAATTACACTCCTAAATTTAAAAAAAAATGTAAGTAAATATGAACATTTACATGATCGTACATGTGCATAAGAGCTGTGTAAGTATGAGAGTATAAAAAAACGCTTGTTCAGGCTATGTTAATACCATTGTACATGTATATAAGATTATGAGAGATTATATAAGAATCTATTTGTAGGTACATGTAAAAAGGGGCCAGTTACATACAAAGCAATACCTGAAGCTAAGTGATAAATAATAATGAAAATAATAAAATGATATTTCTCCGACTTACGACTGTCTTGATCTACAACATATGAATCAGAATGGAGCCCGGTCGTAAGTCGGGGACTGGGTGTATTAACATGATTGTATGCAAGAAAAAAATGAATAGCATGCTATCATAAGATGGGTTTTCTTGACTATGACAATAAACAGGTTGAAAAATCATAGAACAAACTATTTTTTTACTCAAACTATTACCTTTCAGCCTCTATTCAGGAGGTTACCAAAATGTTCTTTATTGACTCCTAGGGGTCCATGTTACTATTCAAGGGGTTGATAAATACCAGGGGGTTAAAAGGGTGTTGATAAATGCCAGGAGGGGTCTATTGAATATTTAGTAGGTTTTACATCTTGTTTGTATTTTACCATTGATTTCTTGTTAATCTACTAATTTTGATGTTAGAAACTGTCATCAAAACTATCAACATAGATGGCTGGTTATGTATATATACATATGTTTGTATGTACAGGCCACACCAATTCAAGGCTGAAAATTGAAACATTTAAATAGGTTTTTGGTGGGGTATTCAACTTGCAATATAAGTTTATCCTGAATCGATCCTTAGATTGTGCCTGGCATTCATGCTTATTTCTTGTAAGTTTTGACTTTTTCAGGGATCAGGTGAGAGAAGCAACAAGTTCATTGATCATCTTATTAAAAAAATTTCAATAGGTCATCCCCAACAAAGCATGCTGCCCAAAGACATTGGTCCTATGATGGTTGAGTGACTGACAAATCCTGTATAATTATATATTATGGATTTGGTGTGTCTTTGGAATATTTGGTATATTTTAGGATATGGTATTGGTACATTTGATATCTTTCTTTTGCCTGCCTGGGAGGAGGGCCTGATAAAGGAACAAGGATTCCATGATGGGGTCAATGGTCTAAAAAGTTTGGTGACTCCGATTTATACATTTATTCAATCTTGACTGTTATTTTAAAAATCCTACTGAGTTGATTTTATTTTCCTAACTTAAGTAAGAAGAAAGTTAAAAATCATGCATAGTAAGGGGGGGAAAAAGAGGGAGATAGGTTCTACTCCTACATTATTAACAGAAGGAAGAAAGAAAGAAAGAAAGAAAGAAAGAAAGAAAGGAAGAAAGAGGGAAAGAATGAAAGGGAGAAAGAGAGAGAAAGAAGGGGAAAAAGAGAAAGGAAAAGAGAAAGAGAGAAATAAAGAGAGAAAGAGAAAAAAAGAAAGCTAGGGATGCTAGATCAAATTATCTGGTACTGGTAGAGTTTATTACTTTTTCTTTTTCCTTTTTCATCTTTACCATAATTCTTCCTTTTTTGTTCAACTCTTTCTGGTCCTACTTGTCCATGTCTCACCTCTCAATGAGTAGAGAAAATAATACTTCTGTTTTCTGAAAATTTAGCCTAGTGGATGAAATAGTTGCATTCAGAGTGAAGTTTGATACTGAAGTTGCTTGTTTTGTATGACTTTGATAACATCATTTTTGGAACGTGAGAGCAGATGTTATCATGCAGCAAAATAACACTCTTTTCATTCACCAAACTGAGTGAGGTTGGTTTTCGATGCGTGATTGCAGGCAATCTACACATCTAAGTGTATTAAATGTTTGACCACTTTGAACGAACTTATGATATATCAAACTAATCCACTCAACTCATTGCATAATATTTAAAAGAAACCATCAAACAAAACTGTCAACGAAGGTTTTTTCTAGTTTTCAAGTCAGTCTAGCTAGTTGGCTATATATCTATATGTATATCCATATATCTATAACTATCTATCTATCTATTTATATGTATGTATATGAGTGTGTGTGTGTAAATATACATATATTGATGAAAGTGTAAACTGGAAAGTAAAGACATGCTCATGTGATAATAAAAATTTTTAAGATGTAACACCTGCTTTTTTTCTTCTCTTAACCTTCCAATTGTCACTTCCATCAACATTCTGTCAACATAGCATGCTGCTGAAAGATGTTGGTCATGTGACAATTTCTATCAAGTGACTAACCAGATCTCTTAATTCAGATGCAAAAAATACTTAAAAAATTACATACACATATAAAAAAAGAAAACTAGAGCATATGAAGCAAAGGGGAAGAGAGACAGAGGTAGATATGAAAGGGGGTTCAAAAAGAGAAAAGAGAGAGAGAGTGAGAGAGGGCGTGGAAAAGAAGCTGAGGCTACATGGGGTTTCAATGTCATATTTTTAAAAAATGATACATACACGCAAATAAAATAAGAAAATCAATGCAGGAGACAAATAAAGTGAGGGGAAAGAGAGAGAAGATGTAGAAAGTGGAAGGAAAAAAGAGAGAGAGAGAGAAAGAGAGAAAGAGAGAGAGAGAGAAGAGGATATTGGCGGGGGGCTGAGGCTACGTAGGGGTTCAATGTCATATCCACCACCATGGCTACCATAGCAATCTATTATTTGCCAGTTTCGAAATCAATATTGCTATTTTCCATTTGTAGCATTTATCAATAAATACTTGATGAGCAACAACCAACAACATTTGCTGCAATGCAGTTCATCTTTGCAGGAAGCATACATCCAACAAATGACAACGCAGTCATGTGACAACAGGGTTTCTTGCAGCCTTGTGTCCCCAGGGTAGGATCTGGGATTTTGAGCCAGGGGAGGAGATCCAAATGAAAGACAAATTGAGCAGGTAAGGGTCCAAAAGAAAAAAATTCCATTTTAGTAGTATGTGATCCTACATTTTTCACTAACATTTTAGTCATAGCTTTTTATTTATATAAGACGAGGACGTATTTCTTATATCAGATGAAAAACAAGATTATTTTTCATTCTTAATGTTAATTTATGATACCTATTAGGATTATTTGGGTTTTTTGCCAATAAAATTTCTTTTTTTCATTGTGCTTTGCCCATGAAGTTCTAAGGTTTTGCCCACCTCCCTGCATGAGGAAGCCAGACCCTCAGAACCTTCCTGGATTTGCATCTGTCCATCTTTGATAAATTTGCTACCTTCTTTACAATCACACCTGGCAATTTCATCAAAATTAACAAAAGATGGCTGTGTGATGAAGAGATTTCTTTTTTTTCATAACTTGTAAAAGATTTTTTGATAAAAATAGAGAGACTGGATGATATTCAAATTGTAAGCCATGTAACATTTGGATGATGGCATAAGTAAATTATTCCACAGATTATGGTCAAGATTAGTAGGACTTCCTTTTGGGGAAATTATGATTTCCTGGCCAACACCAAATTCAAATCATTTTCCTGAACCATTAAAAGTGCCAGAGTAGTGGATCATTGATTAATGAGGTTTAACCTGTAATTCAGGTAAAACTCTAAACAGTTCAAATTAACTTTAGTGCTTTATAAATCTCAAAGTCCTGATAAAATGTATCAGATTAACAGAGGTGGTGCATGGAACTTTCTGACTCTGCAACTGCAGGAGGTGGTGCAGCCCTGGGGGTGCAATATATTTGAGGAACTAAGAAAAATCTAAAAAAATAATCTAAAAATAAACTTGAAAAAATCTAAAACAATTTATTCAAAGATTTGCATGGAGGCACAGTTGGACCTGGTGCCACCACTGTAGGTTGAGAAACAGTGACAGGAAAAAAAATGATCAAAAAATACAAACATTGTTTACAACCAACCTGCTTTGTTTCAAGATGCAAATATAAAATAGCTTCCTTACCTGAAAAGAAAGAAAAAAAAACTATCATTATAATCAACCTTAACAAAAAAGTAAAACAGATAAAAGACAGTTTTGTTGATACAAGCATGCATTGATTATTTCAATTCTTAGAAAGAGGATACCCTGAAGGCTTGCAAAAAAATGTCAACACATATCTTTCATGGCTGCACAATCAATTGTGGCTGAAATTCTTCAGCTACTTGAAGGAGAGGAGGAGTTTTCTTCACAATGAGGCACCTTCCTTTGTCATTGGGATAACTTCTTATCATAAAGCATTTTAGGGCAGATGGTTGAAACAAAGATATAATGTTGAATGACTGCATTTTTAGTTCACTTTGCACTAATGCCCTTGAGAAAGGCATGGATCCACTTCTCTCCTCCCCAGGGGAAATAGCAGAGCACTTGGAGCCCTTGCACCTCATGAGGCAATCCATCTAAGAGATGCAAACCAGGAGAGGAGTCACTAAGGCACACTCGTAATAAATTTTTTCTCATTTCTTGTAACTCCTGCAGTCACAAAGACTAACAGTAGTGACCTGTTATCAAACGACCAGAAAATGACCTACAAGGCAAAGATAATGGGATCATCCCTGTGCATATCCCCTCCAACTTTAAATAAACATTTACGCAAAAGTTGCTATGCAAATCTCCACATAGCTAGATAATCAATCAACATCAGAATTGAATCAAATTGGTTTAGCTTTCCATAAACCTCTCCTCAAACCATGACTGGACACTATTTCCCAAAGTGATAGTCTTTGAAATAAAAGAAAACTACTTAATATTAGATAAAACTGTTGTTTGGATTTTTATTGTAGCTAGCTTATTCGGTGAGTCTCCAATTAATAATTGGATGAATTGGTATCGTGTCCTTGGGCCAAATGTTGTTATTAGGAAGATATTAATTATGGCAAAAAAGGTTCTACATTCAACAAAACGGTGTTCTCTCTTTTATAGAATTGCAAATGGCTGCTATCAGAATAATACAGCTCCTGTAACAATATGGTTGCTTTATATTGATATTTACTAAGCTTAGCTGAACATGGTGAAAAAATTATTTGGTTGTAAATCCATTTGTTATCAGTGATGCTCATATTTTTCAAACTTTCTCACATTGTTGCAGCCTATAATAGAAGAACAAGATTTTTCTTAACATTAGAATTGCAATTGGTGAACCAAACGCCAGCTAATTAAGATGCAAGTAAAATACTCATTGATTTGCTATACTTGGAGATGGAAATATAAAGCACTGTAAAATCTGAAAAAACTTGTGAGCAACCATCTCCAGTACTTAACCAAATCTTCCCGCCAGCAGACACTTGAAAGTGAGTACAATTTCACTCCATTTTACTTTCTTGCTTTCCTTCTTTTTTAAATCATTACCAGCCTTTCTCAACCTATTTTGGCCACTGCCGAGCACTTATCTGCTTCCAGGGCCCCTGTCACACAGGAATACAGCACTAACAGATACATATAAATTATTTCAGTCTATGGCCCCCTATCAAATGTGCCAAGGCCTCCAAGGAGGCCACATGGCTCCTGTTGAGAATAGCTGGTTTATGTTTAAAAGGTGAGTTGAAGAACAATTCTTTTCTCATGAAATGTTAAAACCACAAAAAAAATATTCCACTTAAAGAGCACAGAAAGAACAACTTGAACAATAGCATTCTCTTCAAGAAAATCTGAAATGAAACATACTTTCGGAATTAAACAAAGACAATCTCAAGGCCTAGATGCAGGCTCATTGGCTTTTATGCTGTAATGGCAAAGCTAAGAACCATGTCATTAGTAGTATTAGTAGTAGTATTATTATCTTTTTTAAAATCTTTTTTTAAGTGGATCATTGTCACCCATTACAAAATTATGGTATTTCTTTCATCTTAATTTCATTTGCTTTTAATTGTAACTACCCAGACCATCAGTCTACGGTTCAGTAAAGAGTGTGGATTGGAAAGAAAGGATAAGATCTTGATGAGATTTGAACTTTAGCCTACTGAAGGGAAGGTCTATATGGATGGATTTAAACTTCTGTCAGCAATGAGGCTCTCCTGGCTTAAATGGTATTGCAGTTGGTTTGGAGAACAAGGCTTCACGAGTCAAAATAATGGTTGACAAAGCATTGTCTAAAAAACTTCAAGATGATATTACCATGAATACAACTAGTTGAAAAGCAACTGAAATTAAGATGAGAGAAATAATTGTCAGAAATTAATAAAAAAAGCTACATGTCTAGCCATAGCAGACAACTTGGCTCATGCATACAAACATGTCCTTGAGTCTATTTTTAACCAGAAATGTTTGAGGCTCTGAGTGGTTTGTGAAGAAGGAGATTTTGCCAAAAAAAGAAATAAGAAAAGTTGAATGAATGGAGGATCAAAAATATCTCGATAAGATTAGAAAAAATGATTGAAACAAAAGATGATCGCTAAAAATGGAGAGATTTTTATTTTAATGCGGCTAATAATAGACAGGTAATAGGTTTCAGAGATGCGATAGCGGAAGTCAATATAATACAAGGGAAAAAGGCGGGGGAGGATATTGAAAAGTGAGGAAAGATGAGGAAAGAAGAGAAAAGAGTCAAGAAAATAGGAAAAAAACAAAACAAATGAACTAGAGAAGGAGAAAGTAGGAGAAAAAGAATAAAGAAAGAAGAGGATGATAGTAAGAAAAGAAAAGAGGAGAGAAAGAAAAGGTGAAAAGAGTGATAGAACTTCAATATCAGAGTTGGAATTTTCCTTCATATTAGAAACTGTCAATCAAAACTATTAACAAGGATTTCTTCAGTTTTTAAATTGGTCTAGCTGGCTGCAGTAAAGTAGCTAGGGGGAATGATAATTTAAAAATTTACTCTTTATAAAGTCTGGAAAGAAACATTTTTTTGACGGGGGGGGGGGAGAAATTCCCCCTTAAAGTGGCAATGTGTGTTTAGGTTAAATCGTTCCCGTTCGTGTCTGGCAGCATTCGCATTTAGATATTTAGGCTTTTTTAGTGATCACTGTCTGTTCAAACAATGTAATGATAAGCATATCTGCCTCACACTCTGAAGGTCTTGGGTTCAATTCCTGGTACATAAGAGTGTGAAAACTTTTCATAAGGGCAAAGTTCCCTGTACACTCAGCAGCCAATTGAGTACACTCTAAGCTGTGTGAATAAAGTGAAGTATCCCTTCAGTGGACTTGCATCATGCAAAAGGGATGGTCATAAAAACTTGTAGGTATAAAGTCTTGGTCTCAACCAGAGCTGCGACTTGCAAGGATCACTAAGCTGACACATGCAACTTTGTCATATTCCATTGGGGTTACCTCTCAAGAGACATGACATTTTAACTTACCTTAACTTTGTGATCATTGCGCATCAAAAGGCAAGAGAAGTAGGTCATTCATTGATCATCCCTTTTTTCAATCTTTTGATTAATCACACCCAACATGATATGTTACCTATTGATAGTGGTCATGTGACGGTTTCTATTGAGTGACTAATCAGATCTCTTGTTGCCCTTTATCAAAAAATAATTATCCAGAAAAGTTGTTAAAAATTGTCTTGTTTGATTAAAATTATGTGTACACCAACGTAACTTAAAAATAGATTCAGTTACATTATTAAAGTACCTATTAAGAACAGAAACTGAAGAAACCTATGTTTACAGTTTTGGTGAAAGTTTTGTTAGAGAGTTTCTAATAATCTAAGATGATTAAACTACCTGCTTGAGTTACTACATGATTATTTAAAAACAATTTAACCTGATTTGATTTTTACAATTCACTTTACTGGGGTGAAAGAATATAGGTTCCTAAACTTCATTATGAATGATAGTCATCACAAATCAGAAAGAAGAGCAAGTAACGTTATGACAGTGATAACCCTGTACTGGTCATAAATACATATGATCTGTCCAGTAGTTTAGCTCTAAATATGAAACACACATACACAAACACACACACACACATGCATGTGTGCTCACAAACACCCACACACATGCACACACAAATATACATAAACATGTACACACAAGACACACATAAATATATGAACACACATAAGCATAAGTATACACACATGCAAACACATACACATACTCATACACATACATACAAACATACACACACACACACACATGCACATACACACATACATAAATATACAGACACACATATGAATACACTGAGTCTCCTTTAATTAAGAGTTTATTTAATTGTTTTCTTGTCCAGCTTTTGTTGGCAACACAATAAGAATAGCTTTTCCAAAAGAAAATCTCCTTGGTATTTATTGTCAACATCCAGGGAAAATTTCAAGCAATTACAAGATAAGACTCTTTAAATAGGAAAGCAATGGAGTGACATTTGGAGAGGGGAAGCCTCATAAGGCTTGTAATGTCATCGGATTACAAGGCTGTGCAGAGAAGAGGAGGGGAAGAAACCCCTTAAAAAGAGGTTGCTTCAAGATGGCGCTAATGTATTTCTAACTAAAGTCTAAGAATAGAATTGAATGAAATCTACTATAATGATGAACAGGGTGACTTTTCTGGTTTCTCTGTCCGTAAGAATTGGGCTCTTCCACTTGAAGGTAATAATTTTGCTGATGAAAATATTTCTTACCCATTGCTTGAAACAATGGAACTATGAAGTCTTAAAGTAAGAGAATGAGGGGAAACTACTCACACTCTCCAGAAACAAGTATTGAGACAATATATATATATATATATATATATATATATAGATATATATAGAAATAGATAGATAGATATATACACACACACACACACATATATATATATATATATATATATACACACACACACACATACATATATATATATATATATATATATATATAGTTTATAGTTTATTTTCTTTAGATATCCTCTCATAGATATATATCCATTATTTTTTTTCATGGGGATTGACTAGTGATCTTGATAATGAGTGGAAATGAGAAAAGTTTAAAGTGTGAGAAAGAGAAGTTGGCAATAGTGGGAGTTGGGAGATGTATGAAAGAAAGATAGATAGTAGGAGAAGGAGAATGAGGATGATGGAGAAAAAAGAAAAGAAGTGGAAAGAGTTAAATGGAGAGAAAGACAGAAGGAGAAAAAGATATAGAGATGAGCTAGTGGGAGAAGAATAGAAAGAAGAAAAAAGAAAAAGAAAAAAGGAAAAAAAAAGGAAGTAGAGTGAGAGAGAACAAAAAAAGAGGGATATATAGGGAGAAAAAAATCAAAAGGTTATTAGTATATGAATGGGAAATTTGTATCAGAAGTTGATAAAATAAAAATGAAAAGGTTGTAATGTACCAGAGATTCTCAAGAGAGCTTTGAATTCAAAAATCCAATCTGATGAATGCAACATTTACTTATCTGAAAGAATCAATTTATCCACTCTACTCTACGAGTAACCTAGACAATCTTCTAGAGAGCATCAAATGTGTTGAATATGTTTCAGAAGAAAGCAAGTTCAGAGAGTGCATACTTTGGCTGACACCATTGTCACTAAAAACTGATAGAATATCAGTTCACATATAGGTAGGATGTAGAGGAGGCTACTGTAAAAAAAAAGTGAAAGAATTCCAAGAACTGACCCAAAATGTAGTTGATTACCCTGGCTCATATTTACACAAAATGTCATTAGAATTCATTTATAATTTTTGAAGATATTGTGTGGACAGACATTTAACTATGAAACTGGTACTTCAAAATTTTATCATTTCTCCCTTAACGCACCCTTCAACAAAATGTCATTGAAATTTATTGAGAACTTTTGGAGATATTGTGTGGACAATCAGACTGGCAGATAAACAGACAAACACAAGTGAAGAGATATACCTCTACCAATTCAATCTGATGGATGTAACATTTACCAATCTGAAAAGATCAATCTACTCATTGTACCCATGGGATATTCTGGACGATCTTCTGGGGAGCTCTAAACATGTTGATTATGTTTCGAAAGGAAGCAAGTTCAATCATATTGAAAGCGGACTTAAATTTAAAGATGTTGACCTTTTTAGAGATAAGATCTGTTGAGAAGTGGTTGGATATGACATTTGTAAGTCTGGCCACATTTGCTTACCACTGAGTTGAATGGAAGAGTCTCTGGAGAATGATATTATGCTATCCCTGCCATGGCATCTGTTGGGGACAAGGCCACCAGTTTTGTTGTTCTGTTCCCTATGTCTGAATTTGTGACATTTGTGGTATTGATGTATGATTATATGGTATTGATATATCTTATTCCCCCAACCCTACAGTCTATAGAAGCAATGCTAACGGATCGACCAGATTTAGATGTCTTTTCCTCAATGTAGTGCCTACCCCTCACTGGGTCATTGCAGAGACAGACTGGACCTGGGGTCCCACTGCCCTCGCACCCTATGTGTGACTTGTCTCATGCTCACTGGCTATTGGGCCTTAACTCATCAAAAATATCACTTTACACCTTTCAATTTCTGGACCAGGCCAGTTGTTGGATTCCTTCACTCTATAGACTTTATCAAGAAGTAAAGCTTGAGCTATCAAGAAGAGGAAGCTTGCCACTGGAACATTGGCTCCATATCAGTCTTGACTTTGATTCTAAGGCAGCTGAAGAGAAAAGCCTTTGTGAGAAACTACACATCTCCTGATTAGGCATCAACAAAAATGACCCCCAGCAAGTTACCTAGTTGAATAGAGCACATTATCAGGTTTATAACACTCTGAAGAGGAGATTTTTAAACTTCTGTTTTTTAATTTGCTTTTTATTACAACCTATCCGGACTATCAGTCAATGGCAATCAGTGAACATGCAGATCGGAAGAAGAGAATAAAGAATAAGTTCTAGCCGAGACTCAAACTTATATACCTTTTTCCTTGAGAAGCTGCGTATGTATGGTAACTGCTCCAAACGACTAAATCAGGATAATTTTACGTTTTTTTCTAAGTTTCTACTCACCTTATTTTCAATCTGGGATATTTTTTTTAACTTAAGGACCAAGAAGAATTGCACAGGTGTTCCTTTGAAGTACATTTTTCTAGTGGTTAAACCATCAGAAAAATGTTGCTTTTTATACAACAATTTGTTTTTTCTCAACACATTACAACCTGTGAATGTCAACATTTGAAACTTTCAACTTTTCTTCTCATTTATTAATAGATGAACAAGGGCTGAAAACGGAGTGACAGGATACGAAGTGGGGTTGACCAAGTATATAGCAGCACCGAAAATTGAAGCTGAGTTAAAACTCTGATTGAAACAATCTGTATTCACTTCACACAAATGCCCTTGTGAAAGGCATGAATCCATCTCTTTAAACTTTCTCCACCTCTACTACGAGATATAAAAAAGCTGAAAGTGGAGAAGTAGGGGAAAAAATTAGCCAGTGAGTATGACACCATATATATCTATTGTAAGTAAAGACTAAAGAAAATGCGCAAATTCAAAGAGTAAAGGAATATTGTGCCTCTGACCTGAAAGGAAATCTTTTCTCTCCAAGGGCAGAAATAGAGCAGACATCTCTATTTAAGGGGTTGCAGGTGACCTAATGGTTAAAGACGTGGAGAATAAAACCAAGTTTTGGCTAAGAATGTTTACAATTACTTCACGCAAATGACTTTGGTAAAGACAAGAATCCGCTTTTTCCTCTTGCTATTAGTAAGTAGAACGGCAGTTAGAGCTCTTAAGTCTTGTAAGGAAGTCCATATAAGAGGAGGTTACTCTGACAGAAAAAAACGTTGAAGCTTGGCAGTCATGATAGCTGGTCTCAAGCCTGCATAAACTACTAGTTATTGAAACTGCTGCAGAGTGATTGAATACCCTTGTACTCCAGAAGGAGTCTTCATGAATAAAGAAAACAAACAATCATATTTTTTTAAATCAAAAACCTTCAACCAAAACTCTCTACTTTAGGTTTTAAGTTGGTCTATCTGGCTGGCTCTGTATGTATGTATCATGTATAGCAGCTGCACCAGTGGAGCTAAAGGGCTGGGAATTTCAACATTCACCCATTCAGAAATGTTGCTTTTTTATTTGATGGAGAGTTCTATATGTTCTGTTAAATTGATCCCTTAATCTGTGTATTCTCACATTTTTGATAGATTTGGACTTTTTTAGTTATAACTGTCCAACAAATGGCTAGCGAAATGATTTATTGATTGATCAACAATTTTTCCAATTTATGAATTGATAACCCTCAACAAGGCATGCTGTCAAAAGACATTTTTTGCATGATGATTTCTATTGAGTGACTAACCAGACTTGTCTTCATTGTTTTCTTCAAATTCTTCCTTTTTTGTACTAATTCCAATTTTTAATCAAGGGCATTCTATTTTTGATGAGCCAACAAAAATAGTTCAGGTGTTTCTTTGAAATACTTAACAAACAGAAGAATGTTGTTTTTTATTTGTTTTTTCTTTGCCTTTTTCAACCACTGGGTGTCAGCACTTAAAACATCAATAAAAGCATTGTGTCTCAAACCTGCGAGAAAATCTTCCTCTCTAAAGCGCAGAATGGAATAGGTGAACTAGCTGGGAGAGTTGTGTTCACTTTGCACTAATTCCTTTGGGAAAAGTATGAATCCATTCCTACTTTTAACTACAGATAAATAACAGGAGAGTTGGAGACTTTGAGTTATGCACGGTAGTCCATGTTGGGCATTTGGCTTGCAACTTGGGCCTGTAAAAATCCACAATTGCTACAAATAATGATTGAGTATTCATGTATTGTTCACAAAATGGAAACAAAACCATTTGCCTTACGTGTCGCAAGACATGGAAACAGCTGAACTGAGCATTTCCATATGAGGCTAAGTATGAATTGAGTTTTATTTTCATAAAACAGGCGAATATTGTCAACCAAAAAAGTTGAGGAGATTCTTAATATAAAGCCATATATGTAAGTGGGTGTACACAAACTCACACTTAAGCACACATACATTTATATATATATATATATATATATATATATATGTACATATACTCACAAATACTTGCATATGTATATATACATATATATATATATATATATATATATATATATATATACATATGTATACATACACATATACATACTCACATATATATCTATATACACACATTCATACATACATATATATCTTTAAATCACTCATACAGATATATGTATATATATACATATACACATATGTATATGCACTTGTATATATACACAGATAGACAAAGATCATTCTAGAACCAGAATTTGAAAAAAAAATTATTTAAAGAACCTACAGAAATAAAAATAAAAAAATAATGAAGGAAAAAAAAATGGCTGATTCTTATGTAATCATAAAATATTCCTCAGTTCAAATGGATGGAGAAAATTAAATGATGTGAAAAAAAACCAAAAAAATATTTGGCTCATCTTTTCATCCATTGCTTTTTATATTAAATTGTCTTTTTTTATATAAAGAACATCAGTTCGATATCAAAACGGCTCAAGTTTGATTTCTGAAATATATTTTGGATTATTTTCGCATTGAATCCAGTCTGCAACTTTCTAGATTTGGTTCCACCTACAAAATGTAGATATTCTTTAGAAATTCTTTGAAAAACTAAAGGATTAATGAGAGATAAATTGTATAATATTATTTATGAGTAGATGTATCTGATTATCATATAAACAAGAAATTTAAATATGATAATATTATACTAGTTGGACCCAGGTAAATTCAACAAGTGTTGATAACGAAGATATCATTACTCATGCATATATATTTCTGCAATTAAAATTACCTATAGAATTTATCTATATTACTTCTGATATTATGTAAAGGCAAATAAAACTATTATATCTGTTATTATCAGAAACTATTATATGTTATTATCAGGCTTCTATTGGTTTGTAAGTTGGTCCTGCCAGCTATGTATGTATGTATCATGTGTTCACAACCCAACAAAAGGCAAGAGAAGTAACTTACTCAATGATCATCTTCTTTCCAATTTTTTAATTAATCACCCAACACAGCATGCAGCCAAAAGACATTGGTCATGTACCAATCTCTATCGAGTGAATAATCAGACCTATCATTACTATTATTGATTACTTTTGTTATTTGTGTGTATTCTTATTAACACATTGAAAAAATTTTAATTTGAAGCCTAAATTTAAAACATGTAAATTAAAGAGAAAATACACACACAACCCCCACCCCCCAATACAGCAAGGAGTTTTGTTTTATATAAACAAAACTCAAATTTAATTCAAGTACTGTGGGTCAAGATAAATTTGAATGAGGTTTGCCTTTGTGTAATCATTGTTCAAATCATTTTAGAAACTGTCAACCAAAACTGTTATCAAAACTGTAAACATAGATATTTTCAGTATTTAAGCTGGTATACAGGCCGTACCAATGGACCTAGAGGGCTGGAAATTTAAACATTTACTCCTTATAATATGTATATATAGTTTGTTTTTTAGTGTTCTAACAAAGATGAGAGAAGTAACTCATTCAGTGATCATCCATTTCACCAATTTTTAATTGTGCATCCCCAACACAGCATGCTGCAAAAAGATGTTGGTCCCCTGACAGTTTCTATTGATTGACTAATCAGACCTTCTTTTGTTTTTGTTTTAGAATCATCGATCATTTCCAGGATATTGGACCAACCTCTAAGTCTTACTTTAATCAAATCTTTTTCCCTTGAGAATTCATGTTCTTGCGTAGGTGGGGATTATTTGAAAGTCAGATTAACGTCAAATGAATAAATATCCTGCAAATTTAAAACAAGCAAAAGAAGATTTTTTTCTGTCTGATTTTTTTAGGAATTGTGATTATTATGCATTGATTTATTTGAACTGTTGTTCCCATTTTGCTTGTTTGTACACTGAGTGCAAAAAGTATCCAATACATTGCAAAAATTTTAACATAATCTTCAAAATAGACGGAATTTTGAATAAAAATTTTTGATTTTTGAACATATTTTCTTGTTTAATCTTGTTAGAAACCATCAACCAAAGCTGGCTACATAGATTTCTTCAGATTTCAAGTTGGTTGTGCTAGTTGTGTATGCATGTATATACTATGTATACAGGGTGCACCAATGGAGCTAGAAGGCTAAAAATTCAAATATTCATTATGTTTAAAAAAACATTTTATCCGTTTTTTGAAAATCACCTCCCACTAATCATATGGAAAATACTGGGAAAATCCGAAAAAGACATAGCAAATGCCATTAGGTTCCACCAAAAATTATATGCACACTTTTTTTTGAATGAATCATCAAGCTGCAAAAAGTTGATTTCATTGTGAGACACACACTAGATGGTATTTGTCAAGCAAATAATCACATTTTTACCATTAAGTTTTCCCCCTTAGATCAGAGAGTGTTCATGAACTTCAAGTAGGGTGGGCATTGTCTATGTTCTAATTGATTGGGTGCCATATTGTTTGATGAGTTGAACAAATGCACCCATGCTGCCCAATGAAATTGAGAGAATAAAGAGTTGTAAATAATAGAATTTGAAACAACAGAAGAAGTAATCTTCTGTTGTTTCGAATTCTGTTGAGTCTGTCATTTTTTAACTTACGCTGGTAGCAGACTCATAATTGAAAAAAAAAAACAAACAATATGACAGATGTATTTGATGATATAGCCACTTTTACTGTTGCTGAAATAGAAAGAACAGATATGACAAACATTCACATTTCTGTAATTGAGAAAAAAAAAAAAAAATGACACGCGCCAATTATATTCCTATACTTGAAAAAGTGGAATTACCAACTTTTTCCCTGGAGAATTATTATAGGAGGTATGAAGAAGTGGCTTTATATCTGACAGCATCAAAAATAGAAAAATCTAAAATGGCTCCCACAGCATTTTTCAGTTAGACAGGTGAAGCCAAAAGGGCAGTTTTAGATATGAATCCAGTATAATTAAGTTTAGAAAGCAGTTTATTCAACTTATACATGAAGTTAGACAAATTTTTTGTGTAAATGTTGTTGGAAACCCTGACAAAAATAATGATGCTAAAGCAGTCACTGAGGATATGGATAAAAATTTCAAGAAATAACTTCAGAAGAAAGTTGAAACTTCAAAGATGCAAAAACGTACTCAAAAATGGAAAAATCAAGGATATAAAGAACAATCATGAAACTAAAATTGAAGGAAAAGTTAAATGGGAATATGATAAAACAATTACCTGAGAAAAATTGGAGCATCTTATGCACGAAATATAACATTAGAAGAACCAATATTCTGAAGTTTTTGAAATCTTGAAATTTCTGAAAAATTAGTGAAGATAACAAAATGGACAATAGGTAAGATGATTCTTCTGAAACTAAAACACCCTTCCCTTACAATGTTGTTATCATAAAAGTGTATGATTCTGAGAAACTGGTACAGGTACCATTACTGAAACACGACTTCAGAATTTTGGCTGGAAATGAAACCAACAAAAGAAATGACAAAGTACCAATACTGAAACAAGAATCAAGAAGCTCGTCTGAAAACAGAATGGAAAACCAAAACAACATAAAACCAGGTAGAAAATGAAGAAATTTCAAACCCCAGATGACATCTGGTTTAAAAGCAGACCGAAAGTCAGAATTTCCTAAAGGAAGAAAGACAACCACCTGAAAATAAGCAGGAACTCAGGAGAAGTATGATAGGTGAGCAAACCACTCAAGTTGCTGTTACAAATACTACTGTGTAGGCTACTCAGCTAATGTTTGCTGCTCAAGACATGTCCATTGCTGCATGTGCGGAAAAGTTAACCTCATGCCACATTACTGTTATGCTGTGATGAAACATTGCTACATATGCAGCCAGGTTGGTCATATTGCTTATCAGTGTGACTAGGAAATCAGGAATAAAATTTATTTCAACATCGGAAACTTATACCACCATCAGTGGCTGCACAGAGCACAAAAAGATCCAGAACCTGCATTAGACTTCAACTAGGAATCCTATTTTTATCTGTCGTGCGCGAAGTAACAAAAGAAAGCATCATACTATACAGAGAGAAATTCTGAATCTTAAAACTGGAAAGATTTATGTGAAGAAATGGGAAGCCAGACACATATTCAGGTTCGATTTTGATAAAGGTCAACTTTGAAGGAAATCCTCACAATACTTCTAAATGATAGAATAGTTGATATTAACATGATTTGAACTCCATTGTACTAGGATCTTCTAAATGAGGCCAGCAAAAAACAAACTACAAAATGATGAGATGCAAGAACTTGAATTTTATTCTAAAAGTAACCCTCAGAGAAGAAATCAACTAACAAACCTTTCACTTAAATAAATGAGCTTGATTGTAATCTTAAATGTAACCTAGAAGTCATTGAACAAACTAACTAACCATTAAATATAGCTAAGGATGCTGTCATCAGATGGATTGACAATATGTTCATAACTAATTCCTGGATCAAGAAGACATTATTTTTCCGTGGAAAGCATGATAGACAACCAGTTGGGAGTTTGATTTGATTATGATTGCATGAAGGGTGGAGGCATCATGTTGTTGAAGGACTGAATAGACATTTTGCAGATAAATGTTTATTTTTTGTGGGACACAGAAAACCTTTTTGATTATCATAAAGACTCTGCTCACCTTTAAGAAATAAAAAGAGAGAAAGAAGCAATCCTATTTTTAATATTGTGTAGTCCTCCTTAGATTGCCTCATTGTTTGATGGGGAGAATGGATGCATATATGTTGTCTGATGTAAAGAAAAGAATAAAAAGTTGTAAGTAATCTTCTGTTGTTTTAAATTCCTTTATGTCTGTATTTTTAACTCACAGTATTAACAAACTGTTTATATATTTTAGGACACCCCCTGCACACACAAGTATGTATTAACAACACACATATATTAACAGATATATATATTAACACATACATATATTAATACAGACACACATGTATAAATAAATGCACACACAAATGAACTAACAACATGCATGTATTAACACACACACCCACACATTATCAAATGGTGGGTACATTCTGTGGGACACCCAGTACACTCACACACTCACACACAGGTATTTCAACCCAGAATTAACAACAAAAATTATGAGTATGAACAAATGATTGATAAGTGTTAGCTGACTATATCCAAATAGTCTTCCATATATCCTCAAATTTGTTAAATTCCCAAGTTTTAATCTAAAACATCCTTTAGCATGAACCAAGTGTTATGCATTTTTAGAGATACCCTGTGCACACACACACACACTCACACCATACACATATTTCAACACAGAATTTGTTGTTGCACAAAAAAAAAATCTATCGGCTGCCATTTTTTTCATTTGGCTCATCTGGAAAAAGACTCTCTTTACGTATGGAGAGTATACCTCAAGAAGGCTGTAGAATGGATTTGCAAAAAACATTGAGTGAATAACAAAGATAACAAGAAAAAATAAGTTCAGTTGTCAGAGTTTGATCATAAAAGTCATGTATTGACATGATCAATAAATCTTTTGAGCTGTTTCAGTCAAACTCCAGCTGATATCTTAAACATCTTTTCTTAGAGAATTCAGTTGTCCTTAGAAGTCCTTGAATGTAAGAGTACATATCAACTGAAATTCATTAACTCCTTTCAAGACATATTCACAGGCAACAAGAACATGTGTTTGTGAATTGTTCTCTCAACTTAGTTTTATTAGAGGACCTCCTTTTGATTGCATCAACAAACAGTGGATATATTTTTAGAGACATCCTGTGAATACACTCACACATTTCAACACAAAATTCATTGCTGCAAAAAATAAATCTGTTTGCTACCATTTCTTCTACTTGGCACTCTGTTTACATAATTATTTTTTATTTGATGCTCTCTTTACATATGGATTGGTACTCTCTTTACCTACTGAAGAAGGCTGTGGAATGGATCAGCTGTAACACGGTGGGAACAGCAAAGATAACATGAAAAATGTGTTCAATCGTCTGCAAAAACATTTTGAATGAAAGAAAATTTATCAGTTTTACTACCTGTAAAATGTCAGGTGTTCTCAAGATCAATAAACTTTTGAACTACAAATATTTTAATGCTGTTTTTCAGAGAATTCAGTCATCCTTGGAAAATTCCTGAATGTTTTGAGTAGGTGTCAACTGAAAGGCATTAACACCTCTCAAGACATAGCTACAGGCAACAACAAGATTGAAAAAATGTGTTGGTAAATTCTTCTCTCTATCTCTTTGTAATATGACACCATGAAAAACAATTTGTGTAGCGTTGACTTTATTAAATGTACAACAGCCAGAATGTGCTTTATCATCTTTCTGCGTCTCAGGAAAATAAAGCGTCAGACAAAACAGCATCAAATAAGATAAGATTAAGGTAAAAACTCTATAGGATAAAATTCTTAAAAGAAATGTTCACCTTATACTTTACACAAAGTTTAAAACATAGAGAATGAAAGTAACTCTGAAAAACAAAATTGTTGCCAGCGCATACTGGAATTTTGTCGGTCCCTGGGCTACAGGTACTGAGTGGTCTTAATAACATATTTAAAAAGGAAAAAGAGAAATTAAATTAATTTTCACAACTCTAATAACAATTAAAATTCTAAAATTTGCATTGTGTAATTTCTCCAAAACATCTTCAGAACCTTATTTTCAATAACTATGAGAGCAGCTCTGATTTCGTTGTTCTTGGATGTTACAAACCATCATACAACATCAGCGGCAGTGCTAGGTCTGACCGTACTCCGCCGATTGGCAAATTTTAAATTTGATGATTATTTTCCTGATTTATTCACTTGTTTTTTTTAGACCGTTTTATATTGCTCTTTAGATTTTTCAGGGTCCTCAGATATATTGTGTTCCAAGAGCTAGGGGCTCCCTCAACTCACAGTTGCAGGGTCTTTCGGTCCCAAGTGTTGCCACAATAAATGTATGCATGCAATGCAGTATTTCTTTTTGCAGTTGTATATTTATTACAAATATATATAGAAAATAAGATGCTTGGCAAAACAGTATTAAATGATATTGGATTAGGGTAAAACCTTCCCAGATTAAAATTCTTAAAAGATAAATGTTTACTTTTTTCCTTTGACAAAATTTAAAATGTGAAGAATGAAAGTGGTTGTTTATTTGGTGGTATCAGAAATTGTCCTGTTCTGTCAGCATTTCCGTTTTTGGAGAGCCTCACACATCAGGCAATAAACCCTGATCCTTACCCTCTAAGTGTAAATGGAAGGTGCAGTCTTGAGGGATGTTCTCTCAGAAATGATACTATATTCTTTATATTTATATACTTTGTGGCACCAGGAAAAATTTGGGCCAGGTGAAGGATGAAAATAACATTAAATATTTAATCAATAAACAAGACAGATCTGGTGAGTCACTCAATAGAAACCATCAATGTCTTTTGGCAGCATGTCTTGTTGGAGGTGATCAGTTAAAAATTTGAAAAATGGGTGATCAATGAATGTTACTTCTCTTGTAGGATCATATAAGAGTCTGGATTTTCAAAAAACAAGTCTAAATGCAGTCAGTCACAAACTTGAGGACCAATTTAGCATATGTGTACATTGAACATTCCACTTGAAACATATTTTGAAGGGAATTCAAGAAAAACAACTGTTTTTTCTAGCCATAGTATGGAATGAACAAAACTTTCAGCCCTCCATATCCATTTGTGCAGTCAGTGTGTATGACACATACATACATGAGTAGCCTGCCAGCAAGCAGAATCACTTAAAAACTGAAGAAACCTATGTTGATTATGTTTACAGTTTTGGTTAAAGGTTTCTGAAAATGAGTTTTTTTATTAATAATGCCATTCTAACTGTTAAAAATGGTGAATTAATTTGTTATGCATGGATGAATTATTAACTGATGCAACTCACTATTCTGAACTTTGGTGTTGTGGAGAACTAGTTACTGGATGTCAACAAAAAGTGAAGCCAGTTAAGCCAGGTAAAGCTATTATCAACAGTATTGATAATCTGTAATCCTATTTTTCTTAGTCCGCTTTATCATTTATGGTTTAAAATGGTCTGATGGGCAATGCACATTGGAGAACCCTTCCAAGTTACACTCTCAGGTCACATGAGTGCAAACAGTCTAAGCATAAAAAAAAAGATTCTTAAAAATCATTACAAAAGTCTTAACACATTCATTATCTTATGTCATCAATATAATTGATTCTAAATGGAATTTGTATCTAACTAGACTCATTAGCAATTATATAGAATGGTATTTCTCTTTCTAGTTTACTGGCACATGGTTTCAACAGTGGGGCATCCAGTGATGGCCAAACTCATTGATTATGGCTCATAAGACCACCCTACTAATCATTAATATGTCAGGAATCATTCTATTATATATATATATATATATATATATAATGTGTACTTTAGAGAGTGAGACAGACTTGGGAGTGAAGTTTTTGGTGGTAAGGTTTATTAATCCTTATATGTCAATAGTCCATACATGTTTCGGGATTTCTCCCATCATCAGTGGTGCGTGTTGTGTGAGTGTGAATTAAAAAAAAAAAAAAAAAAATGTATAAGTAAAGATAAATAAAAAGTAAGGAAAAGCTGCTCTATCTGGAGATTATTTTATAGTTGATGACTTGGATATTTAGTGAAAAGGGTTAATGTTTACAGTTGTATGTCTCAGCTCACAGACAAAAAAATGTGAACATTTATATAATTCTGATACACCTCTTGAATAGCTGCATTAGCTTTATTAATATTTACAAGATCATATCAAAGTAATTCAAAGTCATCCATAGATAATTTCAGAAATATAAACAGGGTCTCATTACAAAAACGTTTTTCCAAGCAATACCAAATCAATGCACTGTCAATATCTTCCCAGTGATTTCCCATAAGAAACCTTCATAATATCCAACCTAGTTTTAAACAAGCGAAGGAGGTTTTTGAACGTTTGTTGTTCACTTATAAATACCTTCAAGGTCTGACAGCCTTTCCTTTGCCACAGACTGGCTTTTTTCTTTACCTGTCAGGAAACTTATCTATTATATATGCCAAATTCTTTTTCCACCAATCAATCACAATGTCTGGCTTAATACCAAGTGTCTCCATCACCCACTCAATATCAGGTTTTTAAGATTCAGGCCATGAAACATAGCCTTCATGAAATGCAAAACAACTACAACAAACCTGTGTGCAGCTTTGAATGTGGTATACATGATCTTGTTCTTCACTAATGAGCAAATGTTTGTGTGCAACTTGTGATGGAAGAATCAGGAAAATCTGAGATCATGTGCAGGTTTCATCAAGAGTAAGAATATTACTTTCTAATTGTAACAGTCAGCTGCAAAAACGTCTGTTTTATTATTAAACATCCGTTATATGCAGATACATATATATATATATATATATATATATATATATATATATATAGAGAGAGAGAGAGAGAGCAAGGAAAACATTCATTATAATCACAAATAATGTTATCAAACAGTTTTTGTTCCCAAACACTTCAATTAGAATGATAACAATATATATCATTGTATATGTATATGTGTTTACACATAGATATATCCACTTGTATATATATATAAATATATATATATATATATATATATATATATATATGTATATATATATATATATATATACCATTTAATTGAGAAATCCTGAGCTAAATGAGATTTTCTTCAGTTTGTGCTCAGAGATTTTAATGCAAAAATGCTATTATACCTAATTTAAAAGTCTTTGAAAATCAGAAAAAGAATGACAATCTTTTTTCTTGATCTTGATAGTGGCCAGAAGTATGGTTGAAAGTGTATGTACAATCAAGTAGTTTACAGATGAAAATGAAATTCTCAGTTTTGATACTATTTGACGATGGGTCATTCCACCATTGGACTGATTGTACTGTTGTTGAATACTCCTCCTACCACATCTGATATAGTGGAGTATTAAGTGTATAAATGGAGGATTACAGTCAAGTAGTCAATAAGCTGTGATTTTTAAATCTGTGAAGTTACTTTTTGAGGAGAGCCTCATTCTGGAAGCAGAGGTCGAAGCTTGTGTGAACAGGACTGAGAGAGGACAACCAGCCATCCAAAAAAAGATACTTATCATCAGAAAAGGAATGACAACCATAAAAAAAAACAAAACATCTATTGGGGGAAAAGATTCTAAACATCAGAAAAAGAGTTACAATCATCAGAAAAAGAATGTCAACCATCATAAAAAAGACACCAACTTTCAGAAAAAAATGACAACCATAAATAAAAGAACTCCAACAATCAGCATCAAGAAGACACCAACCATCAGAAAAAAGGCACCTACCATCAAAAAAAGGTTACCAATTATCAGAAAAGGGACAACCATCAGAAAACAGACACTAATCACCAGAAAAAGGACAGTAACAACCAGAAAAAGAATATCAACCATTAGAAAAAAGACACCAACCATTAAGAAAAGAGTGAAAACTATCAGAAAAAAGACACCAACAGTCAGGAGAAGAATGTTAACCATCAGAAAAAGGACACCAACCATCTCCATTAGAAACACACCAACCATTAACAAGAAAGTAACTATCAGAAAGAAAAAATCAACAATCAGAAAAAGAATGATAACGATCAGAAAAATGACACCAAGTATGACCAACAAAAAGACATTAGCCATCAGAAATGGGACATCAACCACAAGAAAAAAGACATCAACCACCAAGAAGACACCAACCACTAGAAAAAGGACATTAAGCATCAGGAAAAGGACAGCTATTATCACCATCAAGAAGACACAAACCATCAGGAAAAGGGCACTCGGTATAAGGGAAAGCTACAAGAAGAGTAGACCTGGAAAAAAAGGTCCCCGCAATCACACCAACTATGATGACTTCATAGATTTTAATGATATATTCTTCATTCTGGACTTGAAGCTTTTACCAAGTGGCTGCTATGAGGTAGAAAATTGAAAAAAGGCCCATTGTAAAATGGTAGTGTTCAAATCATCCCAAGAAAAAATATACACTATATAGATGTATACTATGGTTTTATCAATCTATGTTCAGTATGAAGGTATTAGATAGTAGTCATATAAGAATGTTGAAAATAAAAGGTGTGAAAATAGCAAAAGTGATTATTTGTTTTATTTTTTCCAGATTTGATTGTTTTGACTGGAGTAAAAGAGAAACGATAGACCCCATGGGAATCCAAGATTGCAGCTTGCTAATTGAAAAATTTTTGTAGTTTTTCATTATTTAAATTCTAATAAAAATTAGTTGAAAATCTGCCCTATTACACAGGTTTTTTCCTAATTCCAGAAGAAAAATCTAAATGGGGCCTACCAATATCAATTTAGAAATAAGAAATCATTCACTTGAACAGCTAAATTCATTTCATGTTTTGATTGTCTGAAATTTGCTTCTGTTTTCAAATAATACAACTCCATTCAACTTCATTAAAAAATAATGATCTCATTCAAGACAGTTGCTGATACTCAAGAGAAGAAAGGGGTGGGGGTGTTTGTGAGTTTGTGTTACTCTACGTCTACTGCTTCTACTTACTGCTACTGACCAAGTGATATTTAATGAAGAATGTGACGAAGAAATGCCCAGAATGTTTATAGAAATCAATTTTTTGTAATAAATTTTTGTGTCATTCATAATAAGAATGACCATTATTATTATCATTATCATTATTATTATTATCATTAGTTTCCTATCTTTAGAACCAGAGATTGCCGAGTTTATAGTTGGCAAGAGAAAGAAAATGAAACTTAATCATTTCTCCTTTTCAAACTTCCGTACTTGAACACAAAGACATTAGATTTTTGGCTGGCTCCAAAAAATCCCTTTTTTGCTGCAAGATTCATGGAAAATGTGGTTTAAAAACTGCCACTATGAAAAATATTTTGCATAGAACTATTTTCTTGGGGTAAAATGCAATCTTCCGGGAAAAATTTGGATTCAACCACTTGAGGTAAATTTTTATTTCTTTGAGATAGGCATAGGATTAGAAAGAGAAAAAAAATTGAAAAATTATCAATAAAGTTCTCAAAATCTTTAAAAATAACAAAATAGATTTTAAAACTTGTCCTCTGCAAAATCCCTCACAGATGTGATTCAAAGACAAGACAAAATGAAATTTTTTGTCTGAATATCTCAGATGAGGAATTATCATAATTATACACAATAAAATTTCCTGAATGTTACCAAGAATGTCAGACACTTGAAGAAGACCAGACGATACAATAGCCTAAACGATGTGACCATAACAACCAAGATGAGACTAGTCTGTGTAAATCAGTGTATAAAAATGTGTATAAAATTGACTTGGATACACTGGTTTTTGTACAGCCACAAAGTTAAGTAACCTCAAGCCTGATTAGTATTTAGTTGGGTGACCAACTGGGTTTACAAAGTGCTGTAGCCAGCTGGGGATCATGTTGAGAGCCTCTTGTGGGGATCCTGATAATTTTCTCAGGAATAGACTAATCTCTACATTATGCTCAATAATGCAAGCTAAAGGCTTCCTTCTTACTGCCTCAACTCTAAACCCTCTGATTGGCCAGGCTGCGAGCTGTGAAAAAATATGAATTTCAATCAAAAATATTTTTTTTGCTTACCTTTTCAGCTTTAAACAAAACAAACAAAATAAGTTGCTTACCTGGAAGAAAAAAAAAATATATATGTAAGTACTTTGATATAGATGCAAAAATAAATATCGACACATAAAAGTATATGAATAGTGTCTGGAATTCTTTGTTATTATTCTATGAAGTCTTACATGGTAATTTGTCAGGTATCCCCATTCTTACTGTTTTTATCACTCTCTTCCAGCCAAATCTAGAACAGGAATTCTCTCTAAATAGATTAATCATATACTTGAGGGAGGCTGAAGAATGCATTGAGAAAAACGTAGTGATAAAAACAACCAGTATAAGGATACTAGTGCAAATAGCTTGTATTAGGTTGTAAGACCGTTTTTTTTCATCATTGAATATAATGCTAAAAGTGAGATATTTATTGATGTAATTGCATTTTTTTGAAAAATCAATGTGAGTAGAGATATAATTCTTATTATTGGAGCTTTTTGAGCCCTTAACAGTAATGACATCCATCCAAGAAAATTAATTTTCTGGTACAATTTCAATTTAGGACATAATGCTGCTCAAGCTGCTAATACGTCAACAAAGCATTTGGAGTAAACTCTACTACAGTGTAAACTTTTCAGCATTGCTCTTGGAAATATGTTTCAAGTCTGGAAATATGGATACAAAGGAGGGTCAAATCTGTTCTTAATGATGAAGAATTATCAACAGCAGTGGCCAACAACCCATAAACAACTGTTTGAGCAGCAACCATAACACATGATCTCAAATCATTCGGACAAGTTGAAAAGCTGGGAAAATGGACACTGCGTGCACTGAATAAAATGTTCCATGACAAAGCCAAACCTCACACCTCATTGTGTCTAAACTTAGAGAATTGGGATATAAAGTCTTGCAGCATCCTCCATATTCACTTGACATTTCTTCTAAGGTTCAATCACAGGAAAGCTATAATTGGTATTTTTACTGAATTTGTGACAACTAAACCTAAAGAATTTCATTGAGATGGCATATTATCCTCGGGAGATCATTGGAAAGTTATACTTTGAATGTTCCATTTTTTTTTTGTTGTTTATGTTATCCTTCATCAAACAACATTGAATATGTAACAACTTAATAATGACGATGACTCATCTCAGACAATATTTAAATCATTATAAGCAAGACAAAACTAACATTTTCTCATTCATGTAAGCTGTAACTTAATCATTCCACCAATTCAATCAATTTCTCAAAATAAATGAGGGGTTTGATGCAAGGAGAAATTCCCGGGTGGTTCTGAAAAGCTATTAGAAACCGTCAACCAAAACTGTCACCAAAACAGTCAACATAGTTTTCTTTAGATTTTCAAGTTGGTCTGGCTGGCTATGTATTTGTGTAGGTATCACATATACAGGCTGCTCCAATGGAGCTAGAAAGCCGAAAATTAAAACATTTTCTGCTTATTATGTCAACAAGGTTTTTTTTGTTTTTTGAAAATTCACTCAATAAAAGATTTTTTTGTGGGGGTTCAGTTTGTTATGTAATTTCATGCTAAACTCATCCCTTAGTCTGTGTCTTGCAGTATTCATGCTAGTTTTTTGGAAAATTGGGATATTCTTCATTGATAACTGCCTTACAAAAGTCAAAAATAAGTAACTTCATTGATCAGTTCTTTTCCAATTTTTTGATTGATCACCCTCAACATGGCATGCTACTCAGAGATGTTGGTTGCATGACATTTTCTACTGAATGATTAACTGGACCTGTTTTTATAATTATTTTCATTTGGTTATAGAATCTTTATATAATTTGCAATTCTTCTTCCTATTTAGACATATAGACATGTATATATATTAGTGTGAGCAAAACCAGCCCAAGGAGCTGCAGCACCTAATTGGAAACATGTTTTCGAAGACCCAACGTACACAGCCATGGTTTGTAAGGTTTTGGAGATGTAAATAAAGTTTACTATGGACTTTATATCTCAATGGTAGAATGAAAGCAATCAAAATGTGCATTTAAACATCTTATAAAAATGAATTTTCAAGTTATTCTTTATTAACATTATTTGATTCAAGTTAAAGAAAAAATTTAAAATATGAGCAGTATAAACAGACACTTCTGAATTCTGAAGGAAATTAAACTAATTTTTGTTTTCTGTGAAACCTGTAATGTGATCTTAGGTGTGTGTTGCAATGTGTATTTGTGTGTATTTGACAAGGCTGGAGTAGTTAACCCAAGTGTAGGGATTGCTTAGGTGCCAGGCCTGATAGGGAGCAATTGGTCCAATTGGCTTGAAGTCATCTCAGAGTGTAAGGACATCTCTATCTATCTATCTATCTATCTATCTATCTATCTCTCTCTCTCTATATATATATATATATATGTTGACCCAACAGTAGATTTATTCCTTTTTAAAAATCTGTTTTACTGAAGAATTATTTTTTATTCCTCAATAAAGAATTTGATTTCTTTCTGCTTCTTCTTTGATTTTTTTCTTACTTGAGATCTTTTGACTATGGTGAGACATTAGAATCTAGAGTAACAGAAGTGGATGTTGACCTTTAGCACCGCATAGGTGACTTTGATCTTGCCACTGCAGTCAACTTTGATTGCTCAACAATAGTGTGTTGAATTTGTAATGTCGATTTCAGTCATACATGAACATGCTCACAAGTGACAGGCTTTCTAAGTCGTAAAATGCAAAAAATCTTGGTATCCTTGAAAAAGAATGCATAGTGATAAAGGTTGAAAGAATATTGTGTCAATGTTAAAGATCAGCTAAGCTCTCATTTGTTGCAAAACTTGCTTCTTAAAAGATTTTAAAAAGCAAGATCAGTGATAACAGAAAACTAGCCAGTTAAAATATTAAAGTCAGTTAATAACAAAGAACAATTTGAGTGACACCAGAAAAGCAGTTCTCGGCAATGTTATGTGGGGATGGTGTGAGGCACATGTACATGTATGTGTAAAAATACGTATGCATGTTGTGTATATGTTGATAGTATATATGTGTGAATTGGCCCTTTTTGCATTGGCCCTTTGAGCAACAGCCCTTTTTGAATCGGCCTTTTTGGCATTGGATTTGTTTGCATTATTGGACCTTATTGCATTTGATGTCTTTGACTTGCATTTTGACTTGACTTTGTGCACATAATTTTTTGAACCAGGGCATAAAAGGAATTAATGTGTGCACAAACAATTTCAAATTCTGTTGATAGCTTATTGAATTTTTATTGAAAAAATATTGATTCGCTGTGTTGAATTCAACAGGGCGCTCATACTTTTATCACCAGAATAAAATTTTCACAAGATTTTTGCCCTTACTGATTGCAAAAAATTAAATGGAACAATGCCTTCCATCCCTGGATATATGTCTGTTTGCCTAATTATGCCATCAACCCAATTCATTAGGCTTAATGCCTTTGGGAAAGGCCTGAACATTTCTCTCCCTACCTATGGGTAAATAGCAAACCAGTTGAAGAACTTTAGCCCTGTAAGTTAGTCTATCTAAGAGGAGATTGTTCTGGAAGAATAAACTTACAGCTTGGCAGTAACCATACCTGGTCCCAAGTCCTGTTGAAGGAGGAGGATGGGGCATTGGGGTAACAACCTAATCCTGAAGAAAACCTACTTGCAACTAAAACTGCCGCCATCTTGTTTTGGCTTATGCTTCAAAAAGTGTCTACATAAACTAACTCATATTTATAGCTCTTGACTTGATAGAAGAACAAGTATTTTCATTATGCAGAGGCTGAACCAAAACAAGTAGAGAAAAACAAAAAGAAACTTTGCAAAAAGCAGTTTCTGTCATGTACCTAATTATGCAACCCAATTCATCAGGCTTAAATCTGAGCTTGTGTGGATTGTAAGCACTCGAATCAACAAAACAGTAAAGTAAATGATAAATTCTAGTTTTCAAGGGTAATATATAATTACTTGGGATTATTTGAGTTTTTTTATTTATAAAATTTCTTTATATTGATATCAAAAAAAAAAGAAAAAAAATTAAATTGTGCTCTGAAGGCGTTTCAAAGCCCCTGGACATTCATCTCTCCCCTGATCAGCAACTGTATTCTAATTATGCAACAAACCTAATTCATCAGGCCTAAATCCTAGCTTTTATGGATTGTAAGTGATTAATCCAGTCGGTTTATTTAGCTGTGACGGTGCAAATTAAGCCAAGCTTCTTAATTCCCCATACAAAATTAAATGGGTGCCGAAATAGCTTCAAAATGGATTAAACCCAAAAGGTCAAATGATAATCAGATCAGATCAGGCCCTCTCGCCTAGCAGATCAGTGACTGCAATGGCTTGTCAACAGTACCTGTATATCATGTGTATATTAACATACTTAAATTATATAATGACCCAATAGAAGGCCAGGAGTTTGAATTCTGATTTTCACTGCAACTATCCAACCACTACCCTTGAAAGATTAGTACAAAACAAACCTATCGCCATCTAACTAGAATTGAAGTAATTTGTTTGTGTGTGTGTGTGTTTGTATGTATTCACTGCAATTACCCAACAATTGGTGATTTTATGAAGTTGACATTCACCAAACATATCAGTTAGCACACAAGGCAGTATAAGGCCAAGTTTAGAGTTATTTGGATCTGTGGTTCTTAAGAAATCAAGTAAAAATAAATAAAATATTGAAGATTATAGATATTTCTTCAGTTTCTACAAAAAATCGTCCTCAACTTTTGCTCTTTAAATCTAAATTTAGGTATAAGATTTCTAAAGATACAACACTGAAGAGAATTAACGGAAAACAGTCATTGGAAAATTATTTTACATGACAATACATATAAATATATATATATATATATATATATATATATATATATATATATATATATATATATATATATATATATATATATATATGTATGTATTGCCAAATGAAATAATCATATATATATATATATATACAGACATATATACATACAAACACAAATACGTGTATGCATACATTTTACATATGTTAACATATGTTAAGAAATGAATATACAATCCAACAAAATAATTATAAATGCGTTATATTACTTTGAAAGTCTACCTGATATTACTGTATAATAATGAGAGATCATTTCAAACAGAGTTTCAAATTAATCTAATGCATTTATAATTATTTCTGTCAGATTGTATATTTATTTCTTAATATTAGAATTGTCAGCATTGAAAAATAGATAGAGCAGATATAGACAGTGAATGAATAAAATGAGAATTTAGAGTTAAAGGAGTTATTTGGGCCTTTGCATTGTCAGTGGCTGTTAAGCACAATGTTAAGACCTTGTTGGTCACAGGTTTGATTCCTGCAGCAGCCCAATTTTTTTCAGTTGTCTATTCTATTCATGTTGTCTAGGCCAAATGATACATTCACCCTGTAATAGTTGGTGGTAAAATCATGATAAATAAATTTGATTAAATAAATTTTGCTGTAAACTTTTAGTTATTTTTATACAACTTCCAATTTGGGTCATTGTTTGTGAGAAAAAAAATGAAGGTTGTTAATTTGTTGCTATAGAAACGATGGCCTGAATTGAAAATTATTTTGAAAAAAACTAAAATTCAAAATGAAGATAAAAATTAGTCAAATTCAATAGGAATAACTGAAGAAAATATGTTAGGAAGAGTTGTCCTATATCTTTCCTGACATCAGTACAAGTCTGGAAATAAGCTACAAGTAATGTCTAGAGCAGTGATTTACAACCTATGTGCTATGGTATATTAGTGTGCTGCAGCATATCTGTAGGGATCCTGTGGGAGTTTTGGGGAAGGTTGATCCTCCATCAAACAAAGGCAGTGAGACAGTGTCCTCTGTATAGATATTACATTTGAATACATTTTGACATTACTGGTATTTATATGGAGCACATTAAACTCCTTTTTTTCAAAGATGCAATGGATGAATAAATGTGTTGTCCATTAAAGGCCTGAATGGTAGTTTTAAATTCTCTCCTGAATTCCAAAGTGTAGTACCCCTAATCTTATATTGTTTATTAATGAATGGCATCTTTTCAATGTCATCTTGTTTCAATGTGTAGTAATAACAAATATGCATAAAACTTTTGAAAGTTTTTGAAAACCATGATGAACGACACACTTTTAGCAATAAAATCAATATTATTATCAATCATTTTCTTTTAAACGATCAAATCTATCCTTTAATACTGATGGTTGCCTCAACCATTCTAGAGTCTAGCTCACTGTGCCATGAGAGGAAAAAGGTTGGAAATTATTGGTCTAGAGGTTGTCATTGCAAATAAAAGCTGCACAATTAAAAATAAGTGTATTATCCTAAATGGGTTGAACAATTTTAACCGATATTAGTGAATTTCTATTTTTCTCTGTTGAAATCTCTCAATTTTTGTTTAGAGTATTATTTGTACTTTGAAATGTTTTATATTCAAATTTCAAATAGATGTGATTAGTAGAAACATAACTAATTTCTGAAAAAACTATATTCATGAAGAGTGTTGAATACTTTTTTTGCCTCACTGAATACATGTATATATACAGATATTCATGTCCGGTGGAATGTATTTTATTTCTGTTTTCAAAGTGCCATTAATGCTGCATCCTTGTTGCAACTTCTCAGGGGGTTTGTCTCCAAATATCTGTGACACATACATTGAGTATGTCGGTTAGGATTCACATTCATGGGTAACTGGGTTATGTGATTTTGAGAGTCTACATACACCCTGCTCCAACCCGAACAGTCTAATCTGAGAGAGCATCGTAATTATGAAAACATGCTGACAATGAAAAGCTGATTTTTTTTTTGATTTTTTTTTTGCCCATTCTGTAATTGTCAGGACATCATAGTCAAAATTGAGAAAGAGCCAAGTGGCATAATGGTTAACAGTATGGAAAACAGATTGGTGAAGAGGGTTTGAGTTTTGGCTGAGGCTGCTTATGATCATTTTGTACTAATATCCTTGGAAAAGGAATGAATCCTCATCTCCCACCAACTATGAATAAATAGCAGGGAAGTAGAAGCCTTTAGCCCTGTAAAGCAGTCCATCTTGGGCTTGGCGCTAGCAACTCCAACCTGTAAAACCTACTTGCTACCAGAACTGCAATGCAGCTTTATGCTCAAGGAGTCTAAGAAAAAAAAGAACATACTACCTCTTCTCCAACAGTCTAACCTAAGCTAGCATCATAATTATCAAAACATGCTGCTAGTGAAAGTAGGGTTCTTTTTATCCCAGATACTGTAATTGTTGTGTTGTAGTATACGATGTCAGACATTTTTCAAAGTCATGAAGTATTAATCCTGGTGTAGGGGTCTGGACAAAGCACAATTCAAATTTTTTTAAACATCTAAATAAAGAAATTTTATGAATAAAAACCCACGTACTCCCAAATAATGAATTAACTTTAAAAACAAAAGTCCATTGTGTAATTAGAGAGATCGTATAAACAAAATCCTGTGCCCGTTCCTGTGAAATGTTGCAATTTCTCCACTCATTAAAAACCATCAACCGAAACTGTTACCATAAGTTCCTTTCAGTTTTCAGGTTGGTCTAGCTGGTTATATATATATATATATGCATCCTGTTTACAGGCTGCACCAATGCAGGTAGAGGACTGGAAATTTAAACATTTACCCCTTATTATGTCTAGTTTCTCGGTTTATTCAGAACACCCCTCCTTTGAACATTTCTTGGGTGGGGGGATGGTCAGTTTACAATGTTAATGCTTAAGAGATCCCTTAGTTCATTTCCATTTGTTTTTTTGAAAAGTGAACTTTTTTTGGTGATCACTGCCCAACAAAAGACGAAGGATCTAACTAATTCACTGATCACCCCCTTTTCCGATTTTTCTAATTGATTACCCCCAGCACAGCATGCTGTTTAAAAATGTCAGTGGCGTGATGTTTTCTGTTGATTGACTAACCAAACCTGTTTTATTCCTTAGTTTTGTATATTATCATCCAGAGACAAATTTTTTCATGGTATCTGAACAGGATTATCTTGTATATTTTGGGAGCCATCTGAGTAATTTTGGTCATCGTTACAATTCTCAAATGGTTTCATTAGATGTGAATTGCTTGTGGGAACTACACATGAACTCATATCTATGAATATTAATGAAAAATAAATTCGTACTTTGCAAATCCTGGGAACATATTAGAAACCGTCATCAAAACTGCTAGATCTCAATTGTTAACATCATCAGTATGGAACATCGGTTGTAAGGAATTAAGTTTAAGGTGTAAAATAAGTTTCTGTTCAACTATAACGTCCTGCTGGCTGAATGGTTAAAAGTGGCCAGGTTTATACAAGACCCTTTCTGGGTAGAGGGTGTGAGTTTGATTCTCACTGTAAGCTTACTTTTTATTTCCAATTATGCTTTTCAATTGTTTCTCTAGGATTACGGTCTGATTCAAAGTTATGATAAGACGCAACTAAAAATTTGGATGAAGGCAAAAACTAGTGAAAATTATTAATAATGTTGCAATACTTCACCACCCACCCACCCCCCAAAAATTGGAAAATTAACAATATTGTTGCATTAAAAGACTAGGTCTCAATTGTAAACATCATCAGCATGGAACATCAGTTGTAAGGTTATAAAATGTTTTAGTCTTGTTTCTTGAAAATTCCCTCTCTAATAAGGTTTTTACTTGGATTTCAATTTGCAATGTAAGTTTATGCTAAATTGATCCCTTAGTTTTTGTCTGGCAGCATTTAGTTAAGACTTTTTCCAGTGATCACTATCCAACAAAAGGTGAGAGAAATAATTTATTCATTGATCACCCTTTCTTCAAATTTCTTAATTGATCCTCCCTACACAGCATACTGCCAAAAGATGTTCATTACATGATGGTTTCTATTGAGTGACTGACCAGACCTGCTTCCTGTTTTTATTCTGAAAATAGTCCCAGTAATACGAAACTACTATTCCATTGTAAAATAAGGTAAATTTTACAGGTGAAAATGAAGCAGGTGTTCTTTGAGGAACGTTACTGGACAAACCTCATAAATGGTGAGCTACAGACACAAAATAGAATAACAATGTTGCCTCCACTGAGAGTCACTTTGAAAGGTAAACATATGTACATACACATTCATTCACCAAAACAGACATACACATATAAACACACACACATACACTCATATGCATATGCACACGTACACACAAAATCATACATACATATACAGAAAAATAATTTCTAAATTTGAGCATTCAATTTTAGGTGCAAGAACTGATAATTAGAAAAGATCATAAAAAAATTATTAATTAGCTGAATAAATGATTAGTTAATTATATGGTTTTCTAAACCATAGAAATAGTTAAAATCTTTTTTATAATTATTTTGGGTTTTGCATGTTTCCAAATGTAGCAAGAAAGATGAATGAAACTGTCACATGACCTATGTTTAGGCAGTATAACATGTTGAGGGATGATCACTTGAAAAATTGGAAGAAAGGGTGACCAATAAATGTTATTTCTCTTGGCTTTGGTTGGGTAGTAATCACTAAAAAATTTGGAATTTTCAAAAAACAAACTTGAATGCTGCCACACACAAACTAATGGGTCAATTTAGCATAATCTCACATTACAAATTGAACCTGCTACTAAAAAGCTATTGGGAGAAGGATGTAAAAAAAAACAAAGAAAAAGTTTTTTTAGACATAATAAGGAGTAAATATTCAAATTTTCAACACTCTTGCTCCATTGGTGTGGTTTGATATATACATAGCCAGCCCCTGCTACACTTGATTAAAAACTAAAAAAAAACTTTGACAGTTTTGTTACCAGTTTTGGCTGACGGTGTCTAATATAACAATCATTTTTCTGTTACACAACACTAATTCTCCCTCTGACAGTAAAGCCAAAGGTTGAACATCAACTAAAACCAAATGTTTGATACAAGTCAATTTTCAGCACGTTTCACATGTGGAGTGAGAACAGTAATTGAACAATAGTAACATGCAGGAAAGTAGAGACAAAGTAGACAATCAAATGTTACACTATCATTTTGCACAAATCTAGTGTAAGGCATGTGTCTATAAACTTCACTCAATTTAGTAACTTTGGCTGCAGATTAATTTGAATAAAAAGTACTTCTATACAGATAATGGGAAGAGATTCTCAGACCTTCCAGTCTATAATCATATGTTGTATTTTTTAATCACATCTAAGACTGAAAATCTCCACACTTTCCCATGGTAATATAAAAATAAATTCTTTTAGAAATTATCTTTAACATGTTTCTAAAAATTCAGTTTGAAGTTTAAATTGAGTCATCATCATTAGAAACAGCCTTCAAATTCCATTGTTAGACATAGGCTTTTCCCAAAGTCTTTTGTTATAAGTGTAAAACATAAGGAATGATGGCCTTTACCCTTCCATGATGTGTTGGCAGGGGTGGAGTGATCTTAGTCTGGCAACTCAGTCTTGGCCTTTTTGACAACATAGAATGTAATCAGTACAGTTCTAGACCTCTTCAAAGCATATAACCTTTTTGATATCCTTTGAAAAAAACGTTGTTTTTTTAGAACTTGAAAAATGATGTCCATTTCTTTGATTGTCAGATGCAATTGCATTATATATAAATCATATTTTGATCTCATCCTTTAAAAACTTTTGTTTGCTCATTCATGTATTCATCAGGTACAATGATATATTATTCATAATCTATAGAAAGATTAATCTGAAGCAAAATACATCAGACCAACCTAGAATGAGCATGAAAGCTATGTTCAAATAATACCAACTCATTTTACTACCAGATTATTTTACACCCTGCGGATGACTTTTTTTGCCAATCTAAAGGTTTGTCCAGCCACTACAAAAAATCTGATCATTGAATGAGAGTGTGCTTGAATTTTGTGTTGTCAATTCCAGTCAGACATGAGCAGATGCACAAGTTACAGACTTTCAAAATTATCTAATTCACAGAAACTTGGTGCCCTTGAAAAAGAATGCAGAGTGCAGAAGGTTAAATAAACAACCTTTTCTTCTGAATGTCGTGGATAATTAGAAGAATATTAGCATATAATTGCTTTTCTCCTTTCAAAGATTTGATTTGAAGATCAATATTTGATTAGCAATTTTCACACCTGAGTAAATGATCAAAACTTGCCAGCATCAATTAATCTGAACCAAATGGGATTATTGGGTTCTTCACCATAAGATTTAGGCAATTGATTGAGTCAATGATCAGGATTTTAAGCTGGGGGTTGGCTCAGGATTATGAGTAGGGATGTCCAAATGGAAAAATCTATTTTTACAAATAAATACATGAAAAAGAAAACACATATTAAAAATCAAAAACAAGAAAGTAATTTTTGATCCAGCATTTTCCACTTACATTTGATAATAATAATTATTTGTTTTCAAGATAACTTTATGATTACTTTGAATTATTTGTGATTTTGTTAATAAAATTTATTTATTTGAATATTTCAAAATATTTATAAATTAGCTTTGTCTGATCAGTGGGGGTCTGAACCCTCTGGTGCCCCTCAGATCTGCATCTAATCAACTATTGATCATGGCATTAAATCACTGCAAATGGAGAACCTTGAACCAACCCCTACCCTCAAATTAAAAGCTTATCATTTTAGTAATTGAGGTCAGATCAAATCCCTGAGCCCAAAATGGAGACATGCAAATTTGGCAGTTGAGTTTACCTACTTTTGTAAAATTTAAAGAAAATCTTCCCCCTATATTCGAGGTGTTGTGTGAAGGTAGAGATGGCAATCATGTTATTTTGTCCATCCATTTTTATTCTTCGTTTTACTTGAGCAATTCAGTACAATCCACTTCCAATTGCTGAGCCAGTCAAAGCTTCACCAGAGATATTAGGTCCTCCTAGATAAATTTGGGAAATTGATCAACTCAATGATTGAGTATTGATCAGGGTAATTGAAAAAAAATAATATCCCATAACCCAACACAGAGACTTTGGAACACAACAGATGATTATAATCATAGGAGTGTCAAGGATGAGATAGCTTGATGGAGCCCATCCCTCTACAGGCTGGTTTGGAATCAGACTCATCTGACTCCTAGACTGGTGGCTAATCATAGCTAGAGAGCCTAATTATGCATCTTTACAAAGCTAGGTTGCCAACCCAATGACCAAGATGGACTGCTCTATGGGTAAAAGGGATCAAACTGCCCAGTTATTTAGATATATTTGGGGGTGAAGAGATGGATTCCTGCTTTTCCCAAGGACATTAGGGCAAAGTGAATATAAACTAGCAAATTTCATTCACTAACCATCCAACCACTCAGCACATCCAATCAACGGCTACAAATATATGACCTTGAATCCACCAAATTTTGAAACTTTCCATCTGAAATTGAGGCCAGATCAGATCCCAAAGCTCAGAGTGAAGACATGCAAATTTATCTAAATTTATTTAATTTTTTTCCAAATTGTGCCCTATACTAAGTATTATAGGGAGGTGGCTTAAGTATTCAAATTTTGAAAAATAATTCAACATCATTGGAAACTTACTAATTAAAAACTACATTTTGAAGAATAGGTCTATTGCATTAAAAAGTTTATTGACGTGCTACAAAAATAAGCAGTTTTGGAAAATATTCTGTTGATGATGATTCAAATAAACCTTATAGAAACCGTCAACCTAAACTGTCAACCTAGGTTTCTTCAGTTTTCAAGTAGGTCCAGCTAGCTGGCTAGCTGGTTAGCTAGCTGGCTGGCTAAGTATGGATCTATGTATCATGCACACAGGCTGCACCAATGAAGCTAGAAAGCTATGTATTTTTCGTGTTTTTGTGTTTTTTCACCTCCGACCCTTCAAAAATAGGTTTGTAATGGGAGATTCCATTTGCAATGTAATTTTATGCTTAATTAGTCTCAAGTTTATGCTTTAGACTTTTCAGTGATCCAAAAAAAAGCAAGAGAAGTAACTTATCCATTGACCATCCCTTCTTCCAATTTTTTGTAATTGGTCACCCCTAACATAGCATGGTGCCAGAAGATGTTGGCCACATGATGGTTTCTAATCAGTGACTAACTAGTTTGTATCTTCAACAAAGCTTGTTTATTTGGAACCTTTTTTTCAAAATTTCATCTTTTAATCTAAAATTGTCTTTCTTTATTTCACTTGTAATCAGTAAGAAAGAACATTTTGGATGTGCTGATGCAGAATATGATGCAGTCTTTGTCAGGCAATGAAAGGGTTAATCTCTTGGGAATATACAAGTTCTGCTCTCAATAAAGATATCAGGAATATTTTTCCAAGTTTTGAAATCAAATCTTTCAAACTTAAATGCCTTTTGTAATTCACTAATAGAATTTGTTTCTTGTTTCACATTGTAGCTCTCATAATATAAATTGTTTTTTTAACAGATGTAATGAAAACAAAGGAAAAAGGCCTGAGTAAAAAAAGGGGGATGCAGAGTGGCATAGTGGTTACCAGCATGGGAAAGAGAATCCCTAACCAAGCTCAAGTTTTGGTCAAGGCTGCTTATATTCACTTCACACTGATGCCCTTGAAAAAGGTATGAATTCACTTCATCCTCCCACCTATTGGTTTGATATCAGGTGCGCCCTCTGGTCTTTTAATTGCAACAGAATCAATGAATAAAAATCTCCAATGTGGATGCTGCCATAAATTGTTCCAATGGAGACAAAACCGTTGCCCAATATGCCTTGTTGTATGGAAGGATTTACCTCAGCAGAAATGGCTGTGTCGATTTCATTTGTAACTGATTCCTGAATGAAAATACTCAGCCAAAAGCCACTAACCCTCATTGTAACAACTCATGATTTTGTGTCATGTTTTCGAGTATTATCATTGATGTCAAATAATGAACTCTGTGTTCAAAATTAATCCATTCATTCATATTTTAACAGTTAAATTCTGCTTTTGAATGAATTGAATTTGATTTCTGTTGCTCAATGCCCATCATCATAATTCCTGTTTGTTCACAGACACAAGTGGTTAAATTGGCTAAATAGTCAGGAAAAAGTCTACATGGCAATTATTGCCTGATTGTTATTTCACGGAAAGATGGACTCCATCCAGGTTTGTATCTTTTTAACCTCATTATTCTGCATGAACTGTAAATATAAGAGGGTGGAGGTTGGGGATTGTAGCTTTAATTGGGCAGCAGGGGATGAATATTTGTATGCCAAAGTACGTTGTACAAAATAAACTCTGATTTATCTTGCCCTCAACCCACTCATGATGAAATCATCTGGGTTATGGGACAAGTAAGTTAGTTTGTAAGGTTAGGTAATTTTTGAATGTTTATTGCTTCTGGATGAATGGGGTGAATCTGAAATCTGTTGGAACAAACTGGTAGCAAAATCTTTACAATATTGAACAAGACACCAATTCTATTGGTCAATTACAAATAACATTATTGCTATTGATTTTGTTCTTCTTATTATTGCTGCTATTAGAATTATTCATGAGCATAAAAATGCTGAAAAGTAATTGAAATGAAAATTCATGTCCCTTCATTTGTATGGCTGAAGAGAAATGCATTGTGTTCTGATTCTTCCTTATGAATTGATATACATGATAGGGCCTCCATTGACCATTTGAGAAATGGAGACAAAATCGTTGCCTTGTGTCACACTCAGCTGGGGAGCAACTAAGCTGAACTGGACTTATTGAAAAGTAGAGAGAATCTTTTTTCGTTTATGATGATCTAATGATGATGTGAATAAATGTAGAAATATTGATGAAATTAGTTGCGTTTCTTTTTTGATCAAAAATTGAATAGCTTTGCGAATGAATTTACTGTTTATTTTGTTTTAAAATTATATTGTTGGACTCAGTTCCTGGAGTAATGGATGTATGAGTGTGTGTTTGTATGTGTGTTAGTTTCTGTGCATGTAAGTGCATGTGTGAGTGTGCATGTGTATTTTTCTATGTAAGAGAGAGAAAATTGATCTATTTGTGTATGTGTAAATGTGTGTGAGAGAAATGGATTTGTGTGTATGCATGCATGTGAATGTGCATAAATTTGAATGGCTATTTTTACAAATGTTCCCTTTGCAAATGAGAAAAAAGAGACAAAGAGAAATGTTAGGGAAAAAAGGTTGGAAGTTTGAGTAACTCCGCTAATTTGCTGTTAATATTTGTTGTTTTATTTGAAATTTTGAATTGAAAAACAAATTGCCATGTTGATCGCACTTAATTACTTGGAAGAAATAAATTGTGAATTAATGGAGCTTTCTTGAACAGGTTTTTAAAATTCTGATCACCTGAATAATCAGATGATTTCGATGACAATCACTTACACTGCCAATTGGTGGTGGGAGTGGCCTAATGGTTATCTGTAAGAAAAAATCAGCAAAATAATGTGACCACTTTTCCCCACTTCCCATGACACCTCTTGTACGTGTGAATGGATAAAATTTGAAAAAAATTAACAAAAGTCCCAAAATGATTAATTCACAAAATTTTTCTTTCAATTGAGAAAAATGATAAAAATTTCCATTGATTGAAGAATACATTAAACCATCCTATTTTAGCAGCATGTTGTGGGTGATCAATTAGAAAATAGGAAAAAAGATGTGATCAATGAACGAGTAACTTCTCGTGCCTTTTTTTTGGGGCAGTGATCACTAAAAAGTCTGAATTTTCAAAAAACAAGGATGCAAAAATCAAAGGATCAATTTACCACAAACTTACTTTGCAAACTGAATTCCCCCTCTTTTAAAAGTAATTGGGGTGGGGATTTTGAGAAAAAACAAAAGAAGCGTTTTTTCTAGACATGATAAAGAGTAAATGTTAAAATTTTCAGCTTTATAGCTCCATTGTTGCAGTTTGTCTTGCCAGCGAGACCAACTTGAAATCTGAAAGAAACTGATATTGACAGTGTTGGCGGCAGTATCAGTTGATGGTTTCTGACAAACATTTTTACTTGGAATCCGTGATTTTCAATACATAAAGCTAATTTCAGTGAATCAACACTCGATCATTTGTCCAAACTCTGAGAAGCAATATAATGGCTTGAAGGAGCTTGGTCTTTGAACATGCATAGGTTTTGTTTTTGAAATAATTGGGATGTATCAAAATTATCTTGAATTATTTTTTATCAAACTATGGTAGTAACCCTTCCAAAGGTGCATATTTGGAAGTGGCTGGACTTCATGGTGTATTGAGCAAGCTGCCATAATTGTCATGCAAAATAATTTTCTGATTATCGTTCGAAACAATGGCTTCTTAGTATTTCAGTTACTTCTCTTCAATGTTGCCAATTTATATCTAAATTTAGATCTATAGTCAATTCAAAATATCTAAAATCTATTAGATTTCTTGAGAATAGATGATTCAATAAATTTCAAATTTGACATTACACTGCCTTATATATGGACTAAAATATTTGGTGAAAGTCAGCTTTGCACAACGAACAGTTGGAGAGTAATCTGAGGGCACACAAATGCGCGCACACACACACACACACACATAAATTCTTTCAATTGTAGTTTGATGAAGCATTGTCAATCATTATTAATTTTTGACCAGTATTTTCTTCCATCTTGATGCTTTTCTTTGCAAATGCTTAGATCATCTGTCTATGGCAGTGAGTAAAGAGCACTGATGGAAAGCGACTTAGTTTTCAAATACTGATCTCTAAGGCAGAAAAACTGGTAAAAAGCAATCTTCTTAAACCCGTTTCCTGATACCAGACAGATAAATTTAGTAGTTGTAGTAGTTAGTTATTTTGTTATGTCTGCTGTTAATGATAATAATGAGAGAAATTCAGGTTTTCTGGTTAATGTCTCTGATTATATCTAAATGTAGACAATAGTTTATCTGTTTTCAAGTATTCTTAACTAGATATCAGATAATGACAAAGCTAACATTGTACTACCAATTAGAATAGATGACGAAAAACGATTCATTATATATCGCACCTTATCAGTTGTTTTTATACTCTTGTTAAACTAGAAATCACTCATAGAGTGTTCACCTCTACCAAACTCATACACTAATTAAAAACTGAATGGAAATCAATTCGATTATAGCTACGATGCAGGGGATATAACTGTGTACATTCCAACTTCCATGTTCATTTTTTTTGTTTTTAGTTTACTGTTTATAATAATGAGAAAACCAATTTGTTCTGAACACTCTTTATATCTGAATGTAGCACAATAGATTTTCTGTGTCTTATCATCCTTAATGATATATCAGATTGTGACAAGGCTAACATTGTGTTTTTTCATTAAAATAGTTAATAAAAATGGTTCATTATACATTGCATAATATCAGTGGAGAGGTTTAAATATGAACGTTTATTTAAATAAAAATACAAAAAATGTAGACAATGATGATCAGTTTTTTGTATTCATTACAGACAGGGTAGGCCCAAACATTTATGGGCCCAAAGCAAGATTTGATTTTGGGGACCCCCGGCATTTATTGGGTCCTAAGAAGAATTTCATTTGGGGGCTCCTATCAACTTTATAGAGCCCTCTACTAATGCTATACACTAACTAAGAAACCTGAATGAAAATCAGTTCATACATAGCTACAATACAGGGAAGATTATTGCGTAATTTAGGGTTTCTGGTTAACATATATCTAATAGTAGAAAATAGTTGATCTGTTATCAAGTATTCTTAACTACATATCAGATAGTGACAAGGCTAATATTATGATACCAATTAGAAGAGATTATAAAAACAAATCATCATTTATTGCACCATATCAAAAATTTAGATGCTAGTTGGATAGAGAGCACTTACAGAGTGCATATCTCTGCCAATTCTATACATTGAATAATAATTGAATGAAAATCAGGTAAGTTAACAATGTAAGTTTCAATTTTCTATTCCTGACTATTGTTTAAATTCATGAAAAATATCTCTCAATCAAAATATTCCTGGATCTACCAAAAAATTTGATCAATTCTTCTTTAGGCCATGGCACATCCTTCCACAAAGAAAGTGTGAAGGAAGACAGACGGACAGAGAGACATGTGTAAATTCATATACTTTGCTACAGTAATGAGTTCAGTCTTCACTGGATGCCCCACAAATATGGCTTTAAACAAAGCTAAGCTTACAAGCATCTACCAAAATGTGACTGTTAGCAAGCCCATCTCACCAGCAAGTGAGATTTGAGTATTGGGTTTCAGAGTGTTTCATTTCACAGACATTTTCAGCCTTCCTTCATCTTCAGCCATTCACCAAAAACTGTTACTCAAAATCTGAGGAAAAGAACTCATGGTTTTATTCATTCTTTGTCTCTTGTAGCCAGACCAGATAGGTTCAGGGGGTGAGGGGAAGGATGAGCCTTTGGTTGGCATTATTGAGCACTGAGTAGAGATCAGTCTCCTCCAGGCAGGATTAAAGGGATTGCCATGAGAGGCTCTCCACATGATCCCCAGCTGTTTGCAGCATCTGGTATACTCAGTTGGTCTCCCATCTAGGTACTGACCAGGCTTGATGCTTAACTTTGGTGATCATGCAAGAACCAGTGAGTCCAACACGATTTGACTATAACAAACTCTCAGTTCGGGTTCTTGTAGAGAATGTGTGTCACTGGATCTGACTTTTGTCTTAAGTGCTGACATATCTGATCAAGTCTTGCTTAAACTGTCAGATTTCATCATTCCATTTCCTTCATAAGAAAACAAGTCAGGAAACAATTTATGGAATAGTGGTAATGACTCATCTCGTATATTGAACATACGCAGGGCCATACTTGAGGCAGTGTAAACAATGTAGCTGTAATGATATTTTTTTTTCTTGCTTTTGAGGATTTATTATGTTATATAGAGATAGATCATCAATCCATGAAAGACTTTCTGTTAAATTAAACATAATTTTCTGAATATTTCATTTTTGTTTTGATTTGTTTGAAAATGAATGCCTAAATATAAAAATAGAGGGATCCCTAATAAATGTTATGCATTGGACCAAATCAATGATAAATTTGACTCTGCATACAGGAGAAAATCCAATGCAGCACTAATTATTAAGGGGGAGTTACAACCACAGCAAGTCCTGAAGGAAAATTTTCAAAGAATCAAAAAAGTTTGATTTTAACCAAGGATAAAAGGCTCTTTATCCTGAATCTTTTTGAAGGTTTGTAAAATTTATGAAGATATTAATGTTATAACATGTATGCCAGATTATAGAGATATTTTGAGGATTGTCACTCACTGCAATTCATTCAAGCCTCATAACTGAACTTATGGAGTTTTGGTAGTTGGTAACCTAGTCTTATGCATCTGGGCATTGGATGAAATGCAATATTATAAACCATCAACCAAAACTGTCACTAAAACAGTCAACATAGGTTTCTTCAATTTCTAAGTTAGTTTGACTGGCTGTGAGAGTTGCACATAGTCAGCACCAATGAAAATTTAAACAGTTATACCTTATCATATCCTGAAAAAAATCAGTTTTTTTGTTTTTTAAAATCCCCTCCAAAATATTGAACATAGCAGTTAATTCATAATTTATGTTTATGCTAAATTGGCCCCTGGATTATGTCTGACAGCATTCAAACTTGTTTTTAGAAAATTCAGATTTTCTCAGTGATCATTGCTCAACGAACACAAAAAGAAGTAATTTTGCTCATTAATCACCACTTTTTTGGATTTTTTGATAGATCATCCCCAACACAACATACTAAAAGACAGTGGTCATATAATGGTTCTGTATTGAGTAACTATTCAGATTTGTTTGCATTTTTTTTGTAATCAAATGTTTGTCTTATATACCAGCATACACGGTGAATATCTGGAGTCTTCACTATTTCAAACATATCCGATGATCCACAGAGCAAGAAACCAAGAAATAAAATCAAATGTGTAACTACCTCAACTCAGACATGACTAATTAGATTAAATACATTGGATAAAATCCAAATGACCAATCGAATGATCTCAAATGAATGATGAGTCATGTCCTTTATCAACCAATCAGCAGGATGGACGCACCTCCTATTTCTAAACATAGAAGGTTATTTGTGTGCTTTTATTAAACAATTTAGAAGCTAGTGTCTAATTGAGCTCATCTATTGTCACTTTTTTCATGCGATTTGGTTTTGAACTCAGAGTTGTCCTTTTCCCAAACTGGTTGCCTCCCAAGGCAGTTTTTCCTACTATTTTACACATGGATTCATGCCTTCCCAAGGGCAATACTAGTAAAAAATTGGTAATGGTTGACAATGCGTCTTCTGATAAACCTAAAGGAAATAAAGAAATAAAATCATGAATTCTTTCACTGGACATGGGTTTCTAATGATTTCTGTCAGCAGCATCTACTGCAAAGTGGTTGTCACAATGTTTTTTCTTGATTGTTGCTACAATGCATCACTTCTGGCTGAAATTGTATTTGACATTAAGAAATGACAGTTGGTAAGGACTGAGACAGAAGATAATAACTATAAATTATTCATGAATAACTGTGGAGCCAGCTTTATAGCAGACATGGGACAGGTACCACAACATTGAAGCTACACCTATCAGTCAACCAAAGCTGATCTCAAGCAAATAAAATGCAAAGTAATTTCAGAGATTTTTGTGGGAAAAAGCTTCTCTGGAAGAAGATTGCAATCACATGACAATAGAAAATAATTGTGACAATAGAAGGTAATTGCAATGTAAAACTCTATTACTATATAGCTTGCACATTCATTCTTTGACTATAAATAAAATAGGTCTGGTTTATCACTCAATAGAAACCATTATGTGACCAACATCTTTTGGTCACATGCCATGTTGGGGGTGATCAATCAACAAATTGGAAATGATGGGGAGCCAATGAATTGGTTATTTCTCTCGCCTTTTGAACCATGATCTCTAAAAAATCCATACATTCAAAAAAAAAGTGTGAACAAGGCCACACACAAACTAAATGATCAATTTAACATAAGCTTACACTACAAAGTGGACCCCTCCCATGAAACCTATATAGAGGAGGGGGATTTCAGAAAATACAAACATAATAAGGAGAAAATCTTTGAATTTCAATCACTCTAGCTTTATTGGAGCAACCTATAGAAAGTTATACCTATGTTAGAAGCTGTCAACCAAAACTGTTAACATACATTTCTCTGTCTGTCTGTAGGTGTCTGGTGCACAGGCTGCACCAATGGACAGAGAGGGCTGAAAATTTACACATTACTCTCTATTATGTCTAGAAAAACATTGATTTTTTTCTGGAAATCACATTCCTCACACCAATAGGTTTCCAGGGGAGTGTTCAACTTGCCATGTAAGTTTATGTAAAATTGGTCACTTTGGTTGAGCAGCATTCACACTTGTTTCTTTAAAAAATTCAAACTTTTCAAGAGATCACTGCCCAAACAAATGGTGAGAGAAGTGACTTATTTATTGATTATGCCCTTTTTAAATTCTTAATTGATCATCCCAACATAGTATGCTGCCAAAAGACGTTGGTCATGTGGTGGTTGAGTGACTAACCAGATCTATCTATCTATATATATATATATATATATATATTATAATAATCATTAGTAATCGAGTCATCCACAGACAGCTGTTTTGTTTTATCACAACTCTTCAGTGTGGCTACAGACTATCCATTATCTCATCCTGTACCATGAGATAAGATCAAAACCTTTGCTTCAGACCTAGAGGCTAGCATTTTACCCCTACCCTATGCAGAACTGGATGGTCAGTAAGACTGAATTTAAGCAATATATTTACTTACGCACAATTCTCCATCAACCAGAGTGCTCTATTCCTGAGTTGCTTATAGCTTAAAACGAACGAGTTATCCTCTTTAAAGATATGTATGTGTGTGTGTATGTATAACAGAGTTATGGTCATGTCGTGTTGGATACACCGATTCTAGCATGATCACTAAATTTAAGCAAGTCAAACCTGGTCAGTACCTAGATGAGTGACTGTTAGCGAATTTCATGCGCCATAACTAGCAGGGAAGGCATTCCCTGCAGCCATACTCATTTCTGAATGTTTTCAACACTTCTTTCCTTTGGAAACCTTAAGCAGCAAAAAGCTGTTCAACCATGATCATCTTTGGCAGATGGGGGCATCAGAGAGATATGCAACACTTATCAAATAGCATACAGACAGACTGGTTAGTCACTCAAAAGAAACTGTCTTTTAGCAGCAGGCTATGCTGGGGGTGATCAATTAATAAATTGAAAAAGAGGGGATCAATGGTCGAGTTACTTCTCTCGCCTTTTGTTGGCTCACTATAAAAGTCTGAATTTTCAAAAAATCCTGCTGTGCACAAACTGGGGACCAATTTAGCAAAACTCACATTGCGAATTGAAGCTCCCGTTGAAAACGTATATAGGGGATGTAGATTTAAAAAAGAGAGAAAACCATTTTTTGAAGACATAATCTGGAGTGAAATTTCAAATTTTCAGTCTGCTAACTTCATTAATGTGCCAACTGGACCAACTTGAGAACTAGACTATGCTGGCAGTTTTGGTGACAGTTTTTGTTGATGTTTTCTAATACTATACTCCTATCTTAGGCCATAGTATTTGGGAAGGACACTTTGATCTAAGGCAGAGCACTTGTATATTCTGAATATTGGCAGAAGTGCCAATCCATGCATAAATAATCCCTTCATTTTTCATTTGTACTATTCAAGTGTGTGTGTTCATTAATACATACAAGTATATATGTAGATGTTGTATATTTATAATTATTAAATATCTATTCATTATTCACTCATAAGGTTTGCTCACTTTGAATTCACGCTTCTCGAGCTCCAGTGTGTAACAGCAACATCAACCATGGGTGGTACAATCAGTTTGCTACATTTATATATGTATTTGTTTTGTTTTGAAGAAAGACGGAGGAAGAAGCAGCCTAACTCCTTCATGACTTAATGGCATCTTCAACACCCCCCACCGACTATCAACCCTACTCCACCCACTTCTGTCTAAAACTTGCAGATGACTTGTATTGCCAAATAATGCAACAAGCTAACAAGATAAATTTTCAGTGGGTGATAATCAGGCATGAGAGCCCAGTATCCCTGCCCTACCCCTGTTTTCACTGGGGCTTTTGAGGTTAAGAGGTGGGTGAGGTTGATGTTTGGGCTTTGACAAGATAAGACAGACCAATGTTTCAAGTTGTGTTTAAATGCTGAAGGCATGTAGTTCCTTATCACTAGAGAGAGAAAAATACTACAGACAATGAGTGAAAGCCCCAGGGGGCGTGGGTGTAGAGAAAAAAATCACAGATAAAATCAACAACATTTTTTTATATTTAGAACAAGTTGAAATCATTAGCAAAGTAGCCAAAAGAATAAAAAAGTTTTAAAGAATAAAAATTTTCTGATTCCGACCAAATATTTTCAGGGAGAAATAAGATTGCGGCATTTTATCAAAAGCTCGTAAAAAGATTACTCAAGAATGTCTACTCGTGTCAAAAACAGAAAACACTATTGTTGCTCTACTTAGAAATGATGGCAGCTTGTTTTATCTTTGAAGTAATCATTTCCCTCAATTTTCTACAATAAAGAACAGTAAAAGTGAATAAATATATAAATCATGATAGTATTTCTACTACTAATAAAACTAGAAAGCACTTAGAGAGCACTAATTCTACCAACACCATTGTCACTAAAATCTGAATGAAAATCAGTTCATGCATTGCTACAATACAGGGGAGGTGTCTGTTAATAAATCTCTGATCTTTCTCAAAATCTTATCAATTCTTCCTTTGCCTGTGGCCCACCCACTCATTCACTGAGATCCTTTTGAGATATTGCATTGAGAGACTGGCAAACAAACAGGCAGACAAATATGGAAGAAACAGAATTGCAGCAATTTATCAAAAGCTTGTAAAAAGATTACACAAGAACTTATCAAAGCCAAGAATGTCTCAAAACTGCAAAAAGTTACAAGACAATGTTTGTCAGTCACTTCCAGCCAAATTTGTATCATATATACTAGACTAAATACCTGCCTGTTTATCAGGCATTTTCCTAATTTTTCAGCTGATCACCCCAACATTGTATGCTAGTCACATGACAATGTTCTGTTGAGTGACTAACGACACCTGTTTCTAATTGTTTTTATGTGCATTTCTTGTTTTATTGGTAGTGATACTATTTTGATTTATATAATCACTTATACTATTCTCCATTTTAGAATAATTAAATCATCCATCCACTTTCAACATTCAAGGTTCTTGCAGGGTTATTTCCCATGAGCATTTCACTTCTGGCTTGCTAGGCCTGTCAAAGCTTCACCAGATCTTTGAAAACTGTACTTTCAGGAATACGTTCCCTACTCTGTTGATTGCCAGTCTTTCACTGGATGATGGTTTGTATTTCCCTGGTTTGTCATTTTACCCATAGCTTGTGAGGAGAGGGGATGAGGAGAGATGGATTCATGCAATAGTGAGAAATGAATGTAAATTATCTCAGCCACAGCTTGAACTCAGCTCACTGATTTCATTTTCCGTGCTGCTAACCACATTGTCACCTGCACCTCCTCTTTATTTTAGAAAATTGAGCAAAATACTTGTTTTTAAACTTCCATCTTTTCTGAGTGGTACAACAGCAATGTTTTCTGTTTTTGACATGAGATATTTGTTGCTTTAATAAATTACAACAATCTGTTATAATATTGCTCCATAATCAAGAAATGCTTTGAGTCTCTTTAGAGGTTTATTATTAGCACCTATGTTTCTAAGCATAAACTTATTGAACCAATGCTGAACAGTTTGCACTATTGTAGTGCTCATTCCAAATGGTTTGTTATCATTCTCAGCAGCTTGAGCAGCATAATATCCTAATTTGAAATAGTACTTGAAAATGTCACTCCTTAGAGAGACACCATTGTAGTTAAGGGTTTAAAAACTTCCAATAATAATAGATTAATGCTTGTTTTTTTTTTAAATTTGGACTGCCAGACAAAGGGTGAAAGAAGTAATTTTCCTATTGATCAACCCTTTTAATCTCCTCTTTTTCCATTTTTCCGATCGAACATCCCCCAAAAGGCATTGGTCATGTAAAAGTTTCTATTGAGTGACTAACCAAACCTGTCTGTATTTACTTGGATACAGAAAAAATGCAGTCACATAAGTGAATCTTTGACTTTCAGCATTAATCTAAATTATATCAAAAAACATCATTTTAGAAAATGATTGTTTCAAAGATTAATAAAGCTTCAATCCTTTCTAAATAGTGCAGCAACATTGTTTTTGACATGGCCACTGCTGTTGATAATTCTTCATCTATAAGAATAGGTTTGGGCCTCCCATGAGGTTCATTATTTGTCTAACTTCTTGGGTAGACACCACTGCTGTTAATGGCTCAGAAAACGCCAATGATAACAAATTATATCTTTATTTATAGTGATTTTACAAAAAATGCAATTACATCGTTTCCTTCTAGCATTATTTTCTATGATGTAAAAGAAATAAAGATTTCATGTTTTACAACCAAATGTGTTCTTTATTTGTGAAAAGTGAGGAAAATGATTACTTGAAAATGAAACAAGCTGCCATCATTTCAAAGTAGAAAACAATTGTGTTTTCTGTTTTTGACACAGGGAGACATTCTTGTTTAATCTTTCTACAAGGTTTTGATAAATTGATGATATCATGTTTCATTAAAAAAAATCTATAAGTCACTTTTTGAGAACTAATTGAATTAAACACTATCTGATTTCCATCAATCAATTAGAAACTGTCAACCAAAACTGTCAACATCAACATAGGTTTCTTCATTTTTTTTTTAGTTTGTTAGACCTGCTGGATATCTATGAATGTATTCTGCATACAGGCTACATCAATAGAGATAGTAGGGCTAAAAATTTAAATATTCATTCCTTATTATGTTTAGTAAAAACGTTTTTTTTTTGTCTTTTAGATTCTCCCCATGAATAGGTTTTTAGAGGGGGTTCAGTTAAATTTATGCTTGGTCTTGTCAGACCTTTTTAGTGATCACCACCCAACAGAAGGTGAGCAAAGTAATTTATTCATTCATCATCCTTTTTTCTAATTTTTCAATTGATCATACCTAACATAGCATGCTGCCAAAAGATGTTTGTCATATGACAGTTTCTATTGAGTGATTAATTAAACCCGTCTTATTTATTGATTCATTTTGTGGGCAGCAATCAATGAATGAGTTACTTGTCTCACCTTATTTTGGACAGTGATCACTGAAAGGATCTACATTTTCAAAAAACAAATATGAATACTACTAGACACAAACTGTATGATCAATTAAGTAAAAACTTACATTGCAAATTGAACTACCAATCAAAAAGCTTTTGGGAATTTAAAAAAACAAAACAAAATACAAGCTTTTTCTAGACAAAATAAGGTGTGAAAGTTAAAATTTTCAGTTCTCTAGCTCCATTGGTATGACCTGACAAGCCTTACATACATACATAGCCAGCCAAACCAATTTGAAAACTGAAGACAGTTTTGGTTGACAGTTTCTAATGTATATATAATTTTTTACTATATAATATAAATGAATAATGAAAATGACTATGTATACATTAGACTAATTTAGCCAATTAACTCTTTCATTTATAGAGTATAATAACTTGAGAACTTAATTACGAGCTTGCCTCTCCTGCTTACCTTCCTTGAATTTCATTTGAAATTATTTTATTTTTAGTCCAAGAAAGAATGTGTAAGCTAACTTATAAAGTTTTGCATTGCAATTACCTTCTATTGTTACAATTACTTTCTATTGTTTTATGATTGCAATCTCCAGCCAGGGAAGATTTTGCGACAGTTTTGGTTGATGGTTTCTAATATGGTGCTGAGTGATCTGAGGAAAATAAAGGTAGGTTTAAGGGTCACATTTGATCTTCTATAAACCATAAAAGCTCTAGTACTTCAATCAGTACAAAAGTTTTCATTTTAGAAAATATATATATAAAATGGTTACTAATCATAATCAAAGATGACTTTCAGATGATTTAAATATTTACAAGACAATCAATTTTTCAATGAACATGACTTTCTAAGATTAACTGTTATATCAATCATTAAAAAATAGTTTGATAATGATACAATTGAAAAAATACAGCAATTGTAGTTTTTTTATGAATTATGTTTTCAGTATTTTTAATAAATGATGTAGCAGTTCATATTGAAAAGTTAAACTTATTAGAAATACTTGATATACTATTTCATCATTTTCATTGATTCCTCGACTTCAACATTACTGCTAAAAGAATTGTATAAGAGTTCTTATTGATTCATAATGGAAATTGCTTTTTGATATGGTTTCAAATAAATGAATAAAAATAAAGTGTTATCTTAGTTTTATGTATATATCCATGGTTTTTACTTTGTGTTTGTCTTGTCTAATCCGAAAATAATTGTCAATCTGGTCAACTTCAAAAAAGGTTTTCTGAAAAACAAATAGCCTACCTAGGGCCAATATTCCTGTTTGATATTTCCTCATTCCAAAGTGGAATTTAAGTCATTTGTTGTTGATTTAGGTTTCTGCTAGTTTTGGATAATATAACCCGGGGACTTTCACAGCATCACTCTCAATCTATTTTATCATTTTCACAAACCCTTTGAGTAAAGGAGAACATAGCACATATCAGCCTCCTCATGACATATTCTGATCTTTGAAAATCCTTTTTGGGTACAGAAATGTGTAGGGTGAAAAGTTATTTAAAAATTGTCCATCATAAGTTCCAAAAAACTTGGATTATAAGTTTCTTTTTGTCATGTCACTAATTATTGTTCACCAGTGAAAAGATTATCATAAACCATAGGTTGTGGAGATACCAAGCTGGACTTTCATCCATTATGGCTTCTCAGAGATCAAGTAAAGTTCTTCGGATGATGCCCATCTCCTCTCCAAACATCATGTGACTGATTACATGGTCCCATTAGCAGTGAAGAATCTTCAACCTGACCAAGTTTCTCATGAGAATCCATAATATCATTATGCTTGTTCCTACCTGCATTTAAAGGTTATGCAATTCAGTGATAATATGAGGAAAGGGATCAGTAGTTTTATAGGATGGTAGGAATAGAGAAGGAAGAAAATAGCTAGGTGGTTAGATAAGAGGGTAGAAAGAGTGATGACAAAAAAGAAGGTTAGGTAGTTTAATAAGAAGGTAGGAGGAGAGCGGAGAGGGAAAGTTAAGTTACTGAGGGAGTAGGAACATTTTCACAAATGAAACTAATCCAAATTTGTATAATTTCTAAGTAAAATTATGGCCACATAATAAAAATTGGAAAGGATAAGGGAGAGAATGAGAAAATCCAAGCAAATAGTGAGACTTCAGGCCAACCAATCAAAAACTATATGAAAATTCATTTTAAAAAATTGGATCCTTGGTATTGAAAAGGTTGGAAATTATTGATTTAAGGAGGCTAGTAGCAGATATAAAACAAAAATTATTAAATGGCAGGGATGTAACAAAAGATTTGAGGGCCCAAGAGAGTATAGACAACATTTAGTTAGGTTTGTTATTGTATATTTTTGCTAGAAATGCAGCACTATTCATAAAACCAGAGGGGAGGGTCTCTCTGCCCCCAACCCTGGAGATAATGGATAATCTTAATTGTCAACACTCGTGGAATTTCCATGGCTTCAGTTAGTCAGAATGAAAGGGAGATCTGCACAGTTTTGGAAATAAGTTTTCATTGTTTTTTTCCAAGTTAGTGATTTCCAATCTTTTTTCAATTCATGGTTCACTGAACAAGTCACTAAAATTATTGAGATGTGTCATCAGATTTTAAGTTTTTTTCATTCAGAAATGAAAATTGTGGTTGTACTCAAAAGTTCAAGAACTAAAAGTTTAATTATTCTTCCTAATTAATTAAGATTAATTTTAAAAATCTATTTTCATACTTCAGGTGCAAGATGGTCAAGCTCATAACGACATGGAAAATGGCTGATACAGTTTGTGTTCACTTTACATTAATTCCCTTAGGGACGCCATTAATCCATCTCTCCCCTTAGCTATAGCGCAGGATGAAGTGGGTGACGCCTCTGGGTGTTTGATATTGACCTCCAGCAGGGATGTCTGAAGCTGTGTCTAGCATATGGATACTACTTACTTTATGTTTATGTTTGTTATTGTTCATCAAATTCCTGCAGTAACCACAAAAACTCTTTATGGTGCACTGGATGAAAAATTATTTGCTTTATTGAAATCTTCCTGTATAGAATGTCCTTTGAGAGGTGCAGGTGGCCTAATGGTTAATAACACAGAGAATGGTGAACCACTTCACCTTAATGCTTATAGAGAAAGTATGACAAGTATTTTCCTTTATCTAAATTTTTTTGTTGTCTTTTATTGCAACTTACTCAAGCCATCAGATCTATTCTATTCACTCCCTACTGCAGAGTGACACCAGCTAAGGTAAGTTGCAATAAAAAGCAACTAACAGATAAAGATGAAATAAGAATACTAGATATAAATTAATAATGATGGTTGAATGAACAGATATTGGAGACATTATCTCTAAGTTCATTCTTCATTTGATGAGTTTGTTCATGTTTTGTCATAAAAAACATCTGAAACATCACAACTTCAAACTTGAGAAAGAGAGAGAGTAAACTACCTAATTCTCATCTTAAGCAAAGACATTAACATTGTTAAGAAATAAACAAAATCCTGAATAATATAAATGCCAATTCAAAGAGAAATTTATCAAATCATTTGATAACCGTATGACCCATTGGGTTTCTAATCAGTGTGAACATGAATGCAGGCCCCATGATACTATTTTTTAGTTGCAAATCACCCCCACTTTTCTTGCATTCTTTGAGGCTTTACATTTTAGGATTACCTTAATCCAATACATCTGGCAACAATGCATGTTTCAGCTACATAGAGGTCACTAATACATGAACAGAATCAGATTTTTAGTATCAGCATAGATTGATAGACAGATAGATGGAAATCAGTTCATTAATATTGGTGTGAGCACAAAAGCAGACTCTACTATTTAATTTTTCAGTCGCAAATCACCTGAACATTTTTGCATTCTTCAAGTTAGTAAATTTTAGGGGTTCCTTAGTATGATACTTCTGGCTACATTACACAATTAATTTTCAACGAGGAATATCAATGTGATTTAATTAAAAATGTTCAGAATTGCAGATTCGTTAATTTCCCATCCAAACTGAGAAGTCCTTCAAATTTCTCTTGCAAGAAACTTTCTTCCAAATCACAAACATGGCAGCCAAGCTGCCAATATTTTTTAAAAAGATTAACAAGAAGAAATTTGTATTCAGTTGTCATTATTGATCTTTTAGTCTTTTCAGATCAATAATTCTGAAGTTGGGTGGAAGTTTTATGCAAGGAATTTTAAATCAAAGTTGGAAATTGAATTTTTTCCTTTTAATAGCAACCTGCCAGAATCCAAATTTTACAGCCCAACAAAAGAAAAACTGGAAAGCACTCAGAGAGCACATACCTCTGCAAATGCCATGCTCAAACTAATTACTGAATGAAGATCATTTCATATATAGCTACCATGCAGGGGAGGTAATTGTGTTTTGATTTTCTACAATTTGGACTATTGTCTAGATATATGGAAAATATCTCTCAATCAAAAAGAAAATCCTGGATTTGATCGATTCTTCGTCAATAATGGTTCAACTTACCACAGAACGTCATTGAAATTCATGTATATATTGTATTGACTGACAAATCAACATAAATGAATACATATGTTATGCTCAATCGGCAAAATTGCTTAATAGGGGAACTTGACTTATTCTAGTGAAAAAGTTTGATTTCACTTTGATTACATAAACGTTTGATCATAAAAATAGTTGTTTGAAATCCTTGTTTTGATTTTTTTAAAATTTCGATCAAATCAAAACTAAGTATTTATTTCTTCTGAAAATATTAAAAATACAAATTTGCTCATTTTTGGGAGATAAAAGTTTGATTACATAACCTTTTGATTATATAAAAAAGTTGTTTTATATCCCTGTTTTGATTAAATAAACTTTTGATCAAATTAAAGCTACATATTAATTTGAAGTTGAAACTTTGCCAATTAGGCAATAACACATATAAGTGTGTATATGTATGTGTGTTCAAACATTTATGACTTTGGGTGTATGAGCATATATATGTATCAATACATCAGCAAGTATCTATATACAGGTATCTCCCACTTTACTTGATTCATTTTATGCCTAATTTTTGCTTTTAGAAAGAAATAAGAAAAGTAAAAATAGCATTCAATGTTTGTTCTACAGTGAGCCATTATAAAGGTTGCACACACCCCTTTCCTCTCTCTTCAATGCACTGCAGTCTCCTGTACCTATCACTACTCCAACCTGCAGCAACTCAGCTTAATTGACCATCATCACAATTTTTAGAAAGTTCAAAAATTTTTCCCATATAAATGAATATTAATTGCTTCTTTACTTTACACCATTTTGGCTTATAATTTTTTTTAAGAACACTCTGATTTCAGATACTGGGAGATATATATATATATATATATATATATATATATATATATATATATAGACCTGTGTATTTATAGACAATCATGGTAAAATAAAAACACTAAGATCAAAATCGAGGACACAGACCACTGCATCTACCTAGGGTAACGAATCTCCATGAGACCCTCAAAAGAAGAAGAAATCAAGCGAAGAATCACACTAGGATGGCAAGCCTTTGGCAGAGCTAGCTCAACCTTCAAAAATAATAAGATCCCATTAATACTAAAGAGAAGGGTGTACAACCAATGCATCCTCCCAATTGTCACTTATGGAGCTGAAACATGGAATTTAACCAAGAGACAGACTCGTAAGCTGAGAACCATGTGACGTGCACATGAAAGAATAATGCTGGGCCTCACATGGAGAGACCACAAAACAGCACAACACATCCGGGAAAAGACAAGAGTTAGAGACATCATAGAATCCATAAAAAATCTCAAATATCAGTGGGCTGGCCATGTTGCAAGAATGGCTGACAATCGATGGACATCACGACTCACAACATGGATTCCCCGAGACCACATGTGCAACCGAGGCCGACAAAATGTTAGATGGAGAGACGAGCTGGATAAGTTCAGGAAGTACTGGCTCCGTGACGCCCATGATAGAGAAGTGTGGCAAATCCTGGGGAAGGTCTATGTCCAACGACGGACGCTAAAAGACTGATGATGATGATGATGATGTTAAAATACTTCTTTGGTTAATAATATGACCCATAGATTCACTAATAAAATCTGTTTAGTAGGTTAATCATGTATTTCTTACCAGCATCAGTGATCAGGGTTTATACATGAGTATAAAATAAATATGTGATATCAGAAACTGTCACCAAAACTGCCAATGCAGGTTTCTTCAGTTTTCAAGTTGGTGTAGTTGGCTGTGAATGTGAGTTTGTCAGTAAGATTTACAACATGGCAATTTTAGTTCACAGTTCCCACACTGATATTGTTGATCTTAACAAAACTTGGTATGAATGTGTTACATATATACACATGTATATATGTATGTCTATGATAAAAGTTATTGATATTATGATTTATAGATATACGTAATTTGATACAAAAACTAAAAACTGTAGCTTCATGACCACCAATCAATCCCTGTCATCACAATTTTTTATGATCAACCATGATCAACCACTAATATTTTATTGCCCCCAGGGAGATTGAGTTCCTGTTATATCTACTATTTTTCTTGTCATCTATAATGTATCAGTGTAATCCGAATTGACTGATTGTTGTATATATCTCTCTCCTTGTTCTCTGGTTGTTCACAAATGATTTAATTCTCAATCCTATTCACAACTTCAACCATTACATCCAGAATGAGGCGCTTACAAAATGCAACTTCATACAAAAGCAAGAGCTCAAAACGAGACTTAAAACTGAAGATGTTGACTGCTTGACAAAACCCCCGAGTTTATATGCTTGGCACTCTATTGGATAAGAAGTATATATTCAATACATACACGTTTTACAATTGGCGCAGAAAAGAAATTATTGTGTGCACAAATGATTTCAAATTCTGTAGGTATATTACTGAGTTTTTACTGGAAAAATATTGATTCACTATGTTGAATTCAAAAGTGCATGCATACTTTTATCACAAGAAAGATAATTTGCACACCATAAGATTTTTGTGTATACTGACTACAAAAAATTAGAGGGAACGTTGTATAAAATAAACACAGATATTTTGAAACATGAAAATCCATTGGTAAACCATTTTATGCATCTCTCCCACTTTTTCCCACTTCCTATCTTATTGATCTTTATTGCTGACGTATAGAAGAAAAAGCTTTTGTGTGCAAAGGAAATTGAAAAATGGCATAAATGAATAAAACCCCCATAGAACTACATTTCTACACATAACTGCTGCTTTGTTCTTGGGATTATAAGATGCATTCAATCCTAATTACTCTAGAATAAATAATAAAAACTCTTCTTAGAAACTGTCATCGAAAAAATTATCACCAAAACTATCACCATAGGTTTCTTCAATTTTCAAGAGAGTCTAACTGGCTGGCAATCTATGTATATATGTGTCTCATGTACAGGCTACATTAATGGAGGTAGAGGACAAAAAATTTAAACTTTTACCCCTCGACTAAGAAAAACACTTTTTGTTTGTCTTTTTGAATCCCCCCCCCCTAGGTTTTTTGTAAGGTTTCAATTTACAATGTATATGTGGGACATAAGGGTTGCTTTGACGCATCTGCGTGTCGGGGAGTTGCGAATTTTCTTGATGAGATGGGCTTGGTGAAAGTTGAAGTTATGGTTGTGTATGTTCCTGTGTTCGACCAGGGCATACATCCTTTTATCCAGTCTGAGGGCTGTTTTGTGTTTGCATAGTCTTTTTTTGAGGGTCTGGATGTCTCTCCAATGTAAAAAAAGACTGTATGAACACAAGAGAGCCCTCAGACTGAATGAGGGGACAAATACCCTAGTCGCACACAGGAACATACACAACCACAACTTCAACTTTCACCAAGCCCATACATATATATATATATATATATATATATATATCGAAAAAAAAAGATACAAGAAAAGCTATTCCCAGAACCTTACTGATCTTTATTGCTGCCATCAAGAAAATAAGCTTCTGTATATAAGAGGGAAATTAAGAGTGCATAAATGAATAGAACCTTTCAAAGAACTGCATCTGTGCATGTAACTGCTGCTTTACTCTTGGGATTATAAGATGCATTCAATCCTAATTACTCTAGAATAGAATTATAAAAACTCCTTTTCCCCCTTTCCTCCATAAAGTCAGAATTATTCCAGGCTTATCTTCAAAGCTACAGAACATGCAGTTCTATAAATATGTCACATCTTCATAGAAAGAGATGAAAAATTATTTAGTATTAATAATTTCTTACTCAGCTACTGTGTTTCAAGGATGCTCCAGCTTAGAAAAAAAGAACAAAAAAGGATAGGCCTATGTGAAAGCAACTTCCAGCATGTAGGATGCAGGGTAAATTTTCAACAATTGTTTGAGGAAAAAGAAGTGTCTTTAATCCCAGGGAATATGGTAATTCATTATCTTTGATATTCAGCAAGCTTGAATTAATATGGCACAAGGGCAGAGAAAATCATGGAAAGGAGTTTGTGTTATACCACTCTTCCAAGTAAGGAAAGGCTACTATTTTGGCCACAAGGCATTTGTATTTACAAGGCTCAGTTTATTTGGTCAAATAAAGTGATAGATAGATAGATGGATTGATATGTACACACATATAACATTATACATGTAAAATTTAGTGTCCATCATATATAATTGAGTCAATCACCAGGTAATTTTCCAAATTTCCTTTCTTTTTAAACCTTTTTTGAAGGTTTTACAACATTAATATTTATGATTATTAACTATTTTAATTCTATTCCTGAATAAATTTATGAAAATACTCTTGATTTATTATTGTCAGTTTTAATAATAATCATTTCTATTAATATCAATTATTCTTGTTATCATGAGTATTACCATTACAAGAAACTAGTTAAGAGTAGGGTATCCATCTGATAATGTCTGGCCTTGGTTTAATGACTCACTATTATGAATACAGTTTGTATCATCAAGAACATTCTGGTTTTTTTATTTTGATTATACGTCAGAGAGAAAGAGAGTCCATGGAAATTGCATATTCCAACTGGAAACGAGATGAAAAATAACAATTCATCAATTTCTCACTGAAGTGGTCAAGCTATCAGATTTTTTCAAGTACTTATTTCAAAAGGAGAAAGGCCAATGAATCGAGATTTTGAAAATTTATTTCCACTTTCATAGTCATATTTATGAAGGTTGTTTGGACAATAATGTGTGTGTGTATATAGATATATAAAAAAAACACACACGTGCACACACACACACACACACACACACACACACACACACATATATATATATATATATATATATATATATATATATATATGTATATATATACATATATATATACAGAGATGGAGAGACAGAGAGAGACAGAAAAGAAAGGAAGGGAGGTAAAGAGGAAGAGAGAGAATACATTTGCAAGAAACTAGTTGAGAGTACGGTATCATTCAGTATCTCTAGTGCATATATACATATGATGTATGAATAAATATATATATACATATATATATATATACATATATATATATATATATATATATATATATATATATATATATATATAAGTATGAATATATATGTATATATACATGAATATTCATTCACCTTCTAACAGAAATTGTCTAGCGATCAGATTAGTTTGCATGTTTATTCAAAAAGAAGGAGGAAGGCTACGGAAGAAGATTTTTTATTAATTTATTTTTCCCCCCTTTCCAAGACGTATTTACTACAATAGAGCTGATGTGCCAAGCTACTCGTCCAACGTAAATCTCCCAGCATGACCAGAGAAAGAGAGAGAGAGAGAGAGAGAGAGAGAGAGGGAGGGATGCGAGTTTGTGAGTAAGTCAGCAGCTTAAAGAAAGAACATCGTCGTTCCGAAAATGGTGCATAGCATCGTGTTTTATTGATTGGGTTTCTATATATAGAAGACAAGTGAACATTGAGTAAGAAGGTCTGGCGCAATGGTAAGCATTGATGGAGGGATGTAGGTAGGAGAAGTTCATACACTGAGTCTATCACTTGCATCATTTTGCTGAGGATATCCAGGGGAGATCCAGGATTTTGAGCAGGGGAGCCAGATACAATTATAGATTTTTAAAAAACATCTAGATGATGAAATTCTATAAACAAAAATAAAAATGGATAAATTGTCTAATTAGACAGATAGAGTATAAGCTGAAATAAAATGTAAGCCTTGCTACTGCAAGGTCAAAGCACTTTTATGATTACAGCTACTTTTGTATTGTACATATGATTAATAAAAAGATATATCTATATGATAAATATCTGTTTATGTCGAAGACTTGTCATTTTACTTCAGTCAGTTAAGACAGCCTTCTGGCAATCCTTGATTATGAATCTGATTCACAGTAGGAGAATATGAATTTTAAATATTGGTTTACGTCCCTAATTTTGGCAAGGATTATTCTTGTTTTTTTGTTCTTTTCGTTCTTTTTATTCTTATTCTTGTTATTGTTGAAAAATAAAGTCAACTCAAGTGTTGGAGTTTGACAAAATTGGGACCAGAAATTCATACACTTAGTCTATCACAGACATCATATTGTTGTAGATATCATTAATACCTTAATATTGACAGGGAAAATACGTAGATCATCATTTTACAACATGATGCAGAAATGTTTAAAATCCAATTAGAATTTCAACTTATATTATCATTATTATTCTTACTTGCAGAAGCTCTTGGCCTTGCTTGGTTTCTTAATATCTAAAATGAATTCAATCACATGAGTTCATTATATTTTGTATTAATTGCTGACTATCTTTACTTGGTCCAGGAATGTTGATTACATCAGAATTGTTGCTTCCAAGCAATTAAGGGAATGATTTCATTTTATCTTTATGAAAATTCACAAAAATATAAGCATAAAAAAAACAAATACAGGACCTGAAACAAGATTCTATTCCTACAATTTATTAAAAAAAAAATTGTTCCAATTGACATACTGGTTGTGTATTCTTTTTGATTGAGAACTTTTTCAATAACTGTAGCATCCTTTTATTCTATTCTCTATATGCACTTTTAGTAAAAGCTATGTATTAAAATTCAGCAAAAAGTAAATATAAACAAAACAATTCTTAAGATGGAATAATAAATCTTTAAACATTAAAAAAATACTCTATATCATATTTAAAAAGTGAAAATAATAGAAGGATATCTTGATATAATAATGTTACATTTACAGAGCTGATATTCACTTAGCGCAATGTGGTACAGGCAAAATAATGGTAGGAACAGTGTATTGCACCAATCCTCTAAGGTAAGTCCCACTTACCTACCTTGAGAATGAGCATTTTTTTAATTGGATCAAAAACCTGAGTCAGGCACTGATATGTAATGTACAACTCTCTCAGCCATAAGACAAGCCCATTTTTATTATTGTTATTAAGAGCTGAGTACCCATAAGGTATCTGTGTTGCTCTCCATCATTTCTGCCTAGGATCAGAGTTTAGAATCTGTATGCTCATAGAAATGTGTCATATACACAATATATATGTGTAGAGAATTAGATAGATAGATATGTATCGCATTCTATATATGTGGATTTTTTCATCTTTTTCTTTTGTTATTTCATTGAATTTGTATGATTGATATTTACTAAGCTTTGTATGGAACAAGAGTAAATGAAAGAAAATGAAAATTGTATTGCACCAATCTCCTTAGTAGATCAGGCCTAATTGTCTGCCTTGAAAATTAGCATTTTTTCATCTGTTTTGGTATGATTTACTTTGAGCTTCTTCTTGCTCTCAACAAAATCACAGACTCCAATCAAATTGAGTGAAAGAAGATCAATGCTTCATTTCTTGTGACAAGCATTATGTCAACAGACTCACATGACTTGAGGTACCGCTGGGAGGTGAAGATGGCAGTCACACTCATTTTTATTTTTTTTATGTTACTTGCACAATTCATCCCAATCTACTTCTGATAAGAGCCCTGCAAACCATACATTTTGGCAACATATTCCTGACTTTGTCCATTGCCAGACTTTCACAATACCAGATGAGGGGTTCAACTTTCCTGCTTTGAAATCAGAGTTGTCTGTCTCCTAGACTGTTTGTTAACCAGGACTGAAGAGCCCAATCTACTCTGCCATTTAGCCTAAGCTGTGGAGGAAGAGATTGATTCATGCTTTGCCCAAGGACTTAATGTGAATTGAATGAAAACTGCTTCAACCAGAGTTTAAACTTGTTTTACCGATTCCATTATCTGCGCTGCTGACCATTAGGCCACCCTTACTTTCTATAATTGGCATTTAATAGTTATCTCCCTTGACAAATGTTATTGGAAAAGACATAGGTATACATGTGGTGTATTATATTAGATTCAAAATCTCAGGAACAAGACATTCCTTTCCAAATCAATTATGGAGATGCTATACAGAGATTTAAATGTTTTTAAAAGAACTTTTTTTTGTTTCTTTTTTGTTATTCACACATGGTTGACTTCAGGGAGATATCCAGAATCACACATGGGGAATTAAACTGTGGAAATGTTGTGATAAGAAAAACAAAAATAAATAAATAAGAATACAATTAAAATAAAAATACTCTCAAATCTCTGTACAACATCTCAGTAATTGAATCAGATTGGAATGGATCATTTCTAGAATTTGCATTTGTCACACACATTAATAATACTCTATCTAGAAAATGATTATTCAAGACTATTTTCTATAATTTAGAGTCATCAACATTCAAAGAGTTTTTTTGAGAGACCAACTCATTCCTCATGTTATTTTTGTTGTTCCCACAATGTTTTGACTTATCTATTCCATGGCCTTCTCAAGGTGGTTTTTCCCTATGTAAAAAGAGGAACTCTTTTTCCCTGTGATGCAAGTGAAAAATAATTTTTGTATCTGCTACAGTTAATTGACTCAAGTGGAAAAAGAGTCCCCCATGTGAATATTGAACAGTACTCATTATTTTCTTTATTTACAACATCCTGGGGCGTATCCAGGATTTTAAGTAGGGGAGGTCAAAACGGGATATAATTCTTACAAATAAACACATGAAAAGGAAAAAAAATTCAAATATCAAAAACAAGAAGGTAATGTTTGATCAGGCATTTTTCACTTACATTTATGTCATAGCTTTTTAGCACTGGAATTAACAAAAGATAAAGAAAAAAAGTCTCTCTCTCTCTCTCTCTCTCTATATATATATATATATATATATATATATATATATGTATATATATATATATATATATATATATATATATATATATATATATATATATGTATATATATATATATATATATATATGTATATATATATATATATATATATATATATATGTATATATATATATATATATATATATATATATATATATATATATAGACCAGTGTCATGAAAATTTTTTGTTTGTTTATCTATTTGTTTGTCCATTTCAACTCAGAGAGTTATACTGAACCAAACTGATTTATAAAATTAACAAAAAGAATGGGCATGATTTATACCTGTCTCCACGCAGTTGGCAGTCCACTACCTAAACCATTACGTTGAGCTAGTACATGTGCGACATGAACCTAAACAGTCATTGTAATTGCTAGAATGCCATCAGTCAACACCACACACTACCATTTCCTTTTTTGCTTTTTTCAAACAATCATCATCCTTTCGGACATCAGAGCACCAAATTTGAACAAAGCACAAACAACAGTAAAATGCAATAATGTCCCTTGAGAAGAAAAGAGACTGTTGGGTACTATGCTAGCTCACACCAATGATACTCTAACCATAAAACTACTGTTCAAGGCTTTGGAGAATGAATAGTTGACTTTCTCATTTCCAGTCATGTCCTCTGACCATTGAACTATTACTCTGTTGCCGCAATTACTCTTGCCATGACTCAAATATACATGAAAAATATTAGATCACATACAACTTCCTTGTTTTTGATGATTGAAATGCATTCTCTTATTGACATATTTATTTGTAAAAATAAAATTCTCCTCCCCCAGCTCAAATTTTTTTCTATTTGGAAACCTTTGGCTCAAACTCCTGGATCCAGCCCTGATCTCATGGTTTATTCACGGAGCCATCACTTAAGGCATTATATTTCAAGTAGATAAAATCATGGCTTTATAAGAAATAAAACCTAAGATCTTTTGTCTTGGATTTTTTGCAGATTCAATATGTTAGTTTCAATGAGAAAATGTCTTTCAAAGTGAAAACCAACATAAGAGAGCCAAAGAAAAAACTGTGAATCAGTTTCAACAAAAAATACTTCTTTACCTCTGCCAATGAGTCTGTCTGTTTGTCCACAAAATATCTCCAAAAGTCCTCCATGAATATTAAGTACATTTCTTGACGGGTGGGTAATTATTAGCTGCAGATGCAGTGATTAAATTTTAGGATGGATCCAGGAATTTTTCCTACCCTGCATTATATTTATGTCTACAACATGCATTGTCTTCAGAAGATCTCAACATCTCTGACATTTTTTCAAAGGATAGAAAATGGACTAAGAAAGAATTGATAGAATATCTGGATGAATCCAGGAATATTTTTTACAGTACATTGTAACTATTTGTGAACTGATCCAGTTTTTAGCAGAGGTATGTACCTTCCTAGTTCACACAGCCATCACTAAGGGCACTATGTTTTGAGTCAATAAAATCATGGTCATATAAGGGACAAATCTAAAATCTTTTGTCTAGGACTTTTTAAATAAATACAAATATAAAAGGACAGAAAGCAAAATAGAAATTCTGTTTCCATTTATCAAAAAAAGAAAATTTTTCTGTTTGGGGTAAAAAAGAAAATTTGTTTTCATGTTCAAGTAAATCCTGATTCTTTTCAGAAAAGCCTTTCTTTAGTTGACTTTTGGGAAATTTGCAGAATCACACGTGATAAATGATTACCAAAAAGACAAGAATGATGAAAAAAAAAATTTTTCTTTTAGCAAAACATTTGAATTTCTTCCAACTTGAAAATGATTTTCTTTTTTAAAAAAAAATTTCGATCAAACAAAATTCAATGCAGATAACATTTGTTTTTCATCATGTATTATTTTACTTCAGAGATAATAAGAACACTATTATGATTAAATACTATGATTATACTTTTACTAATAGATGCATGTTGCTTTACCAACTGTATACCTAAAGCTGTGTACTGTGTCAGAATGTTTTTACATTAATTTGAAAGATAAAAACAAAGTTTTGTGAAATAAAATACTTGTTTTTCCATCACAATACCCAAGCAGCATTATTTCTATAACAGCAATAACAAGAATGTTATTGTAAAACTGTCAACTAAACTGTCACCAAAACATGAGATTTATTCAGTTTCTAAGCTGGTCTGACTGGTTATGTATGCATCACATGTACAGACCACACCAATGGAAGTAGAAGGCTGAAAATTTAAAACTTTACTCCCTATCAAGTCTTGAAAACAACATTTTTTTTGGTGGGGGGGGGGGTTCCCCACCTAAATAGGTTTGCAATGTAAGTTCGTCCTAAATTGACCTCTTTGCTTGTGTGCAACATGGCTTAAGCTTAATTTTTCAAGATTCAGACTTTTTTTTAGTGATCATTGAACAAAAGGTGAGAAAAGTTATGTGTCATACTGCCAAAAAATGTTGGTCGTGTCTTTATTGAGTGATTAGCCAGACCTGTTTCCCTTTCTTCCTAAAATATATTTCAACTGATATATTTTGAAGTTAATCATGCCGGTCCAATTTGTCACAAATTATTACAACTCTTATCACTCTTCATTCTTCTTCAAGTATACCAAGATCTTGTACACTTAGTATCTTTGAAAGCCTGTTACTTATGTATCTATATATGACTTTATTTAACATGAAATTGACAAAACAACATAATCTCAAAATTGAAACACTCATTTGATGATCGGAGTGGCAGGGCAGACTTTTTGCTCAGTGAATGAAATTGCCTCCAGAGTGCAAAAGCTTAATAAAAATTTGATTGAGAAAAAATAAATCTCTACCCATTTAACATAAGAGGTAGACCTTGTGGCCTTAACTTCAATGTGATAATAGAGATCAGAAATTGAACATTAAACTTGTAAACCTCAGTCAAATATTCTAACTGTGGAGCTTTCATCTAGATTCCACTCTGATACTTATATCCTTTCATCCAACAACTAAAGTGGACATTGTAAGACTGTGTATTGTTAAAACCAATTCCTCTTGTGAAAGTGCTTTGTATTTCTGTCCAATCGTATTCTTTTGTGAAAAGTATGCTTTGTGTGTTTTAAGGCTGTGGAAAGATCATCTACTGAGTGCTTGGGTAACAATTGAGTCTTGTGTAGTTCATATGAGAATTCAAAACCAGTACTTTCAACGGAAGTCTAGCCATCAACTACGAAATGAAACAGAACAAAATCCAAGGAGTAGAATGCAGAATTTATTGCTTAAAAATTGCTAAAAAATTTGATTGTCAGATTCATAGGATAGTTTTTTCTGTATTGCACTAAGACTTTATAAAGCCGTAGCCATCAAAGATGCTGAAAGGTTCAATCCTTTTTCATATTTGTGTGTTTGTTCATGTATTTGATTATGTGTTTGTATGCTCCACAAATTGATTCACAGAGAAAAAAGTGAGAACTTATCTGAACTGATTCACTGGATCTGTAACAAAATTATTATTATTATTATTATTATTATTATTATTATTATTATTATTATTATTATTATTATTATTATTATTATTATTATTATTCTTCCTCATCATCATCATCATCATCATCATCATCATCATCATCATCATCATCATCATCATCATCATCATCATCATCATCATCATTCTTTAATGTTGGTTGTTGAACACCAGCCTTCCCCAATGTCTTGTTCTAAGTGTAAGACACGATGAGTGATGAACTTTACCCTGTTATGTTAGCCCATAATGTGTTTGTAAAGGTGGATCTTAGTCTGGCAGCTCAGTCTTAGCCTCTTTGACAATATAGAAAGTACTTGGTACAGTCCAAGGCTTCTTCACGGCATGTAAGCTTTTTGATTACTTTCATTAAAAAAAATATCATTTACTTGGAGCTTCAAAAATGACATCCACTTTCATTGATTGTCAGATGTGATGGACTCCAAAAAAACAAATAATCAGATTTTGATTGCATCTGTTGAAAACTATACTCTTCTTGAAGCTTTGAAAATTTTATTTTATGCATTTGATGCCAGGAAATATGGTAAGTTTTAAATTTTATTTTTTCAAGGACAAATAGTCACACTTTCTCTTAAATCAAAATAGTTGTCCTTCTGTTTAAAAATGAAGTGTAACTACTGGTCAATGAAAAAAGGTCATCAGAGTTTGAAAAAAGGGTAAGACAAACCAAAAGCACTTTATCTACCTAGGACAGCAAATCTTCGTGAAATCCTTAAAAGGAAAAGAAATCAAGTGAAGAATCTCTCTAAGTTGGTAAGCTTTTGACAGAGCTAGCTCAACTTTCAAGAAATCCTATTAACTTTAGAAAGAAGGATCTAAAACCAATGCATCCATAATCACCCATGGAGCTGAAACATGGAACCCAACCAAAAAATTAGCCTTCAAACTGAAAACTATGCAATGTGCACAGGAAATAACCATGCTTAATACCACGTAGAGAGATCATAAGATATCATAATATATCAGAAAACTATGGTCAGAGATATCATAGAAACCATAGAAACCTCAAATGGCAACAGGCTGGTCATGTTGCAAGAATGGCAGGCAACTATGAACCCTTTATCTAATCCACATTGTTGAGAGGATAGGAGCTTTGGTTAAGCGTATCTACTTACCTACTTGGTGGTTTCGAGTTCAATCCCTGGGTCTGGTTTTGCACAAAAAATCATGTATTCTGGTTCAGTATAAGACATAGACAATCAACAATGCGAGGATGAATCAATTAGAAAGAATTAACTGATATGAAATATACCCAGGTATGGACAATGGGATGAGAACAATCTACTGCCATGAATTGGATAAAGGGTTTGGTTTGAAATTCCCTGATAGTTATGGATTATGACAGACACCTAAAGAAGACTGGAGAGGGCAATGGTTGAATTGTTGAATCAAAAAAAGGGAACTAGTTGAAATATATCTGTATGTAATAATGATAATTCCTCGCATGAGAAATTCAGACAAAAGACCCATACAGATGTTGATGTGTCAGAAACTCATATGAGGGATCAAATTGTTTATAATCAACAAAATTGTTACTATCTGATCTGCCTATAATCAGTGATTAAGAAACTGATTTGATAATCGAGGCTGCGTGATGAATACAAGTAAATAGTTTATCATCAAGGGAATTGCAAGGACAAGGTATCCATAAAACAAATTGATTATCCTTTTCACATAGCTTATTTGTGTCAGGATGAAGAGGGTCACAGTAATAGCCTAATTATCTGATGATAATTGGCTTAGCTCTGAGGGGAAGATACTGAACAAGTAGTCAATAGGTATTTATTTTAGAGTAGTTTCTTCCATCTCAATTTTAGTTGCTCTTCATGGGTACTACTCAGACCATCAATCTAAATGGCAGTAAAAATGAGTTTTCTGTGAGTCTAGAATTTACATTCCTTTTGCTTTGGGAAGCCTGATAATCCATACCAGCTGCTCTGCCATTTGAGCTACAAAAGACCCATAGCCAGCAGAAAATCAAACCTAAGTATTTAAACTTACCCTTCATTTTTTCATATTTTTCTGATGTTATTTTTATGTTTACAAGTAGTATTTAGTAGTGGTAATATTAACTTGAATTTTCATCAAATGGAGCATTATCAACCATTATCTACTACTCAGTTAAAGATATTATTACTACTACTAATATTACTGGCGTACATAATAAAATAATAACAAATATAGTGCTGAGTTCTGGTGTAAATATATAGCATCTTAAAAGTTAGATTTGAACTTTTGGGTTTTCTCACTCAAGCAGTACAGCAATTGGTATAGATAATCAGTCTTTAGATTTATCCCTTAATTCTGATTTGCACAGTTTACTAAGGGCTGTAGACTGACATTCTGAGTAGTTGCAATAAAAAGCCGCTAAAATTAAGATGACAGTTCTAGTAAAAGAAATTTAATGGCTGACATTGCTTCATCTGATAAAAAGTAAATCAATTTAATGTCACAGTCATTGAATATGTTTAGAACTCGACAATGCAATGATTTTTGTCTCAATTTGTCAAATGATCGAGGAATGGATATCCAAGCATTATTTGTAGCAGTGGTGGGTTTTTACAGGGCAGGGGTTATAGCCCAATGTTCAAGATGATTCATCTTACAGGGTTGAAAGGCTCTGAATACCTGGCTATTTACCCACATGTGGGGTGGGAGGTAAATTCATACCATTCCTGAGAGCATTCCATTCCACGTGCTGTAAACTGTTCACACCTCAAGTTCATCCATAGAAATGATAAAAATATTACACACATCGTTGTACGAAAGTTGGAACTGTTGATGTACATGAATGAATGGGTCGGTAGGAATTGTCATAAACAATGTGGGTTCATAGGAAAGAAAATAAGCAGTACGTATATTATAAACCATCAACCAGCATTGTCAACTAATGCTGTCACCATAAGTTTCTCAAGTTTCCAAGCTGATCTGTCTTGATGGCAGTGTATCACATGTATCACATATAGAGGTTTCACCAAATGGAGCAAGAGGGCAGAAAATCAAAACATTTACTTCTTATTATGTCGAGAAAAAATGTATTTTGTTTTTTGAAATTTTCTCCATAAAAGATTTTGTGGGGGTTCTATTTACAATATGAGTTCATCCTAAATTGGTGGATCTGTGGACAGTAGAGACAGCATGTTCTAGTGGGGAGGAAGTGGCATACTTACATTGCAGCTACATAGCAAATTAGCTAGCAAGGAGGAAATCTATTTGATAATCTGCTTCTTTTTTTGTTCAGTGTACTCTATGCTAGTTGAATGTTAGGCTTGCAGCTTTAATCATCATCATTAATCCAGGTAGAATCATAACTGGATCTGTAGATAGTGAAGTAATTAATGATTGTAGAGTTAGTGTGTTTAGGGATGTTTTATGAGATCTCCATACTTTAATGCAGCCTCTCTCAACTGGGTTTCAGCAAGAGCTTGTTAGGGGTTCTACTGATAATATTATACATGCTTGAAAAAATCACCTGACTTCATGGGAAGTGGTAACCACACACACTGTATGTACATAGGAAAGACGGTTGTAATATATGTATCATTATTATCTACATTAAATACATCTTATTCACACCGAGTGAGAATCTAACTAATCTATTTTGGAACCTCCTTTCTCAATTCCTGACCTTATTCTATTTCTGTTTGTCATAGGATCTGATATCTCAGCATATAGAGCAGCTTTTTTCAACCTGGGTTTTGCAGAACTCTAGGGTTACACAAAAGGTCATCAATAGTTCCATATAGATATATAGAGAAAAAAGATATAGGAAACGACAAGTGTTTTGTTAGCTTCGACACCTAAAAAGTTAATAATCCATCCTAGTATAAGGCTAATAAATTCCAAAAATTCACTTTGATTAATCCAGATTCGTACACACACACACACATACACACATACACACACACACACACACTCACACATTCACACACTGTAGGTTATATGTAAGAAGGTAGTAAGCAAGCATAAAATTATTATTATAGGAATAGAGAGAAAAATGAACTAATTTATTTCACAACCTGCATCTTTTTTGCAAATTCCTGTCTGTAAATGTATCTGATTGGTACTACTTTTAGTCTGCCAAGTATTCTATACAAAGAATTCCAAATGATATCACAAACTCTGTAATTGCTGTATATTTCCTTAGAAACTCCCTATTCATTAGATTGTACCACATAGAGAGTCAGATTTATAATTATATATGCAAACTGAGAGCTATTTCTGTCACAAATAGTATCAGTAGCAGCCATCAGCCAGGCAACACCAAACATCATCAGTGGTCCCCAGCAGTAGCCTGGATGAGGACTGAGTGTAGGTCTGTCACACTCATATTGATTCGTGGCCTTTATCTTTAAATATATATAAGCTATAAAGAGTGGCTTACATACTGTGAGTACATAGGAAAGAGAGTAGCAAGCATGCATATAATTATTATATATATTAAATTCACACCTCATTCATACAGGAACTCTATTCAGTAACCTGCTTTTTTTCAATTCCTGACCTCTTTATTCTGTTTCTGCTTGTCATATCATTTGTTGTTTTTCATCTGCAAATTATTCTGTGAATCACCAAAGAGAATGATCCATGAAGACCCAATCATTTTTTTGTAGCTATTGTGGGTTTTTACAGAGCCGGGGTGCTAGCTTGATGCCCAAGATGGACTGCCTTACAGGACTGAAAAGCTCCAACAACCCTGCTATTTACTCATAGCTCAGGGAGAAGAGATGGATCCAAATGCTTCCTAAGGGCCTTAAAATGAAATGAACTGTCTCAGCTGGAGTTTGAACTCAGTTCACTGATTACATTCTCTGTGCTGTAAACTGGTCAAACCTCCAAAATAAAAATATTACCCACACTGTTGTGTGAAAGCTGGAATCATTGATGGCTTTGAAGAGGCAATTTGTATGGGTGGGTAGGAAGGGACATACACAGTTAGTTCTTAAGAAAGAAGGTAGCAAGCAAGCATATAATTAAATATATCAAATATACACCTCATTCACATGGAGCGGAAATCTAACTAATCTATTTTGTAACCTTCTTCCTTTTCTCAATTCCTGACCTCTGTATTTTGTTTCTCTGTGTGTCATAGTATCTGATATAACTGCACAAAGAACAGCCTTTCTCAATTGGAATTCCACATAAATTTCATACGTACCTGACTTGTTTTTTTGTTCATATTGCTAATAGATTTACTAACTCAATTTCCATTATTGTTATCAACTTTTATGGCTACAATTTAACTTCATCTTAATTTTTCAGTTGCTTTTCATTTTGCTCATGCAGGCTTCCTTTTTGTAGTGAGTTAATGGCATTGATTGGAAATAAATAATAAGCTTCAGATAAGACTTGAATTCACGTCTCTCCTGGGAGTGCAGATTTATGTTCTATCGCTTTAAAAATTTAGCTACTGAAGTCAACTGGCAAACAGAAATTCAAATCAAACCCTTGAACTCATTGCCTTTACCCATCCTTCACTTACATCATTTTCATTAATTAAGACCATATCTATAGGAGACAATGTGTGCAGAAGAGGCAGTGTTCATTAGTAGGTAGGAAGTGGTACACACACACACACACACACACAAATGTGCACTCATTGTAGGTATATAAAAAAGAAGGCAGCAAGCAAGCATGTGATTATTATCTATATTAAATATACACCTCATTCACGCAGAGTGGAAAATAAACTGATCTTTTTATAACCTGATTTTTTAAAAAAAGTTCATATTCCTGTGAGTGTTGTGTATGATTGATGCCGTCAATGTGCAAATTATTCTGAGGACTCTTCAAAGAGGAAAGGAAAAAATTCCTTGCTCAGGTCTTCATGCATCAAATAATTTGACCTTTCAGAAAATTCATGGAAATCTAGCAGCTGCTGCCTCCCTTGAATGATGCCACTCCAAAATAGCAATTATAGGTTCATCTAATAACCTTTTATGCATTTTTTATTCACCTACTTTGAAAATAAGTATGCCCTTATGCTGGCTATGGCAGCCCCTACCCTGCCTGAGCTTCATATATCTCAGGCTTCTTTGAAGTCTTCCCAAAAATAGATCAAATTTAGAAAAATAATTAATGTTATTGGTGTTGGAGTTATAGCTAATGGAACTACATAAATGAAAATTAAGACTTTTACTCTTCACTATGCCAAGAAACAGTTTTTTGTTTTTTTAAAATTCCCCTACCCCGCCAAACAGAAAATTTTTAGTGAAAGATTCAATTGACAATGTAGTTTTTTTGCTAAATTTGTCCTTTAATTCCTTAGTGTCTGGCAGCATTCTGGCTTGTTTTTTGAAAATTCAGACTTTTATAGTGATCACTACCCAACAAAAAGTAAGGAAAATAATCTATTCATTAATCTACCCTTTTTCCAATTTTTAATTGATTACTTTCAACATTGTTTACTGCCAAAAGCATGTGACAGTTTGTATTAAGTAACTAACCAGGCCTGTTTTCTTCATAAATAACAATGATCACAGTAAAAGCCAGGTGAATTCAAATTCACAATGCGCACATGAGATAATCATGCTCAACCTTACATGGAGAGATCACAAGACAGCATAATATATCAGGAAGAAAATGGGGGTCCGAGACATCATAGAAACTATTGAAAAATTCAAATGGCTATGGGCAGGCCATGTTGCAAGAATGAAAGACAACCGATCGACATCATGACTCACAATATGGTTCCCCAGAAATCACATGCAAAACCAAGGCTGAGAGATGAACTTGACTAATTCAGAAAATACTGGCTTTGTGACACCTATGATAGAGAAGTATGGTGAATCCTGAGGAAACCTTCCCCAGGATTCATCACACTTCTCTATTGTGAACATTTCGGAGCCAATACTTTCTAATTTTTCTAGTTTATCTCTCTGTCTAGTACTCTGCTGGCTTCAGTTGCACATTTGATCTGTGGGAATCCATGTTGTGAGTTGTGATGTCCATTAGTTGCCTGCCCTTCTTGCAACATGACCAGCTCATTGCCATTTGAGTTTTTAATGGATTCTTTGATGTCTCTGACTTCTGTTTTCTCCTGGATATACTTTGCTGTCTTGTGATCTCTCCATGTGAGGTTGAGCGTAATTCTTTCATAGCTAGTTTCATCTACTGACCTATACTTTTTCCATTGATCCTTTCATCAAATCATCATAATCATATGTCTTTTATGTCTGTCATTGAACAAGATTCACTAGACCTCTCTATCACAGAGTCAATATCTAGTGAACTTGTTAAGTTTGTCATGTCATCTTATTTTTTGCCTGTCATACTTTCACACATGATCTCTGGGATCCAGGTTGTGTTTAACATAATTGCAACATTTTTTCCATTCAATTTATAGAGGAGTTCCATTATTTTTTAATTCTATTTCTTTGAAAGAGTTCCACTGTCAATTACTAACAGTTACAAATGGTCCATGAATTTGAGAACTTTGTATTTGGCATTCTATTTGTAGAAGATTAGATGCCCCATCTATATAGTTACATTTGAGCTGAATGTTTGTTGAGATGGTTTTCTATTTCTAAAGCCATTTTGAGTTAGAATCAATATTCCAATCACAAACTTTCCATCTTTGTAATTGAAGTGTATTCTTTGAGAATCAGAACTCTCAAAGCAAATCCATTCCTTGCCTCAAAGTTAACATGGTAGCTCAAATAATTTCCTCATTCCACCCCCACTTGAGTCCATGAGGCATGCAGTCTTGCAGATCAAGCATATTTCTTTAGAGTTTTGAAGATATGGAATTGAGACTTTTTTTTCAGAGGAAGACAGAATCAGTTGAATAAGAACCAAAATGAAAGGAATTAGGAAATTTAGAAAATTGTGATTCTATAAATGTTTGAGATGGAAATTTTCTTTTAAAATCAAAGGACAGAGTTTCATTATTCTGAGTTCTCAAGGGATTCTATTCATATTCATCAAGTGGGTATCATAAATTTTACAACATGACACATATATCTCAAGAAGTTGTGTTTCAGTACTCCCTCTAGCCAGATGAGCCTCTGCTGCACATGAACATTCTGTTAATATTTGGATGATTTTTTTGACTTTGAAGACAGTGAAAAGGTTAAAAAAACTGCAGATTCCCCAAGGGTATCAGTGAGAAGCAGAAAATAAGCATCCATCATTATTGATATAAATAACAATGCCATTCTGAAATCTGAAAAATTATTATTTCAAGCTCTTTAGGAATTCCATCTATATCCACCAAGTGGGTATCACAGATTTTATAACACAACACAAGAATACCATTTAAATTTTTTTTACTAATATTTCTTTCATATTGATTTTAGTTGCTTTTCATCACAACTTACTCAAACTGTCAGTCTATGGCAGTGAGTAAATAGCACAGATCAGAAATCAAGTCTCTCTTTGAGGCTCAAACTCACATCCCTTTTGCCTGAAGAAGCCTGGTTCTCTAGATTAGCAGCTCTGCTACTTGAGTTACAAAAAATTTAATGTCAGGCAGAAGCTCAAATCTAATCCTTAAATCTACTATTTCATTCTTTCCCAATCTCTCTCAATGCCATATTTGTTATAGCTTTTATACTGCAGCAATATTATCTAGAATTATCTTTATTAGATGAAGTATTGTTATCAATTTTTGACAAGTATTTTCTTTCATTAGACAATGCTTCATGAAATAAAGGGTAAATGAAGACAGGTCTGATAGGTCACTCAGTAGTAACTGTCACGTGACCAACGTTTTCTCACTGCCCACCTTGGATCAATTAAAAATTTGGAAAAAGGAGTTATAAATGAATAAGTTACTTCTGTTGCCTTTTGTTGGGTTGATTATCTCTATAAAAGCCTGAAATTTAAAAAAAATAAGCACAAAAGCTGAAAAACACAAACTAAGGGATCACCATAGCAGAAACCTACATTGCAAATTGAACTGAAAACCTATTGATGGGGGAGTTCTAAAATACAACAGAAAAAAGTAAAAAGAACTTTTTTTTCTTTACATGATAAGGAGTAAATATTGAAAATTTTAGCCCTCTAGCTCAATTCATGCAGTCTGTATGAGTGATAGATACATAGATATGTAGCCAATCAGCCAGACCAACTTGAAAACTGAAGAAACTCATATTGACAATTTAGGGCTGACAATTTTTAATAATATTACAACACAAGAAATTTTGCCTTGAAAAGTTATTTTCAACATCAAAGAGTTTGTAGGATTTACTGTTTGTGCAACAAGAAATACAACCTTAACCTTATTTGATAAACTTCAGGGAATTTCAAACTGAACTCTCTATCTAATCTGTGTGGTTGAATCCATGGAGTAGATTGTTCTCATCTCATTTTCTAATCTTTATTCTAAGAGATATCTTGTAAACCCATTGATAGCAGATTAACATTGATATTATCAGATTGAATTAAAAATAATTTTGTCGAGTTTTTTTTAAATAATAGAGCCATGTTTGATGAAATGTGCCTCCAAATCCAATTAAAAGATAAGAAAGGATATATATATATATATATATATATATATATATATATATAAAAATAGAAAAAACTACTCCAATTGACATAACTAAAGTTCTAGAAAAACACGAAGACATGTGGATCAACAAACTTAAAACCCTGTATCCTAATGGATTAAATACTAAACTGAACAACCCTCACCACACAGAACCCTAATATACACAACTCCTATCATTAATATTCTCACACCCACATCTAAGACACATTCAATAATGGAAGCTTCAAAGTCACCCAGACCCATAGGAAAAACTTCACCTTAGCCTGTTATAACCCCTGTCCAAATCATAGCCAAAACATTTTCAGTAACTTTTAAGGTTGATACCTATGTAGCTCCTTGACCTCACCAGCCCTCCTTCTACACTACCCCAAACATACCAAAAAGTCCAACTCCACATCACTACTCCCCATCTTGACACACTCTGCCCTCCCCAAGACCAACTGCTGCTGCTTTACCAAAGTCCTGATACCTGCTGGTCATTCTTCCATTCAGCAGGAGGCCTCTAGTAGCCCTGACAAGGAAACTTACCCACAATGCATAGCCCCTGGCAGTGGACTCTGGTTCCACATGGTACATTTTGATAGACACTCACACAGCACACACCACTGATGATGGGAAGAATCCCGAAACATGTATGGACTATTGACATATAAGGATTAATAAACCTTACCACCAAACACTTCACTTCCGAGTCTGTCTCACTCTCTAAAGTACACATTATATATATATATATATATATATATATATATATATATATATATATACATATATATATGCATACACATGTGTCAATATGTGTATATACTCATAAGTACAGCGGTGGCTGTGTATGATAAGTACTAAATACACCACTCTTAAAAAGTTGATATTTTTGTTATTTTTAGCACTACAATGCTCAGTTGTTTTTCAATCTTGAAGCATGAACACTCTGCATTCTGATTCTGATGTGTGATAACTGACTCAATTTTGATTGCAAATGATTGGAGAAGGATTGGAATCATGTACCCAACATAAAAGCACACAATTAATGGAATGTTCCGCAGGGTCATTCATATGTAAACACGCATATATGATAAAAAAGATGTGTGGATATGCATATTTGTGTATGTGTATATGTTGAATTAATGCAAGAATTCCCCATACATTCTTTGGGCAATATTAATAAAATCTCAGAAGTGTCTTTGATGTTTACCCAGTTCTTGCACATGTTTACTCTTCAAGAGTTATTTGCAGATAAGATAATTTGATAAATTTACTTCATTTTGCTTGAAATTATGACTGAACAAAATATAAACATTCAACTCTGTCTATAACTAATTTTTATTCTGGGTAACAATGCAAGAGAAGTTAAATAATGGACTGCTTGTGCTGATCATAATGATGTATTTGGTGTAAGCAAAGTTTGGGAAATTAGTTTTTGAGCTCAAAAACAAAGAGCACTCTGTAAAACCTAAGAATTTGCTGAATAGAACAAAACTATGGTCAAGTGCTAAAAACCAATAATGGAAGGGAGAAAGAAAAAGGGATACCTAAGTGAAAGAGAAGGAATTATAAGAAAAAAAGATGAGAGATATCTTATAAAGAGATATCTAAAGAGATTCTTGTGGGTTTTGTTTCATTTATTATCCAGCCTGTGAGCTACATACCATTGTTATAGCACATGCTGAATCAATTTATTCTATTACGCTCTGTTATAATGGTGATGGTACCGTATCCATTGGCTTCTTCTCACCTGCTTTTTTCTCTTCAACTTCTGTTGTGGCTTCAAGCAAACCACCACAAAAGACTCACTCCAGAGACAATAGTATTTTTCTCTTTGTTTATCTCTGTTTGTAAGTTTTCTTGGTTTCATTGTCTTTCCCAACACAACATTATGTAACCTTCATATTTTTCAACTGTAATTTTGATCAGTATGGAATGAGTTGACGGCATATAGACATGAATCAATGCAACTATCTGTGAGGTCTGTTAAGTGGGGAAGGAAGTATTTTCTGATTTATCTTTTTAATGAGATGAAGAGTTGTCACCCACTATCAATTTTTGACCAACAGTTTCTTCCATCTTCACTTTTATTGTTTCTTTTTATCACACTTGAATTAGACCATACCTACCACATGTATATAAACAGCGCAGATCAGAAATAAGCTCTCAGCAACATTCATACTCCCATCCCATTTACCTGCACAATATATTGTGTGTGTATATATATATATATATATATATATAAATATATATATAATATATATATATATATATATATATATATATATATATATATATATATATATATATATATATATATATACGCACACAATACAAATCAGGAATATGATACAATATAATATAATATGATATAATGTAATACAATATTCGATGTGGTTGCTTTTTGATGGGCTTCCTTACATCATTATATAAATATGTATTTATATATATTTATAAATAGATACATACACTCATGTACACATACACACGAGCTCTTATGCTCTTATTCCAGCTAAAACTGTCATGCTCGCTCCATACTCATGCCCGTGGAAAAGCCATGAATCTATTTCTCCATGTGCTCTTACCTAATGTTGGATATCTTAACAAAATATCTTATTACTGATATACCATGATGGTTGAGAACTCAGGTAAACCACTTTTCCTCAACTACCTTACCTGCTTATACAGTAGAAGCAAATAGCTGATACTCTCATAATCAACCTTGACTGGGCCTAAACATATAGATGTAAATATTTTTATAAATGGTTTACATATACAATGCACATCAAAGCAATTTTATTACTTAGATATCCAATTGTGTTCAATCCTGGTCATTTTGATTTGACATGCGTGTTCTCCAGGTAAAAGCAAGGGATACATTGTGATAGATAGCAGGGTGGGAGAAAGAGAAAAAGAAGAAGGGAAAATAACACAAGAGATCCTGATAGAAAGAAAGAAAAAAAAGAGAGAGAGAGAAGAATGAAAAAAAGAGAGTGAGATAGAGATCAAAAGATTAAAAGAGGCTGCAAGAGAGAAATATTCAAGAATGAAATAAATAAAGAAAAAGGGATTTAAAGAAAGAAGAATATAAGAAAAAGAGTAGAAGATGAGTGTGGAAGAGAGAGAAGGAGCAAACAAAAAGTGATGAAAAGCAAGGCGTAAGAGTGAATGAGTGGAAACCACCATTCATTTTCCCTGATCACTTGGCACTATATTTGGTATTGTTTTACACACACTAGCTGTATTAATAGTGGCAATATTATCTTGATTTATCTTTTATCAGGTGAAGCATTATCAACCATTATTAATTTTTAAGTAGTATTTCTTACATTTTCATTCAAGTTTCTTATCGTCACAATTACTCAGACTGTCAGTTTATAGCTGGTAGTTAACAGCATAAATCAGAAATAAAGAATAAGCCTCAGGTGAGACGCACTGCTCATTCACTGCTGTACACTGACATTCTAAGTTATTGCAATGAGAAGCAACTAAAATTGAGATGTAAGAAATACTAGTCAAAAATTAATAATGGTTGAAAATGCTTCATCTAATAAAGAATGAATCAAGATAATATTAGAGAGAGTGAGAGATAAAAAGAGAGAAAAAACAAAAGTAAAAGAGCAGGAAAGAGATGAAGAAAGAGATGAAAATTAGTTACTCAGTAAAAACTGTCATGTGACCAACGCCTCTTGGCAGCATGATCAATTAAAGAATTGGAAGAGGGGATGATCAATGAATAAGTTACTTCTCTCGCCTTCTGTTGAGTAGTGATCACTAAAAACATCTGAATTTTAAAAAAAAACAAGTGTGAATGCTGCTGGACACAAACAAGGGATCATTTTAACATAAACTCACTTTACAGATTGACACCCTCCAAAAAACTCAGGTGGGGGATGGGATTTTAGAAAAAACAAAAAGATAACGTTTTTTTCTAAATATACTAAGGAGCAAATATTCTATTATCCAGCCTACTACCTCCATGGGGCAATCTGTACATGTAATAAATACATACATAGCCTGCCAGTCAGCTAACCCAACTTAAAAACTGAATCTATGTTGACTGTTTTGGTGACAGTCTTGATAGACAGTTTCTGATATGAGAGAGAGAGAGAGAGAGAGAGAGAGAGAGAGAAGAAGAAGAAGAAGCAAAAGTTAAAAGTCAGGAAGGAGTAAAAAAAGAGAGAGAAAAGTAAAAAAAAAAAGTTTCTCTCTATATCTCTTCATTGGAGAATGGACTTCATTTCAGTGTGCAGCAACTGAGTCAAGAATTAAAAGAATCTGTGACAAAAGAGAAGAAAAAAAGGAAAGAAAGCAAAAATGCTTTATTCAATTATCAGTTAAAGAAGCCTTTTGCTCAAGGATGTAAGGAATGCAATACCACATGTAATTCTCCAAGTAATCAAAACATGGAAAAGAAGAGAAAAAATATGTTAATGAAAAAAAAAGTCATCAGAGTTTTTTTTATTTAGCCAAACAGACTTTGTGAAGGGGATCGACAGAAATTCAGTGAAACAATTTATGAGTATATTCACACACGCATACATGAACACCCCCCCACACACACACACATACACACACACAATCAGGTACATTAACATAAAATTAAAAACAAACATATACATTTGTATACATTTATGAAACAGTCTGTAAGCATGTTATGTATATATATATATATATATATATATATATATATATATATATATATATATAGATATAGATATAGATATAGATATAGATATATATATATAGAGAGAGAAAGACAGAAAGAGAGAGATACTGCTTGATAGCTGAAGGAGTTGAGTATTTCTCATTATAAGCCGTGGTTGATGTACAAATTTTGTACTGATCTAAACTAAACTTCACACACACACACATATACACACACACATACATACACATATAAGTATATATATTTATGAAGGTGGAGCAATAAGTCTGTAGTCTGACATTTATTAACTGAAGTTTGATCTGAAATTTCCATTGTATAATATCTGGTCTATGTGAGTAATGGAGATGTATTGGGTTTAGTGCCAAGAAAGCATAATTTTGAAAAAATAATACTTCACATTTTATTGTGGGGATTTGTTTCTCAGGTTTTGGAATAATTGCTGAGGAGAAAGATTAGCACACTATTGTAAGACAAGTTATCTTTTTTCAGGCACTATCATAATGTCTTGCTAAGACGATTCATCCTGTCTGTGGCAGCAAACAGGTTAATAACAAGTCTTGCACAGAATTTCTCACAGAGTTTAGAATTAAGGTGCCACAGCTCAAGTTGAAGAGATGTAACTAAGTACAAACATCATATATTTAGACCATCAATAAGTTGAAATAATGTTATGGAGGACCTAGGAGATGGATTCAATTTATTCAACACATATGTAAACATTTATTTTCACATGGTTTCCATTAACAAGAAAATGTGACGATGTCTGTTTTTCCTTCTTTTACAAACAAATCATTTAATTTTAGGTCTAAAAATAAATGAAGAAATGAAGAAAAAATTTTTTGACCTATTTTTGTATGCTCAACTTAATAAATAGAAACAGTTGAGAATTTGAATAGACAATTTTTCTGTATATCTAGGTATGCCTTTTTGTCCAAGTTTTTTTCTTTCTTTGTCAAATAATTTTTCAAAATTTTGATCCAAGAGAAAAACAAGAAAAATTTTTAGATCTCCAAAAAGCCAATGAAAAATGAAAGACATTTTTTTAAACTAATTTTTGTGTGCTGAGAGCTAAATATAATGAGTTTGAATAGGTGAAGTGGATTTTTCAGATTCTACAGTGTTTTTGTAAATCTAGATATGTTTTTTGACCAATTGTTTCCATTGGATTAATTAGTATTAAAGATTTTCTTAGCTTTCTAGGGAAGCTCACTGAAACATTTGGAAGTCACCATAGAGCATTGATATGCTTCCAACCAAAATTTAATGGCACGATTATTTGTTCAATGATCTTATCATCATCGACACTTGCATGTTATTTTCATACAATAAGCACTTGGAGGTCTTTACTGGTGAGTTTCTCCAGTCCAGCAAAAATTTTTATCAGTTCATTCATCTTTTAGATTACAGTTCAGGTATTAATAAGTTGAAATGATGGCATGGTGGAATTTGAAGATGGATTCAATTTACTCAACACATGTGTAAACAGTTATCTGCATAAGGATTCCATTAACAAGAAAATGGGACAACATCTGTTTTTTCTTCTTTTATAAACAAATTGTTCAGTTCTAGATCTCAGAGAAAGAGAAAAGAAATTCTTATCTGGAAAAACAAAAATGAAAGAAATTTTTTGACTAATTTGTGCGTGCAAACAGTAATGACCAAAAAAGGTGAGAATCTAAATAGACAACTCTTTTTGTGAATCTACAGATGTCTTTTTACTCAAGTGTTCTCATGAAATTATTCAGTATTAGGTATTTTTTCATTTTTTTCAGGAAGATTGTAGTAGCATAGAGTAATTATAAGCAAACTTATCTCTAAGTGATTACATATGAACTCATTCTTCCCTCTTTTTCTTTCTCCAACACTCCAGTCTGTTGTTTCTCCCACTATTCCAATCTCCGTCAACTCAGCCTAAGATGCCATTACCACCATTTTTAGGTCTTGGAAAACTCTCAAATTTTTCCTGCATTAATTAATGGTCATTGGCTTTTGTCTTTATGTCATTTTCAAATCAAAGAAAGTTTGTGATGTGTATAATCACTCACTCATGTACTGATAGCTCAAGCTTTACTTTATAGCCAACCTGATCAAACATATCAAAAATATCTGTCCAAGTAAGCTGGGCTTGCTTGGAGACTTAAAACAAGTGTTCAGAGTCTCTTGGGACCAACTTTGCAGAGATGAGGACTGTGTCATCAGTTTTGGTGTTCCACCCTCCTGAGTTGAATGGAGACATTTTTGTGATGATGGCAACCTCTGTACAGTCACTTTTGGGATGTAAATCCCTGGAGTCTCAAAGGGACGATAGCAGGCATTGCATCTTGCTCAAGGGTGACCTGAAATTCTTCAAGGCCAGAGCATTCAGCTTCCGGAGGCATTTTACAAACCTGTATATCCATAGAATGTATCATTAAGAGTACTTTACATTTGGCAAAATTTACACAGAAATGTGTTTGTGCATAAATAGCAATTCAGAATACAAGGCCAATCAAAATACATATACAAGAATAACATTTTCATTGCTTTGTATTTTAGAGTAACTCTAAGCCGAAAGTTTCTTCTCACATTACTCTGCTCCTCCCTGCATTTAAATGTTACACTTTCAGTAATAACATAAGGGAAAAGTAAGGTTGTTTAATGAGAAGGTAGGAGGAGAGAGAGGACAGAAAAGGAAGTTAGGTAGCTTATAAAGAGTGTAAGAAGGGTATGGACAGAAAAAGAAGTATAATAAGAGAGAAAGAAGAGACAGGGAAGAAAAGAAAGTTAGGTAGTTTACTAAAGGAGGAGGAAGATTTCCATATCTCAAACTAATCCAAGTTTGTGCAACATTCAAATAAAATCATGAACAGGCAACAAAGATTGGAAGAGATAAGAGAGTGAATGAAAAGATACTGGCAAAGGAAGAGAGCAGAATCATGAGATAATAGATAATTTTAGCAATCAACATCCATGGAATTCCTATAGATCAAGTCAGTCAATAATGATGAAATAAAAATATTGAAAAAAAAAGTTTACATTCAAGCACAAAGAACAAAAGCAGAATTCACTCTAGATATGGAAGATGAAAAAAGTTTTGAAAACTGCGAACATCACTATCATTATAGATTGAATGAAAATCAATTCTTATACGACAACGATGGAGAGGAGGTTATTGTAAAGTGTTCCTGGATCCTCCCCAAAACTTAATCAATTCTTCTATAGCCAATGGCACAGCTTTCCACAAAACATCATTCACATTCATGGTGAACTTTTGAAAATATGGACTAACAGACAGACAAACACGAGTGAATACATATAACTCATCCAACTTTGTTGGCAGAGGTAAATAATAGAATGATAATGTCAGAAAATGTTTACATTTAAGAAGGAATGAAAACAGAATTCACTCCAGATGTGGAAAATGAAAAAAAATTTTGAAAACAGATGTCACTTCAGAGCAGATCATTTCCTCGGAGGTTTTATTCGGCAGGTTTCTTGGAAAATGTTGATCTAACAGTGCAAGAATTGAGTTGGGTAAACAATGCCATAATTCTTGAATGGAACCCCCCATGTTGAGCCTTGGATCATGTCGTAGAGGTGGGATAGAGAAATGTGATTACCTTGTGAGGGGTTGATGCAAGCAAGGGAAAAAATAGAGTGATGAAAATTGACGTAGGGAATACACAGACAGTGATGAAATAACCATTAGGTTGAGTTGGCTCAAGTTTAAAGGCCTGGGAACCAAAAGATGCAGACGTTATGTAGATGTACAATTTTAAAGAAAACAAAATCTAAATTGATAAAAGTACTGTAATTGATTCAAAAAGTTTATGGTATTGTACATGTAATACATTATACTTAGTGCAAGAAACTAAGTTGTTCAGAATGATATCACTTTATTCTATTCAACAAAGGGTGGGGCAGGGGAAAGGTCAGAAATGGGAGCCTTACTAAAACTCAGCCTAGGGACCTGGGTGATAGATAATCTATCCCAGGGTTCAGATATGATATAGGAGAAAGAAAGAAATGGAGAAGGTACAGATATTAGAGAGGAGAAAGAAAGGGGTAGAAAGAGGAGGTACAGATAAGAACTGGGAGAAAGAAAAAGAAAAATGGTTGAAAGAAAGAAAGAGAGACAGGAAATAATAAAGATAGCTAGAAGAAGATTAGAAGTGAGAGAAAAGCAGAAAAGAAAGAAAGGTGAGAAGATAGGAGTAGAAGAGAGAGAGAGAGAGAGAGAGAGAGAGAGAGAGAGAGAGAGAGAGAGAGAGAGAGAGAGAGAGAGAAAAGAGAGAGAGTGAGAGAAAGGATAGAAAATTTCATACATGTGTGAAAAAAAGTGTGATTAAGCTTTTTCATATTCGACAAGTATCGAGAGCAAGGGCAGAAATTGTCTCCAAATTGTGGAAGATGAAATTCGTTTTGACCATAAATTAATTATGTCGCAAAAAACAAAGAAAAGTTTAGCATCAAATAGAACAACTTACAACTAATGTGTGAATTAATGTTAAAAATTGACTTTTAATTTTATTCATATTGCTAATAAATTTCCAAACTTTATTTTCATCAATAAAGACTCTACCTTAAAAACTGTTTTCCTTTGAATTAAACAAGTTATTTGATAATTTTGTTGTATATTTGCCATTTATTTTTTTTATATAAGTACATTAAGTTTATGAAAAACTTCAATATTTTGAATGATAAGCTAAACAATGTTTTTTTAAGGGAAACTAATCTTTTTTTTTTGTTGAAGACCCAATTTTCACAAAAAGAAATTGAAATAACAAATGTGCTTTTGAAATGAACAAATATAGGATGAGGTGTGGCCCAGTTATTTACAGCGCAGAGAATACACTCAGCAATCAAGTTCAAACTTCAGCTGAGACAATATGTGTGTACTCTGCTTAGGATAAAAGTGTCACTCCACTGCATTTCTGCCTAAGATCAGAGTGCAGTATCTGTGTGCTCTCTAAAAAAGAGTTACACACACACACACACACACACACACACACACACTGGCAAAAAAAATTATGCAACACTCTTCTAACATTCAAATTGAGCACTCTGGTGGATGGTGAATTATGATGTATTTGTAAAAAAAATTACGGCCCAATTCGGTCCTACTGTCCGTCCTTTTCTGTATAGAGAAGGGGTAGAATACTGGACTCCTCACCTGAAGTGAACACTAAATATAACAAAAGAAATTTCTTTTACTTGCATGAGAATTCATCAAGAACAAAATAAGATACATCAAAGGTAAGTGAAAACTGGGAAAAACAGGAAGCTTTTTGCCATTAGGCAGAGAATTAAAATATAAAAATTGCAATAACACTATGCAAATCCTGAAACTATTTCATGTAAGATGTTCACATTGTTTGACTATGAAAATTCATCTAGCTTAGGACATGAAAATTTCATGAAAATCCATCTAGTTTAAAACTAAGGTTGCAAAAACTTATTAACATCAAGTTGAAAAATGTATTAACTAAAATGTTGATTTAAAAGTAGAGACATGAAGACAATAGTCACAAGTAATCATAGTTGATGGATCCAAGAGTAGCTGGTTAGTTGTGATAATAGATTGTGTTTTTATTTTGAAGGAGTTTAGGAAGCATCACAATCGGGAAGGTAGTTACTAACAAATTATGTAATAGTTCTCATAACTACAGTAAAAATTAAATGAATAAAACACTCACACCATTTGCTTACAAAAAATTCATCTCATGAGGACAGATTGTTGCGGAGACTTTTCAGACTGTTACCTCCATCTATATTGATTATAACACTACGGTTAATATACACTATGATTCTTATATATTTCCTGAATTTCTTGTAGAACACCACAAAAGTTATGATTTTAAAATGTGTTTGGGTCAATGCTCCACTTTTTGATAGCTGTTAGTGTATCACATCTGGGCTAGTAGGGCCGAGTGGGAGCTGGAGGGCCAAAGAATGGGGCTTGAATGTTTCATGGGCGGAATTGTGTATCAAACCGATTAAGTCAATATGATATGTGCATTAATAAAATAGGTTGAATATCATTTACTAGAGAGTAAATTTAGTATGGCATGCTAAGAGGGTTATAACAGATGAAAACAAGATGGCTAAAAGATGAGGGTATCCCACAGGCCCTCATACCAAGTACATTGTGCTTAGGCACCTGAAAACCATATCTTGACTGAGGCACCATTTAATGAAACCGATTTTATCATAGACACCATTATATAAATAAAGGTTATTCAATTTGTTATAGTGTAGGAATTAACTTATGTTGTGTCAGAAAAACACTTAATTGATAATTAGACCTTCAATATTTTATATTTTTGCATCTTTTTTTCTCAATGACGCAATGACAAAACAATCTTGAATGAAACAAGTCAATGGGATAGTTAGTATATTTTCTAATATTCCCAAAGATTTGACATTGAATTACAGAGAGGTATTAATGGATCAATGAGTAGCAACGTTACTTGTGACAATAGATTGTGCTTTCATTTGGAAGGAGGTAGTTTAGGAAGCTTTAATCACACTATAATTAGTTAAGCAGTAGCTAACAAGTTTATTAATTGTTCTACTAATAATCACATGAAAAGTTTAATGCAAAAATAATTTGCTAATCAAATAATGACATGAACAATGCACGTGATAGTTCAATTATACATTGACAAAAATGATTCATTTGAAGACATAATGGCTACAAATCTATGAAATACTTCAGTACCTTTCTTATGATTTTAGTAGCAGGGTATATCTTTTACCAGTAGTAAAATTTTCATAGTTATTATCATTACTAAGGATGGATAATTGAAGCAGCAAGCTTATTTTAAATATGTTGTTACAACTTCTAAAGTCTGACATCCAGGAGCCTAACTTCCTTCAGGGTCTTATTCCCATTTACTATTTGTTTATGTTACTATCAATCCATTCTACTGATACATGTCCCAGAGTCCAACCTTCTTTTAATCAGACCAACATTTGGTCAAATGTTTTTATTCACATTTTCCATCTGTTTGTGTTTCGAACAATCCATTTTACAAGTGAAAGTCATAAAGTCCGATGAGTTTTTTAGCAGACTTGTGTAGGCCAAAAATAAAACAATGGGGATCAGCATCACTGGAAAGTGGGTATTGAAAATGTAGACAATGCACTAATTTCAAAAAGGGGAATGGTTACCACCATAAAGTAACACAAACATTAATTACTGACTTTTGATGCTAGTCATGTTAATCTGACCCAAATTTGATAAAAAAATAATTTATTCACATTTTCTATTTGCTTTTATTTCTATCAATGAAAGATACTTGAAAAAAACTTATTAAGTGTATGAGGAATGAATCACAAACGTTCTCATGAATTGTTACTGTGTGATCTAATCCAATGACCCATGTAACCTCTAGCATCTCATAATCTACCCTGTCTCAGAAACTGGGAGAGTTTAAAAGGCTAATTTCCACTTTCTCTTCTACATGTTCACTCAAGTCTGTCTGTTTGTCCACTCAATACTGTCAAAAGTTGTCAATGAATTATAATTTTATTTCATGAAAGAATGGACCATTGGCAAAAGAAAGAATTGATCAAATTTGGGGGAGGATCTGGGAATCTCATTCTGTGATTTTATCTTCAGCTTTTTGGATGAAATAACACAGAAATGACATACGGTGACATCATCATAGATTAATGTGAAAAACTGAGAAATTGTTGTTCTTCAAGCTGTTGATAATATTTCTCTGATGAATGATTATTACGAGCTTTTATCATGACATAGTCTGGCATCTGTAACCTGATTATTCAGTTTTCAGTGACAATAACATTAGAGGAAGTATGCTTTCTCTGAGTACTTTCTGGTTAACTATATTTCATTTTTTCCAAGTCTATTTGGTTTTGATAGTTGGAACACATGTGCTTTCTAGTTCCAAATGCATTAATTTTTCTTTTTGTCAAACTCCAGTGCAAAGTCTTCAGTTGACTTTGTTTTCCTACCATAACAAGAACAATAAAGACAGCACGAACAATCCTTACCAAAATGAGGGATGTAAACCCAAATGTAAAATACACATTACCCTATTGTGATTTGAACATACAAGTAACTGATTGCCAGGAGGCTGTCTCACTGATCAGTCTTAGATATTAACAAAAAATTATCATACAGATACACACAGGATTATTTCATTCTAACAAAAAATGTCTTTACACAAAAGATATGTACATCATATTATATATATAATATAAAAGTTTCAGTAATCATCTTTAGTCTGAATAGAAGTAGAGTGGAGATTGACCCTGCAGCAGCCAGTCTTGTATCATGTGTGTATGCTTTTCTAGATGACCAAAATTCCAAAGAAATATTTTATGAGTATACTTGACAATTGTGTCTTCTTTCGTTTATGTATTAATTCAAGAAATATATACTTGAGAAAATTAGGTAATATAAGATAGATTTATCCATGATATCAAAGTTTTCAACTCTAATAAGGAATTTTTCACATAATTAACAGACACTAAAATAACTGGATGTAACAAACATGCTTCAGTGCTCGAATTATTGGACCATCATAAATTATTGGACCATCTCTCAAGGTCGAATCTTGAAAAAGATTTTTAAAATATAGATTGACCTGAGACCTAGGATGAGTAATCAGTCAGATTCAAATTATGACCAGCCAGCCAGCCATTCAGATCCACTTGAAAACTAAAGAAACCTATTTTGACTGTTTTGATTGATAGTCACTAAAGAAAAATGCAGTCTAAAATTATCCAGTTGGAAAATTATGCCCTTTCTATTAACTAATTCCAAATGGTTTGGTTCTGTGGAAAGAACTCTTAGTAGAGAACTCCCTTCAAATTCCACACAGCACCACCTTCTTTGGATAGAGACCAACCTTTGGTGTAGACAGTGGTGCTTCATTTCATTTTCTCTCTGATCCCTTTTGTTCCATGATGTCGTAAAGTATCCACTTTTCTCTGTCCATCATACTTTGAGTGGAAAAGAGGGAATTTTTGCATGTTTAAGTGATTTGCATATAGGAATATGGTTTAGAAAGTTTTCACTTATGTGGAAGCCACACATCAAAGTGACTAACAAAACCAAGCTGATGCAAATATTTTGAATATATTGGTCATTTCCTGCACATTATAATACTGATTATTCTCAAGTAACCTATTGATTTGATTGCAATCAACCTCAACTGGTCTATCAGACTTTGGAAAATCATTCTATGAGAAACTATGAAATGTCATGAACCACTTTGAAGTTATAATTTCATATCAAATTGCATAGATATAGAACTGCTATACCTGGATGGTAATTATGGAAAGATGGCACAATTCAATTACATTCATCTCTTTTTATACTTCATGATTGGACGGTGGCAGATCAATATGATTGGTTCGGAAATTTTGTAATTCTGTGTGCTTGTATGTATTTTCATGGGCAAGCTTTACAGGTGTGTGAAGAAGATAGTGGTCCAAGTGAGTGCAACATTGGTCTTGTCAATTGACTAATGGCGTTGCCATGAAGCCTACCTTTACCTTTATCTACATGGAGCCCATCACTCTTCAGGCTGGTTTGAAATCAAGAGATTGTTAAGGTTTTGATTTTGTACATTTAATCATCCAGGCTATTTTTCTTGTAATTATTTCTGTTTCTTAAAATAGTCTCTATTTTATTATATTTTCCATATTTGATGGCATACAAACACCCCTTTATTTCAACAGGGAATATCAAGAAAAACAGGTATATCCCTGTATTCCTCTGATTAAAGATTAAGTCCTTCTACTCTTCCTCAAGTTCCAGTAAATGTGGGGCTGAACGATGGAGGTTACGTTTAACCATTTGAGTATTTTTTAGGGAAAAAAGGGGTGCCTACATGCTATCTAATACAGTAATATAAGTTTGTTCTGAATGAAATTACTGATTATTTTAAGCAAAATGAATTGAAAAATTCGAAGAAAAAATGATAAATTCTGAACTTCTGAAAAGGATTAATGGGGGCCTCCATAATTGAATCAAATGAAACCTATTTATTAAGATTTTTATTTTTATAGTAACACTTTGGTGATTTGAAATGGTTCAGACTGATACAATAAAGTTTGCTATTATTCTCTGACTGAGTTTTTTGACTCATTTTCTACTATATTCTTGATTGAGTAATTGATTGGCTCAACTCTCCTCTGATTTTCTAAACTGAAATTTACTCAAGGAAATTTTTGAAACCAAACCTTTACTTACAGCATTGCCACCACAAATAGAATTTATATTCCAAACAGCATCACCTCCGTCATAGCTGAGTCAAGAAAGTCTTTCATCTCATATTTGGCTAAAATTTGTGGTCAAAATAAATGAAATAAAATTTCAACTGAATATATTTTGCTTTGAGGACAACTCTGTTAGCAAGAGTTTCATTTCACAAAGTATTACAACTGCAATTAGTTTGATCCTCACTATGTGTCCCACACTTGTGGCCTTGTGCTAAAACTTGTCTAAATTTAGTTAATATCAGGAGCAACCCTTCAAATCTAGCACTCCTTTGCTTAGAGGTGTCCCTCATATTGTTCCTTGTACTAAACACACACACACTCACAAATACACTTTGCGGTTTCTTCTGTAATTTTAAATACTTACTCTTTCCATTCACACAGGTATGATATTGCAAGACATTGTTCAGTTAAAAATACAAATTTTTCAATATTGTTTCATTCAAAATTACTACTTTGATAAAGCCAAAGGGCACAGCATGTTGGTATGATGAATATGTCATATCCATATATATCTATATGTAAAAATAAAAATAATTGTCATCCACAGACAGCTGTTTGATTGTTTTACAACTCTTCAATGTAGCTATAGACTATCCATTATCCCATCCAGTACAAAAAGGTAGGATTGATACCTTCACCTCAGACTCAGAGGCTCACAACTTACCTCTACCCTACACAGAACTTGACGGTCAGTAAGGTTTAATTTAAGTAATATATTCACTCACGCATGAATTCCCCATCAACTAGAGTGTTCTATTCCTAAATTGGAAGATATATATATATATATATATATATATAATGAGTGATGGATATATATATATATACATATATATATATATGAGTAATGGATATATATATACATAAATATATATATATACACACACACACACACACACACACATATATATATATATATATATATATATATATATATATATATATATATATATATATATATATATATATATATATATAAGTGGGTGGTGTGCCATTTCTTTTGCATGCAAAATGATAATGAATTTGCTACTTGGTAAATACCAGATACTACAAACATGTCGATTTTCAAGGTAACCTCAGGAACTGAGCCAATCCCATCAAAAGTCAGAGTGACATAATATTCCCCACATTCTTAGTTGGTAGTAGATTTGTCTACTTGTAAAATCTTAGATTCATATCATACATTGATCTATTCAAACTATTGTCCTCATCTTGGTTGTTAGAGTCATAACCTTTCAGCCTTCTTCAGATACCTATCATACTTGGTAATGTTGTGGAAATTTCCAACCAAAACCTATATTAAATCCACAAGTGTAGACTGACATTATTCAATTGTCCATATTACTTGGTTTGAAATTCTAATAATGTTACTGAATACAACTGGCACCCAGAGAAGGCCAGAGGATACAAATGGGGGCGTGTATTAAACTTGGTTAAACCTAATAGATATCAAATATATTCTGTGTCAGTATTTACAGTGTATATACAGCTTAATTTGACACAAGGCCAGAGTAATGGGTACCCAGTGAGGATCAAACTCATTACAGCAGTAATATCAGCATCACAAGCTCATTAACTGTTACTACAATGATTGTGAAACTAAGGATTTCATGACTCCACAGAAATGTTCAGGTATTCCGCACATACACACGGACACACACATACACACATAAATATAGTCCTACTCATTACCATCAGGATCTCAATATTGTTTACACAATTAGAAATTTATACTCTCACCAACCAAATATTATTCAAGCAACAGAACCTTGAATAAATCTTGAAGAATAGCTTTTACTTTATTTCCCTTCAATTTCAATGAATTAATGATATGGCAGTAGCTGTCCTACAGGTACATCCAGGATCTTATAACACAGAATCATTTACAACATTATAAATTTATACGCTGACCTGCCAGGAATTATTTAAGCAAATCATCTAATATTATAGTAGTAGCTGTCCATAGAGTACATCTGGGATCTTCAAATGCGGCATTGCATTTAGGGTTAAAAATTTCCATTCCCCTTGATCCAACTGACATTATTTAGACAAAAGAACATGGACTAAATCCTAAAGATGATCTTCTTCACTATCAATTTCAACTTCAAACTGAAAATTCAGTCCCAAAATATCCATTTGTAGGCTCTTTTTATTTCTCTTTCTCAATGTCATGAAGTGAGGGATCAGTTTATTACATTAAAAACATGTGTACACTTGTTTTATTGGCCGTATGTATAATTTACATAGGTCTCAAACCAATGAACATGTGCTCTCTGATGAGTGTGGCTTATTTGAAGGTGAGACATTAGATACTTGAAGACACAAACTACAGAAAAAGTTGTGTATCATTATCACAAATAATGTTATCAAATAGTTATTGTTATCAAAACACTTTAATCGAAATGAATTAAAAATGATATGAAATATCTATACTAATAATTTTAATTTTTTACAATGTAAAGTTGTTTATGATAATGAATTTGATAAAATGACAATGAATATTAACTAATGAATTTGAATTGTTCAAATGTTTAAAATATATATATATATTAAAGATATTCTGCTTAATGTTAGCAGTTGGTTATTGCAATCTAAAAGATCTTGTCCCAAAATGATCACAATATACAACTTCCTCTTTATATTTTTCCTGTCTTTCACTCCTTACCACCCATTTTAGGTGGGTAAAGTCTTACTTGCATATGTTCCAGAGACACAGTTATGTTTATTATTAAACAGTGATTGTTATCAAAATCAGCGAATCCGAACACTCTATTTGAAATGAATAAAACATTAAAAATAAATTTCATATCAATTTTTCATGATGTAATGTTGTTATTAATAATGAATCAATTCAATAACTTGAAAATGTGTGTTAACATATACACACCTTATATATATATATATATATATATATATATATATATATATATATATATATGTGCATTATATATATATATATATATCTATATGTATATATATACATACATATATATATATATGTATATATATACATACATACATATATATATATATATATATATATACATATATACACATATATATATATATATATATATATATATATATATATATATATATATATATATATATATATATATTCATATATATATATTTGTGTATGTATGCGTATGTGTGTGTATATATGTATGTATGTATGTATGTATGCATATGTGTCTACTTGCATTGCTGGTACTCTTCCTAACAAAATCTCTATCAGAAAATGACCCTGGGGGGGGGGGGTCAAGCATGATTTTAGGACTGGAACATCATATCATACTATATCTGGCATAGAGACAAATATATAAATTGTAACAACATTGAATCGTACGTTTATTTTACTAACTCTTACTTGTTCTTTCAACTCTTGTAATCGCAGGTGGATTAACTTTTTGGATGAGTAGGCTTAAGCCAAGGGGGTTTGGAAGGAGGGAGGGTCTAAGTGCAAAATTGGTTTGCTCAAGTGTACACGTGAGTATTTTGTATGATACTTCGGTACTTTTGCATACATATTATAGGTTCAGTACATTATAACATGATACAACCATGCTATTTAACATGACAACATCACTGTATTCTATTTAATGGGGGGGTAAGCCAGGGGGCTCAAAATCGGCGGTCAGGATGTTAAAGCCCACCCTAGGCCACTGGTTGGTAGCTGATCTGTCATTGCTTGTAATACTTGACAGTAATTTAAACTGTTATGCTACACGCCCTTCCCTTCTTGCAACTCATAATAAAGTCGCTCAGAGTTCAAAACAGATGACTATCTTTTGTGCAAGAAAAGTGCTTCACTCTAAGTGCAACAGAAACAACAAATAAATAAGTTATTCTATTTGTTACTTAAGCCAAGGAAGGGCAGCAGTTTTTTATTGTGTTTGTTACAAAATATTTAATCTCTTTCAAAACAGCTGTAAAGGCTGACATAATTGGGGGCAGATTAACTTGAGGAATTATAATGAGAAAGAGAGAGAGAGAGGGGGGGGGGAAAGAATAAGAGAGAGTATTAACCAGCCCAGAACTATTTTCGGCATGAATTAGATATGATTACATCCTACCATTAGGCCAACTAGGTAACCGCTCAGGGCGCAGACCTCAGTGGGATGCAGTACTGTCCATTCAGTAAATAGATTTAAGAGAAGATCAAGCATCCAAGGGGATATTTCAAGTCTTGCTCAGGGTACATTACACCCTTGCACCATCCAGAATTCTCTTACGGCTAAATCACTCTAAAACCACCAGTTCTCATTCGATCACCAAAGTTAAGCAGCGTTGACACCGATGTGCTGCCCACATGTAAGCATGTGTGTTCCCCACCACCATTAAAACCGATTTAGGGTCACATTTTGTCCCTGTGTTGATGTAGTTGAATAAATCCATCATCAATTCTCCCTCACCCACAGACAAATATGTTGGGTTATTAAAAGTTTGCAACCCAGGCCTGGCTTTAGATACCAGCAACACGGACAGTCGCCGAGATCTAAGGGCGCCTGAAATGTGTCCGAGACAGTAGAACACGTCAGTAACATAAATGCATACTCTCTTAGTTATAATAATCACCTCAATATACTTATCTTTCTCACTGCACAATGTGTATGAATTAATGAATAAGATATTTTGAAGGGCGTCGAATTTCAGTTAGCTCGGGTCACCAACCCTGTAAAAACTTAACTATCAATATTACCATCTCAAACATAATTTTAGTTTTTTTCCTGCCCTGCATCTATAATAGTTGTTTAGAATTCAGAAATATGGCATCATAATCATGATGATCGGATGAATTTGAACGATATCTTCATCTTTCTTGCTTTTTAGCATAACATTTTTGACCGGTCTGCTCTCCAACCATCATCTACTTTGAGATGAGATGTCATCACAACTTAGTGCCCTATTCAGATTAGTATCATCATTATCATTATATTTACACGTAAAATACCCGTTGCTTTGCTAATGGTATACCTAGCGATGAAAATCTAAATCACGGTAGAATCTGAAAAAATTAATGGGAGTTGTCTGAAGTAAGCATCCCTAGCAAATATTCCGCTCACAAACTTTCGAAAGCTAGTTCAATTCCACCTCATTTTACTTTCTCGCCTTACTTCTTTTCTCAACGATTGAGTTCAGCCGTTCAGTGTTAACGTTCACCCCTACCTATTTGCATATCCTTACCTTGCTTCTATCTCCCTCTTTCTTTCATATTTGCAGCCTTTGAGTTGCAACTGATTCTTAGAACCTCTCCTTTACCCTTACCCTCACCCTTTTAAACGTATTTTTTTTTTACTTCAAAAGGGAGACAGGCGGAAGTGTGAAGACGGAAGCGTGAAAACTTGTAGCTCATCATATTAAAGATTTTCTGAAATTCTGAAATATGGCCTTATAATGGTGATAATTCGATGAATTTGAACAGTTTCCATTAAGCGTGCGAGCCAGGGTCGGAGTGGGGGACTGACCCCCAAAATTCGGACAATTCATATTCTTGCTGCCAATTTGCTCGTTATGTAATACCACCTACGTATCGTCAATTGATACAAAGATTTTTCAATGGAAATTAGTAGTTGGGTTTTTAATCTGTAAAAAGTTTTGAGCAAATCAAACTCCCTGCCCCACCAAATCCAAAGAGTTTCCATACGCCTATGCAGGTATCCTCTGCTTTGTTGCTTCTTAGCATAACATTTTGGTCGATCTTCTCCCCAGCCATAATCAGTTTTAAAATGAGATATCATTATTATTTAGAACTCTGTACGATTTAGTATCATCATTTACCTCTGCCAACGAAGTTGGAAAGGGTATATTTTTTCACTTGCACCTGTCTGTCCTCTTTCTCCATAATATCTCTTGAAGCTGGCAGTGAATTTCAGCGATATTTTGAGGAAGGGTAGGAAGAATCGATAAAATTTTCGTTTTAATCCTGGGATCTTTTCTTCTGCTCAACTGCATCGTAAGTATACATGGACATTTTCACTATTAAAGTTAGGGTTATGGCATTGGCAGAGGTATGAGTGCTTCTTAGTTCGGATTAGTATCATCATTATCATCATCTGAATTGCTTTTTCACACATTGGCTCGGATTTACTTAAACAGTTTTGGTTGAGACAAAATCATTTTTATATTTCTATCGTGAACTAAATCGCAAGTGACACCTGGTCGTCTTTCTGATACTAATTCTGTTTCCTTTTAAAGAATCATGAAACGGAAGGGGGACAATGAATCTTATATCAGATTATTACGGATTATCCATATAATTTGATTAATCTTGGATTATGGTAGATTATAGAACTGACTCTAATCTAAATGCATCAGCTCAGCTAAAATTAGTCAAAAGGCAGGCAATACCCATTGTATAAATTTCTATTACTATTTATTTTCATCTTAATTTTTTGTTTTCTTTATCACTATAAGATTTATAAGATGAAGGTAAATTGTAGTTGTAACTGATACAATGGGTTACAATACTGCATTTAAAAATGAAAATAAAAAATTGATGATAGCGTAATAGCAGGTGATCCGTTCACAAATAAAAACCCGCTGAAAATTAATTTCTTATTCATATTGACAGACATTATTTTCACAAAAGACAAAGAAAAATTAAGTAATGCTTTATCAGTTCAGTGTTTACATGAATATAAATCGGATTTCAATTCATTTAGGGGATTGCTCAGCAGCAAATCTACTCATATATTACGCCACGTGTTTGTCTATATTCTGTTGTCTGTAACATTTGTCAATGAAGATAACTATTATAAGCTAAAGATAGTGTAGTCTTCCTTATTCATTTATTTATTGCTTTGTAAATGCTTTTAAAAAATCTGGTTAACATAAACATGAAATGCATAACAATATCAGGTTTTTGATATTTTGATAGTACTATGCAATTGGAAAATTATTTAAATATGCCGTCATTTTCGTTTTTACAGCATAGTTTGCCGTATAAACCGAAAATTTGCAATACGACTGGATATGGATGAAGGAATGCTTCAATTCCGGGAAGATTAAGATGAGCAGGAATTATCATAATTATTCTGTCTAATGAATGAAGCTGTCAAATAGAATTCGTGTGTCCGTTGAGAAAGCATAGACAAAAAAAGCACTGACCAACCTTCTGAGATGACTTGAAGACATCGTCGTATCGGGAAAGACATTAAGCTCCATATTCTCTTGTTTATGGTTTACGTTTGCAAGAAATCCGCAGATTAATTTATTACAACTCATATTAATAATAAAAACTCTCTTCTGCAAGTAAGATCGTACTTAAGGCAGTGCACATAGTGCAGCTGCACAGGGCCCGAAGAATGTATGTTTCTCTGCATTCCAGTTTTGAGGATTTATTATGTTACATAACATAAAAATAGATTATTGTTCTATAACGGACCTTAGGTTAAATTGAACATAACAAATTTATGAATATTTCATTGTTTTTGTTTTGATTTGTTTGAAAATACTTGTTAAATACTAAATTGAAGGGTCCCCAAGAAATTTTATGCACTGGGTTGCATCAATATTAACATTCAGCCTTGATCAAGATATTCCATTTTTGCCTTATTTGGAAAGCAATTAAAAGATAAAAAATATCAACTTTCAATCACAACATGTATTTCTAAAATGAATAAAACAGATATATTCATTTATAGATATCTAAGAATATATTATATCATACAACTCCAGCAGTCATTTATATTAATTTATTTTCTCTTGCAAGTCGAATATATATATATATATATATATATATATATATATATATATATATATATATATATATATATATATATATATATATATATATATATATATATTTCCCATTCATTTTACTATGAAAAACTGAGGCAGATTTGGGTTTCTGTCATTATAAATGCGAAATAAATTGCGTTAATTTTGACATCTATTCATCTTCATCTTAATTTTTAGTTGTTTTCATTAAGATGAAGGTAAATTGTAGTCAAAATAGTCACAATGGTTAACAATACTTCATCCAATAGCCAATGATGAAAAGGAGTTTTAAAAACTAGGTATACGATGGGGCTGTATCTAGAATCTATGCTCAGGATCACTGTGGGGCCCCTCAGACTTGAGCGAAGTGAACAAGTACAGCTGGTGATTCCAGGGCACTGTAATACCTCGTGGGAAATTTTCCTTTTAAATATGGCCAATTCCGGGGCAGTTTTGCGACCATATAACCAACATTGAAGTAAAGAATTACACACGCTGTACCCCTGCGTACCCCGATTTCCACCATTGCAAATAATAAATACAATGAAATAATTGCCCTAAACATTATTTTTCACGTCGTCCCAAAAGATGTTTGTTGGCTGTGGCTGAATGTTGAGATTCAAAAATAGGATAACATGACTTCGCTATCTTCGAGGAGAAGAAGTCAAGTAAATTTGATTAAAAGATCTGGGAGGAAAAAACACATCTGCCGCCATTTTTAAGACAATACCATTGTTTAAAAGGAACCATGTGAAATTGAAGAATGGCAAGAAGAAATGTTTAAATTATGCAAAGGATGTACAGGAAATTAAAATGATTAAGGTTACTGTCAAAGTTTGTTTGTTTGTTTGTTTGTGACCGTCACGAAAGCATAAACAAAAAAAAACACCGACTAAACCTTTCGAGACAACTTACACATATCGTCTCATCAGAGAAAAATAAAGATCGGCCCTCTTTGTTTAGAGCAGTAATTCTGAACGTAAGGTGCACGCCCCACTAGGGTACAATTTGAATATATTGGGGTGGGGGTGAATTGGAATTTGGATATGAAGAGCAAATACCGTCACGTGGCTCAAAACTTAGTTGTGTTGAAGCTTATCTGATTAATTCAAAATTATACAATACTAACAATTCCTAATTGCACAATACCATTTATTACTATTTTTACTATAGATTCCATAGTAACCAATGTTTAACTAATTAAATTTGTGAGGAAGCATCGTTTCAATTGTAAAGGAGTATTATTTTGTTGGGGCATAGAGCAAAAAGGTTAAGAACCACTGGTTTAGAGTCAACGTTTTCACGATATCAACAGATAAATTTATTATAACTCATGTTAATAAGGGAATACCGACTTACAAGTTTCGCTAACTTCAAATTCTAATTTAATAGCAGTTGAATTTCTCTACTGCATTTCATTCTCTCCAGAACAATTCCTGTGTTATTCCTGTGAAATCGGCTATTGATGAAAAGAATGTTTAAATTATGCAAAAGACATTTAAGGAATTAAAATAAAAATGGTCACTATCATCGTTTATCCGTTCGTTTGTGTCCGTTAAAAAAGCATGGACAAAAAAGCTCTGACCAAACCTCTTGCGACGGTTTGCGGATATTTCGTGTCATCAGTGAAGAAATTAAGCTTCACACCTCTTTGTTTAGAGCAACGGTTCTCAATTATTATTTTTTGTTGTTTTTTTTTTTTTTGCACATGGCACCTTCTGACTTGTAATTTACCTCTATGATCCCTTTTTAGCCATTATTATGAGAAATTATTTTTCACTATTAACATTTATTTTTTAAATACATATGAGTTTATTCCATGTGGCCTCCCATGAATATGAAATTGCCTCCAGGGTGGCCGTACGGCTTCCGTTGAGAACCACTGGTTTAGAGTCTACTCAGGGTATAAAATGAGCACGCAATGTTATCAAAATGTGCATTGATCATCCTGAAATGTGCACTGATCATCCCTATTTTGTGCAGTAATGAAATAACAATATTATTGCAGTTTTTCTAAGTGTGGATTTTTATCTAACTCCATAATTATGTTAATAGCAAAATTCGTGCAGAGATCAATTTTTCTTATTTCATACACTGGTTTAGAGTCTATGTTTTCAAGGAACCAGCAGTAATTTTATTACAACTCATGGTTCTAAGGAAGATACCCTTTTCTGCAAATTTCGTTAAATTTAAAGAGTAAGTTCGTCGCCGTTGAATTTCCCTTCTGCATCTTTAGAACAAGATATTTGTGCTTATCGGCGGATGTTTAAATTATGGTAAACGATGAGAAAGAAATTAGAATAATAATGGTTACCAACAACGTTTATTTTGAATTTTGAGTATGAATATTCATGATGAATGTTATATATATATACATGCACACACACACACACACATATATATCTACACACTTATATACACATACACACACATATATATATATATATATATATATATATATATATATATATATATATATATATATATATATATATATATATAGTGTGTTACGTGTGTGTATGTGTGTGCGTGTGATAAATCGAATGCTGTTTACCTGTCAAATGCCAGTTTCTGTCTGTTATGATACAAGTTATATATGCAAACAATGTGAGACAAATCAGAATGATAATGTTTAGTATCAAAGTTTGTTTCTTCACACACACTCATGAACACACACACACACACAAACACATACACACACACATACATATACATATATATATATATATATATATATATATATATATATATATATATAAGTATAATGAATCAAGTTGTATTCATTTGTCAAGTACAAATTCTTGTCTATTATGATTTGGCAATAATGTATGCAAACGATGGTTACCATCAAAGTGTTATATATATATATATATATATATATATATATATATATATATATATATATATATATGTGTGTGTGTGTGTGTGTGTGTGTGTGTTTATGCATGTTATAATATGACGTATACATGCAAATGATGTGAAAGAATTATACTAACAAAGTTTAGTATCAACATTTTTAGTTTTTTCATATACAAATATACATCAGAATGAATCAAAATATTATTTACCTGTCAAGTACCAGTTCCTGGAGTTGACTTAAATCGCAGGCTATATATTCCAAGGAAGCATCCGTAATTTTCGGACACCAAGATAAGTCCAAAAGGCGTAACTTTCGAAGGTTTTCCGCAATTAGTTCAACCCCATCGTCGGTGATTTTACTGCAACCCGACAGGCTAAGGACGGTGAGGTTGGGCAACGAATGTACAATATTGACAATGCCGTGGTTAGTGATCTCCCAACATGATTGCAGGCGAAGAATGCACAATGTGTAGCTCTGTTTGGCACTAAAGAATGAAAGAGCCGCATCTGTCACATGGTAGGCCTGGAGGTTCAATTCATAAAGAGCCGGGAGTAGCTGTGCGATGGCCCCCACCGTGTCGTCGGCTACGTTGATACAATCGCTGACGGATAAGGAGACGATTTTGGGGTTCAGACAAGACCAGAGACCCGTCTCAGTTATTTCGTTACATCCCGAAAGTTCCAAGCGATATACGCAAGTCATTTTTTTAAACATCAACTCCAGTCCGACATCAGTAACATTCGAGCAGCGAACACTTACCGATCTGATTTGTTTCCTACATGGTGGGAAATTGTTAACAAAATCTTGAATGTCTTCGTCAGTGGCCCCAAACAGACAAATAGAATCGAACCCCCGTAAGATCAGGCTCTCAAAGAATTTATTTCGTCCCTCGATGTCGTTACACCATTTCCGACACGATATAACCGGTATCACGTCCGTCCAGTAGCAGACATTATACAATATGGCCTTCCATCTTTTACACACTCGCGCCAAGTCGCCCTTCTCTTCGGGCGAAAAATAGGCGAAAAAACGAGATAGGAATTTCTCATCCAGGAAGAGTTCTTGGATGGAAGTCGGCGAATACCTGCCGTTCATGATTCTCATTCTTTTTGCTGCCAAAGAAGATATTGTAGAAGAAGAGGAAGATGCGGTTGTAGTTGTTGTTGTTGTCCCACCACCACCAGCCGGTGCAGTGTTGACGACATTGTTGTTACCGGACTGGCTCGTTTTAGAGAGACGCAGGATTTTACCTCCGACCCCCGGGGTTGAGGGCAAAGTGCTCGCAGGCGCTGCTGACTTGTTGATGGTTGCTGAGGGTATTGGAGTTGTTATGGTTGACGTGTCTTTGGTTGTGGTTGACGAGCCGGCACTTGATGACCCTGATGAGGGGCTTGTCTGGTCCCTGTGTAATCTCAAACCCCTAATTCCATTCGACAACTCCATATAAGCTCGGCGTATAGTAGACATATTATTACGTGTACCCCAGACTGTCCATACACAGGCACACGCTCGGCATGAACTAGGGCCACTGCTCCGGGCTGAACAAGAGCTACATGGGCATTTTTTCTCCTGGCTGTTTTTGGGATAAATAGTTTCTTGTTTTTTCCGACGTGGTTTGCTTTCTTCCTCTTTTGGCCCTTGAATTTTTGCAGGTTTGTTTAGTAAGTACGAGTACTCCTTTGATTTCAAGGAATCCCGGATTAGTATGAGGTTCAATCAATATAATCCCAGGAAAGACGAATAAACACCTCTGTTTATCTTCAATCTTCAAGTTGTTCTCTATTTATTTGAGGGTAGCTTCTTTTCTTGTTTTGTAAGTACGAGTACTCTTTTGATTACAGGGAATCCAAGAATATTGTGAATTTCAATCAGTTTAGTCACACGAAGGGCGAATAATACACTTCTGGAGTTTTCAAGGCGTTCTCTGTCTATCTGGGACTAATTTCCTCGAGTGGCAACACACCTTGTTCAGTTAGTACGAGTACTCCTTTGATTACAGGGAACCCCGGAATAGTATTAATTTCAGTTTCGTCACAAGAAGGATAAATAGATACTGAGGGTAGATTCTGGTACTTTTACCCGACGAAACGATTTTACTGTATATAAGTGGCGACTACCGAGGTGTGGTGGTTAACGAGCTCGTAACGCAGGTCAATTTTCTGATATGGTGAATTAGTCCTCACTGTAGACCCACTACTGTGACCTTGTGCCAGACTGAGTTAAGCTTAGAGAGTAACTAATCACGCTTGATTTAGCTGAGTAGAGTAAATACCAACCACTTGAGCCGCAGATTATTGGTACTTGGGTGGGGGTTGTACAGTATCGGGTTAGGATTTTAAACAATGAAGTAAATAGATAAATAAATATCCAGAAAAAAGAACAGCAAATATGAAAAAATTTTCCGGAGAACTTAACTGATGCTGTTATCAAAAGGAAACCGGAGAAGGGGGGCTGCTATATATCGGACTGGCACAGGGGAAAAAGATAGGCCTTAGGCTTGTTATCTCCGTTGGTTGGGAGAAAAATAATATAAATTAACAAAACCGGCTCAACGGGTCCGCCGACCAAGGTTCATAAGCTGCGAACAATTATAACAACAGAAACTAACGATATTAAATGGAAATTGTGTAAAAATTTTAAATAACAAGACTAAAAAAACAAGTTGTTATTGCTATTTCTTAAGATTTAAAAAGCATTTGCAAAAAAGAAGCTTCCGAGAGGAAATGGGGATTGAGTAGCCCCGACTCACGTTTTATGCAATTAGACAATATCAATAAAATGAGCGTGAAAAAACTCGAGTTTTTTTAGGCAATATTATTTGACAATATCAATTTAAAAAATAACCGGATGGGAAATAAATGATAAGACACGCGATTCAGAGGTTTCCTCTTCTTGTTGAGATAGATGAGTTATTTTTTTGAATTTTGTCGAAAAAAGAAATTGATAATTTTTGTTAATCAATGACAATACAAAAATCTTATTTTTGAAATTTTCTTTTAGAATTGTCAAAAAACGGCATGAATTGTCCTAGTTTGGTAAGATTTAGTCCTTGTGATTGATGAGCTTTTTTTGTAGAAAAAGAAAATTTATATCTTTTAGATTAATTTTTCATCAAGTCGAATACGTGAACGAACAGCTTTAATTCTCAATCAAATTATTCTCAAAATTGCAATTATTGTTTTAGGTCTGGTAATACCTATTTTGAAACACATATATTTTGATGTAAGGATAGATGAGCTTTCCGTAGGAATCAGCAACTGACAATATTTTGGTAATCAATTTGTATACCAAGGAGATAATAACGCTTTAATTAATAATTTTCATCAAATTAGGCTAAAAATGCATACGTTATTGTAGTTTGATTGAGTATATTCTAACACAGATATTTTCCGGAAATAAAATTGACATTTTTTGTTAATTAAATTTTATACCAAGACAAATAATACGAAAACGGTTTCAATAATGTTGAATTAAAATAGTCTAAAAATTGCATAAGATGCTCTTTAATGATTTGGTTTAGTCCATTTTCAACACATATATTTATCCTTTAAATAGATCGATTATAATCAATTTTGTTTTAATCTTATCTGTTTATGTCAGCTACAATGCAAATAATAATCGTGATTTAAATTCGTCTTTTCTACTACGAGTCTTCGATGACTGCTGCTGGTTCGAATATTCTGACGACTGACTGCAGCTTTGGTCATCACTACCATGGCCGTGTGTATGCGTCCTTGTGTGAGTCTCAGTTTGTGTGTCTCTATATTTTATTTCATAGAGAGAATTGAATTGTGGGATTTTTTTTAATTAGTTTTCTTTTTAAATATTGAAGTGAATGATTGTATGACCGTGTCAAACGTATATATCATAAGCTAAGATATCATTGATTCTTCATCACAACCATGGCTGTGTTCTGTGTGCGTCCTTGTGCGAGTCTCAGTATGTGTGGGTCTAGATTTTATTTCCTACTTCAGCAGAAAAGAGAGACTTTAATTGTGTGGTGAATAGGCTATTTTTTTTTTCTTCTGTGTCAAACGTATATATCATGAGTTAAATATTATTGCTTATGCATGATATGAGATTTAAGGCCAAATATTTCTATGATTTCAAACTTGTTTAATTTGTTTCAAATAGTACTTTTCTTTCAGATTGTCTTATTTCGTTTTAGTGTAAATTTGAGTTAAATGCGTTTCTCATGTGTAGCAGCTGAGAGTTGAGAAATGAGGAAGTGCGTGTTTTGTGTTTACGCCCGATCGGCCGTATGTATCTGTGTACGTGTGGTTGTAGATTTATTTTATTGAGATTTCTTACTCAGGCTAATAAGAGAAAATTTAGTTTTGTATAAAAACAACGCAAATTACGAAAACGCATTCCCTTCCTGAAGTGTGTAGAAAAGAGGTTTCTTATTTTTTTAAGCGTTAAGAAAAAAATACAATTAACCCACATGCACCGACTGAGTTATCACTATATCTTCTTAATAGGCCCTGTGAATGGAGTTTATTGATATTGGTTCATTAAAGAAAAAAAAAATGAGGAAAGAAAATAATGCTAATGATAATTTATATGAGTAGAGCGTTTTGCACTATAACTATCTCCTTTGTATAGTAAGTAAATAAATGGAACAAAATGATATATAGATATAACTCTCCCTCTAAATCGAGCGCAGTAATTGAGTTTATTATAGATTATATAGAAAGAGAGAAAAATGCTGCTGATGATTTACATGAAGAGATCCTAACCCAAAAAGACAGATAACCGATTAAACCAAATGAATTAATTAAAACAAATAAAAAGAAAGAAAAAAGCTCTGAAAAAAAGAAAAACTGTCGAGGTGGTCCTGATAGAATAAAAATACAATCGATAATTTGTGATTATTGATTATATATGAATAGAATAAAGTATTCTGTTAACAATGAAAATAGTAACAATTACGTTAGTTTAATTTTTTTTTGTTGAATTAAAAGAATTGAATGTTTGTAGAAAAGTAAAAAGAATTCGAGTAACCAGGTCAAAGTCGGTTAAATACTAAATTCAAAATGTATCAAAAATTAATTATTTGTTAATCTATTTTTATTAGACCAACAATTGGAAACCATTATTATTGAGCTTATTTGTTTTTTTTATTTATTAACGATCTCCGCTGTTGACTCACAATCGTAGAATGACGACCTGAGTTGAGTTGTGACAGAAGAAAAACAACTAAAAAATTAAGTTAAGGTAGATAGCAGTCAAAATTAATAATAATGTATTGATAAGTAACAAATCTTATCGACCCCGGAAAAGAAGAAGATTTTCGCAATTAAAAAAAAAGAAAAAGAAAAAAGAGATTTTCAAGACGAAGAAATGTAAAAAAAGAATAAATTATTCCTTTCTCTATGGATTGAAATGACTATTGCTTTTGTTTTGTTGAAGCCGGTTCCTTTACGACCGGATTGGAAAATGGCTTAAATATGTCAACAATCGAATAAAAATTCCTAACTTGAAGGTTCGAATCCAAGAAGAAAGATCTTAGTAGTTAAAAAAAATGAAAAGGGGGAGAAAAACAAAACAACTTCAATGATACCACTTTGGTTGGCCCTTAATCGCAATAGTACTATGAACAGCAATAACAACTAACAACTATGTTGTTTAAAACGATAAAAAGCTTAGAGTCCTTTTAATTTCTGGCAGCTTCTAGATTTCAACAATAAAAGAATCAAGATTCCCCACTTTCGTTTTTATGAAGAAAAAAAAAATTGCTCTGAGTTGTATTCTGGGAAATACGTATTCATTGATGCTTTTTTGTAGCTATTTTTTAGTTTGATTTTCAGACATTGGATTGAATGACATGACTGTGTCAAACGTAGTATTGTAGTAATGAAATGATATATCATTAATTCTACAGTATTTGGGGTTTAAGGCAAAATATTTCTAAAATTTTAAACTTCTTTATTTTGTTTGAAATTCTGTTTTGCTTTCGAATAGTGTTGTTCCGTTTTTTGTGTCGAAGTAGTTATTAAGCCTTTTTATTATTTGATTTTCAGATATTGGATTGAATTTTTGTTAAGACAGTGTCAAACATATAAACACACACACACACACACATATATATATATATATTTATATATTGAGAGAGCATATATATATATATATGTATATCATGAGCTGAGATATCATTAATTCTATGGAATTTGAAGTTTAAGGCAAAATGTATCTATAATTTAAAAGTTGTTTAATTTGAAATTGTGCCCTTTTCCGAATTGTGTTTTTAAGTCGTATTTTGGGTTTAATGCGTTACTGATGTGTAGCAGCTGAGAGAAGAGGAAGGATGAATGTATTTTTATGATTTGCTCTCCTTTTTTACGCGATGGAGACTAACAACAACGTGGGTAGGCTCGTTTGTTGTTGAAAGAAGGAAATCACAACAAAAATGATAAGAAAAATAAAAGAAATCTCATCTATGTTCGAAATTAAAAAGTAATTCAAATAAATAAACCAAGATCCTGTCGCAGTCGTCTTCGTGGGAGCTTGGAGAGATACTATCCCAATCAAAATCAATTCTTCCTTCGATGCAGCTAAATAACATCCTACTATCCGTTTTCCTGAAGCGTAAAATAACCAAATGTTAATGTTGTATAAAATCCAGTCGACTTTAAAAAAAAAAAAATCAGTAATATTTCCAACAATTATCGTTAACTTTGTAATAAAAAGAAGAATCCATGGCTGTGTTTTTCAAAGCGTCATTTTGAAATGTGTAGATCAGTGGTATCCCGTTTGGAGTCGTAATCTTTAGCCGTTGTCAAAGGTACAATTGTCCCCGGAGGAAATAAAATGGATTTTTATATACAAATATAATATTTTACAAGAATACGCACTTGTGCGTGGTTTATGTAAAAGGTAGAAGTGTATCCTTGTGTATATACGTCATTTTTGCTTTAGCGAAAAATGATTTTTATTTTGAAATACACCACGTTGCTTGGTTGGTGTGTTAGCTCCTACTTTCTCTTTTGGCTTGTAGTAATACGTTTCAGTTTTGTGTCCCTGCTCTCTCTCTCTCTCTCTCTCTCTCTCTCTCTCTCTTGTTAACCTCTCTCTCCCTCTTCCTTTCTTTTCTTCCCCCTTGACATACACGCTTGCACACATACACACACCCACGCACTCACGCAGATTTCCCACCCCTTTTTTTTAATACGTGTATTCAATAATATACTGTATTGAATGTAGAATGTAAATATTATAAGCGCACTTGTGCTTTTTCTCTCGCTCTTTACCTCCTGTTAGGGGTGACGCAAACTTACACTCAATAATCGCATTTTCCCGGTTTTTTGATTGACATTATATTCAATAATTCGTTTTTTCTCCCTTTTTTAATTTATAGATTATTTTCCATTTTATGAATCCGTTTTTTGGTCTCGGATCTCCGGAAGAGTTATGTGCGCTTCCAGTAATTTCTTTTTCTTGTGGACTACTACAGCGGCGTCGACCACGCATGTTGGCGTCAAATACCTCAGAATATTCACGCGTCTTTCCATAGGATATTATCATCTACATAAATATACCATTAATATGTAGTGTACGAGTGTGTGTGCATGTGTGTGTGTGTGCATGTAAGTAATGGATGAGTGCAGTATGTGCAAGTGTGTGTTTATGTTGATGTTGCGCGTGTGTACGTTAGATCAGAGAGCATGTCCATCTTTCCATCTTTAATAAATGAGTGTACGTGTACGTGTGCTTGCGCGTGTGTGCATATGTGTATGTCTGAGCGTAATAGATGAGTGTAGCAGATGAACGTATATGTTTATGCTGGTATTGTGTCGTGTGTCTTGCAATAATATAAATGGTATCAGCGGAGAGCAGGTCCGTCTTTTCTGTCAGAAAAGTTACAATATACACCAACTATGGGGTATTCCACTCCTCTCTCCCTTTTGATATGTTTTTTTACTCTTCATTTCTTTTTTCTTTTTGATATGTATTCCACTCTTTCTTTCATTCTTTCTTTCTTTCTTTGATATGTCCCACACTTTATTTTTTCTTTCGCTTTTTTAATGAATTTCTTTCTTTCTCCCCTGACTTCCTTCTTTCGTTCTTCCTATAAAGTTCTTTCTTTCTGTCCTTCTTTTTAATTCTCTCTTTCTTTCTTTCTTTCTTTCTTTCTTTCTATAAATTCTTTTCTTTTTTTTATCATTCTTACACTTTCTTTCGTTTGTCACAGTTTTCTTCATCAATCCTCCCGGGGCCGATTCCGTTCCCCATTCTAGTATTTCGCAGTTGTTGAGGAAGTCTTTCCTCCAATGACGTGTATTTCCAAAAAACTCAAAGTTTCTCTCTCACACCCCAACTTCCCTTCTCTTTCTCCCGCTATCACCCCTTTTTTCTCTCCTTGCTTCTCCTTTCATCTCTATCTCTCCTGTCTCTCTCTCACACACACTCGCTCCCAAAAATAAAACAATACATCATACCACTAGGACTTTGGCCATCTTGGACATACGTGACTCAAGCAGTTACTTTTTTAGTGCGCACACGCGTTTGTATATGTGTGTGTGTGTGTGTGTGTGTGTGTGTGTGTGTGTGTGTGTGTGTTCGAGGGAGAGAGAGAAAGAGAGAGAGAGAGAGAGCAAAAGAGGATGCGGATATGCGACAGTATGTGTGTGTGTGTGTGTGTGTGTGTAAGAGAGAGAGAGAGAGAGAGAGAGGGGTGCGAGAGTACGTACGTGTGTGAGAAAAAGATCATTTTCTCTGTGTGTGAGTGTGTGTGTGTGTGAGTGTGTGTGTGTGTGTGAGAGAGAGAGAGAGAGAGAGAGAGAAAGAGAGAGAGAAAGTGCTTTTGAGACCGAATCGGGTGTGTATGTGTATGAGAGAGTATTACGTATGAGAGTGTGTGTATTTGTGAGATAGAGGGAATATATGTGTGAAAGAGAGTGGGTATGTGTGAAAGACAGTGTGTGTATGTATGTGAGAGCCGTGAGAGTGTGTAAGAGAAAGAAAGAGAGAGATGGATGAATGTGTGTGAGAGAAAGACAGAATGAGAAAAGGCAGAAAGAGAAGAAGAGAGTAAGAGAGAGAGAGAGAGACACAGAGAGAGAGAAAGAGACAGACAGACAGACAGACAGACAGGGAGACAGACAGAGAGAAGGCACGCGTCGAATCTCTCGGTCAATTCCTGTCAGAGTCCATTGAATTATAAATCGTTACAGAAAACGCACACATCTCGCGAAATGAATTAATAATAAAACAGGTCTGGTTAGTCACATAATAAGAACTGTCACGTGACCAACGTCTTTTGACACTATGTCATGTTGGGCATGATCAATTAAAATATTGGAAAACGGAGTGATGAACGAATAAGTTACTTCTCTCGCATTTTGTTGGGTAATGATCACTAAAATGTCTGAATTTAAAAAATTAAGCAAAGTAAGCGTGGATGCTGCCGGACACTAACAAGGTCACCAATTCAGCATACACTTACATTGTGAATTGAATCTCCCTATGTATAAAAACATATTTTAGGGTGAAGGGAGTTTTCAAAAAACGAAAAGAAAGTTATTTCTAGACATGATAAGGAATAAATACGTAAATTTTCAGCCTTTTAGCTCCATTTCTGCTGCCTGTACACGTGGTACATAGCCAGACATCCAAACCCACTTAATAACTGGAAAAATCTATGTTGACAGTTTTGTTGACAGTTTTGGTTGACAGTGTGTAACATTGTTGTGTAATAGTAATAATCGACCCTTTTGCATTATTGTGGAATAAATCGTGACCAATGAATATCACTCTTTCCATTTTTTTATCCACTTCCTTTCTTGATGTATTGTATTTACTCGTATACAATGCGTGAAATTTAATGTAAAAATCAGGGTCAAAATTAGGGGGTAGCAATATACATGAGTGTAAAAATGATGATAGATTACTGACAGGAGCGTATGGAAACTCTATGGGTGGATGGGCAGAGGGCTTGATTTGTCCGAAATTTCACATAGGCTAAAAACACAAGTATCAATTACCAATAACATGAACCATGAGTTAAACGATGCGTCCATCATTCAAGGTAGTAGTAGCAAAAGGAGGAGGAGGAAGAAGAAGAAGAAGATGAGGATGGTCCACCCGGAAGTTTGGACCAAGTTTCATATCAATCCAACACGATTCGGCTGAGAACACCAAAATTCAATATTGCAAATCGTAGAAGTAGTAGTAGTAGTAGGAGGAGGACAGAGGAGTTGGAAGAAGATGAAGATAGTTCATCCGAACCTCTGGAACAAGTTTCATACCACACCAACACGGTGCAACTGAGAAAATCGACATTTAATACCACTAGTAGAGGTAGTTGGAGGAAAAGTCAAAGGAGGAAAAGGAGGAGAATGAAGAAGATGAGGATGGTTCACCAGAAGGTATGAATCTAGTTTCATATCAATTCAACTTGATACGACTGAAAAAATTGATATTTAACTTATAAAGGTCTGACCAACCAACCATCCGACCGAAAGTGTCTTATAGAGATGCATTGGATGCATCTAAAATTCATTTTATCAATCGACTCTACACAAATCCGTACGAATCATCCAACAGGCAACATGAAAGAAAAATTGTTTTTTGTCTTACTTAGCAGCAAAAATATCAATTGTTCGAATTCCCTCCATGGTTTTGCCCGAATTTTGGAGAGTAGTGCCCCCTCGTGTCCCTGGCTCTTACGCCTACGATTACTATCGATTAATATTGATTTTTAGCAACAAAAAGTGGGGGTCGCATTATATTCGAAATCGTATTGTACTCGAATAAATATGGTAAGTTAGTTTTTCTCATTTCTATTTCACTTCATCTCGTCGTGAGCGTGAGAGAGATGGGGTGAATAAGAAGCCTGTAATAACGAAACGTGCAAGTTAACAGATGAGTGAGTAACGTCAGTTATCGGGGTGGGGGCAGCAGGGTTTGCAGGTTGAAACTAAAAAGGGAAGGAGAGAGAGAGAGAGAGAGAGAGAGAGAGAGAGAGAGAGAGAGAGAGAGAGAGAGAATGTGCATGTATGCGTGTGTGTATATATAAGTGTACATGCGTGATAGTATGTATGTGTGTGTGTTTGTGTATGTGAATGGGCATTTGTGTAGTTGCATGAGTACGCGTATGCATGTGTGCATGTGATCGAATAAATGAGTAACACAGCTTAATGGAGATTTAGTAGTGTTGGTTGATAGTAGAGAGAGAGAGAGAGAGAGAGAGAGAGAGAGAGAGAGAGAGAGAGAGAGAGAGAGTCTGTGTATGTATACGTACGCATGTGGACGTTTGTGCATGCGTAAGTGTGTATATGTGAAAGTCTAAGTGTGTGCGTGCACGCCTTTGGGTAGGTATGCGTTTGAGTGCTTTTGTATGTTCGTGCGTGAGTGAAGCGATAGTACGAGTGTGGGTGCATATGTGCGTGTAAGTGTGTGCATGCGTTTGTATTTGTGTATGCATGCGCGAGCACTGGTTTGTGCATGCGTTCGTGCGTGTTTGTGTGCGTGTAATTGTGTGTGAGATCGAATAAATTAGTAACACTGGTTGTTGACCCATTAACTGCGAATGACTGGGATTTCAGGCATGGCAGTAATATTGATAATTATAAAGCACACAGAGAGCGCATACCTTTGCCAAGGCTGTACAATTACTAAAAGCTGAATAGAAACAACTAATTGTATCCACTCCAAATTTTAGTCAAATATTCCCATGGCCATAACTTCTTTGAAATTTCATGGAAATCCTTTGGGAACCTTTGAAGATATCGTATGGACAGGCATGAGAGAATATATAGTAGTGCGAAAAGTAAAGAAAACGGAAAAATATCTCGCAAACTAAAAAATATTCCTGGATTCTCTGAGAACTTTTGGGGGGATACATTATGGACGGAGGGAGGGTAGCACTTACACCTTCCTAACTTAGTTGGCAGAGGTAAACTATCGCTCTTCGCCACCTGCCGCAGTTGATGAGTTAACAGAGAGGCTGGAGTGCTTGTTGGTTGATGACGAAAAGAGGAAAGTGCATGTGTGTGTGTGTGTAAGTGTGTGTGTGAGAGAGAGTGAGAGAGAGAGAGAGAGAGAGAGAGGGCGATGTGATGAAGACCCGCTGTGACAGTGTGTTCTGTTGTGCTGAGGGCACAGGCAGTAACTGCTATCGCTGCTGCTATCTCCAATTGATGGAGGTGCCTTGCCGGTAATGCTACTGCTACTATTGTTGCTAGTCGATGTGGGTTAAGATAATGCCGATAATAATTTCAGAAGCTGTTATAGTAGCAATGATATACACAGCATTTGGTTATTGTTGTTGTTGCCTGTTGTTGTTCTTGTCGTTAGAGACAACAGTGTTAATTATTCGTTATTGATCTCTCTTCCTCTCCTTCTTTCGTTCTTTCTTCAATTCTTTCTTTCTTGCTTTACCTTTTTCTTTAATTCTTTTTTATCTATTTCTTTGATTCTTTCTTTTATTTATTACCCCTTTCACACTTTCTTTCTTTTTTCAATCATTCACTCACTCTTCCCATTTTCTTTCTTTCCCCTTTTTTCCCTTTTCTTGCTGTCTCTTCCTTTCGTTCTTTCTTTTATCCTTTCTTTCCATCCACGCTTCATTTCTTTCATTATTTTAATTTATTCATTCTTTCTTTTTCTCTTTTTTCATTCTCCTCCTACATCTTTCCTTTCCTTTCTTTCTTTCCTTCTTTCTTTCTTTTTCTTTTCCTTCGCCTTTTCTTTCTTACTTCCGCCCCCCCCTTTTCCAACGCATCCTACCTGCCATTCCTTTTTCTTTGCTTTTATTTGTTTCTTTCCATTTAGTAAAGATTAAATTGTTCATCACTTGAGCATACTTTTTTTTATCTCTCCATTCATAACTTCTTTTCCTTTGCGAATGAAATGAAAGAAAGAAAAAAAGAAAACTTACTGCTTATTACGAATTGTTGACAGACGGGTTTTTTTTAGAAAGAATTTTCAAGAAAGGAATTCCGATTTTTTTCGCAAGTACGAGGTTCTCCTTATCCTCATATATTTGTTTTCTAGGAGAAATTCTAGAGAATTTCTTGAGATGTGGATCAGTAGTATATAATGACAATCTCCCCCTCTCTCTCCCTGTTTGTATCCCCCCTCTCTCTCTCTCTCTCCCATTGGTCTTCATCTCTTTCTTTAAACAAGTGTTTCGTGCGTGAGAGAGAGAGAGAGAGAGAGAGAGAGTGTGTGTAAAAGAGAAAGTGTGTGTGTGTGTGTGTGTGTGTGAGAGAGAGAGAGAGAGAGAGGTTATCTATGCGAGAGGGTGTTCATGGGGGTGTGTGAAAGAATATTTGTGCGTATGTGTGTGCATATATGTATGCGAGAGTGCATGTGCACGCGTGAGAGAGAGAAAGAGAGAGAGAGAGGGAGAGTGTGTGTGTGCGTGTCTAAGAGATTGTGCATGTATGTGTGTGTCCGTGCATGTGTGTGTGCGTGTGTGCATGCGCATGGGCACGTGCATGTGTGTGTGTATGAACGGGACTCTACGTCCAAATTGTTTACATACATAGGTCTCACAAAGACTGACTTCTCATTTTCTAATCATATACAACAATATCTTGAACAGTGCGGATTTGATTAGTGTGAGTTTTGACGTTGTATGGTTAAGGTATTGCTGCACAAATCAATGTAACTAATTAACTGCACTAATCAAGGCATGTCTCTACAACCAAATCGTTCATTATAGAAACTTGGAATTTTTCACACACTCCCTATCAAGAGTATGGAAAACGGTCTTTTGCTTTTAAAGATTCTTCTCCCAAATACGTTTCTAGCGGACGATTCAGTTTACAATATAAGTTTTTGCAAAATTGGTCCCTTGGTTTGTGCCTGTCAGCGTTCACAGTTGTTTTCTTCATAAAAATTCAGACTTCTCGGTGATCTTGGCCCAACAGAAGCTGTGATAATTAACTAATATTTGGTTAGCCCGTTTTCCAAAATTTTGGTTGCTCATCTCTAACTGGTCAGGCTGTCTAAAAACATTGGTCATATGATAGTTTCTATTACGTGACTGACCGAACAGGTCTTTCTGAAATCATGGTAGAATTTTCATTAAGGTAGCTTCACCACCAGTGCTTCATTTACAAAGCAAAAAAGAAGCATATATAGTGGGTGGTGATCCATATTATCTCTTGGAATGTTAGTCTCAATTATGGATTTGTAATTGTGTTATGAAATAGGGATCTTGTTGTCACTTTACCACACGTAAGAAGTGGCTCTCTTCCTCTAAATAGCAATTCATTATTTATGCCAAACCTTTCGGATTCTATTTCGCTCTTTGTTTTTCTTGTACATCCCCACAGTTGCACATGCAAAAGTGCAGTTGCTATGCAACAATTATTCCAGTCTTTTTTTCAAATGGTCTTTGGAACAATTCCAAGTGCTCTAAAGACAATGGGCACGATGGTCACCTTCATATTCCATAATTTCTACAGCTTTTTGACAATATCTTCTTTCTCTTCTCTTGTTAATCAATTCATTTGTGCTTCGGTGGTTGCGATTGACGTAGTTGGTAACGGCTCGAACAATGGAATCGGCGATCCGAGTTAAAACTTTGGTCAGGGCAGTTTATGTTTACCTTGCACTAGAGCCCTCGAGAAAGGCATGAATCCATCTCCCCTCCCTCCAGCTATGGGTAAAATAGTGGAGCAGATTGGCAAGGGAAGGCAACAAGCCGAAGAAAAGGACAAATCTAATTCCCAACCAGGGAATGGACCTTTCAAGGTGGTTTGACGCCCGATTTGACATTCTTCAGGCAGCTCTTGCGACCATTCTGATACCAGAAGTATCACTCTGAAATACATCAGCAAGGCTAAGAGAGGAATTCTGACCTATGGACATCCCAGAATCCCCATACGCTTCGCTCAGGCATACGCCCAGGAGGGGACGTTCCATTATCTATAGAGACATAACGGAGGTGATTCATTTGTACTTTTAAATTCTACACACTCTTCACCGATATCATAACTTTTAATTTCATTACTTTTAATTGTACTTCAAGTAGCTCTACAGGATCATGAATAGTTTCCTCACTCAAAATGTGTGGCAGGTGCCGTTATCGACCGGGTTACATAAAGTCTCTTGAGATCAACAGAATAATTTTATCATATCAAACTACCGAAGTAAGCGGGGTCGTAGTTGGGACAGTGCAAGCAATACAACTGAATAAGGCCCCAAGACTTTAGGGACTCCCTCCCAAAATGCCCTTTTTCAATGTTTCAACTTGTTTTTATGTTACGTAGAGATAGATTATTGATCCATATAGGTCTCCCCGATGAATTTAACATTATTAAGGGTCTTTTCATTTTTGCTTTGATTCGTTTGAAAATTTAGATAATAGCTAGATATACAAATATAGAAGGGTCTTCAAGACATGTTATTCATTGTGTACAATCCAGCCCAACAAAACTTAGGTCCTCACCAAGTCCAAATACATGGGAATCTTTACTTACACAGGATGAACGATGATATGTGTGTGCACGGGTTGAATAAGTATAAATTCTATGAAGAGAGGAACTTTGGTATGACTTGTCCAAGATGTAAACAAAAGCATCGCCGCTCTGTCTTTCGCATTGCGACAAAAAGACGAAGAAAGTGACTTAATATCTGAAATGAAATATCACTGGACACACACACAGGCACGCACACACACATATTCAGATATACAGACAATCACACACACATACACACACACGCATATCCAGTGCTAGATAAAATCAGACCCGATAACTATATATATATATATATATATATATATATATATATATATATATATATATATATATATATATATACCAATAGACACAGATTCATCTCGTGCATTGCTAGAATGTTTTATCAATTTTTTTAATCAAATTTCTCCTGTTTTCGTACAATGTAACGGATGTTAGGATTAAGGGTCAATCCCTGTCTGCCGTCTTCAATAAAACTTGTTTCAATGAAAGATTGCTCTCTCTCTCTCTCTCTCTTCTCTCCATCTCTCTTTCTTTCTCTCTCTCTCTCTCTTTCTATATATATATATATATATATATATATATATATATATATATTCTGGGCATTTAAATTATATTCTGACTGTTTAAGATGTGTCGTTCATTTGTTTTGTGACAAAATACAAATAAGACGAAGTGTTATCGTTATTTGATTATTTACTCACTTTAATTCCCTCTAAAATACAGAATGACCTCCACGAAAATTCACTGAACGCAACTTATATCATACATATGTTGGTGCAATTGACGAAACTTCGCAACTCGGAAAATGGAATAGACAAGCCGAGTTCAAACCACAACTGGTAGTTTGCGTTCACTCCGTACTACTACCATTTGGAAATCTTTTCACCCTTTCCACAACTTTGGATAAAGATCAGGGCAGACTGTACTCAATTGGCAAGCAGTCTTGGTAAAAGGTCGATGGAATTAAAACCGCAAGATGTTATCGAGTGCAAGGAGAACGAGGTGACAGGCAGAGCACCCTGGTCATTCATGGCATCCCGATCTGTCTCCAGACTACCTGACTTTGTCTCGCCTCTGAACCTAGGTTGGCACGGACGACGAGCACATCAGAAATGGTTGTATGTCTTGTCCGATTCCTGTAAAATAAGTTAACACAGCTAATAAAAACGATTACAGAATTGTGAAAAAATGAGACAGGAAGTTATGACATGATGAATTATACGTCACAGAAAAGACGGTCGTTTGTAACTAAATGAATAAAAAAAGAAATGTTCATTGTTTAATGTTGAGTTGAGACCTAAAAAATCGAAAACTTGAATTATCAAAAATAGATTACCTTTTGAATTAGTATTTGTGCAGATCCATTCATAAATAATCCCGTCATTTTTTCCCAGTTATATGCTACTATATTATATATCATATTTCATCGTACAATTCAAAAACGACATTTCATTCGTAACAACCTGATATTTATCCAGTATTTGATTTTGTCAGAGTGTAGGACAACCGTGGGGACAATGGCGGAGAACTTCATGTCCGAATCCTTTCTTGCAGGGGCCAGTCGCCATGTCCCTTAATGTCGCCTGCGTGGTCCCTTGATGTGTACATTTTATACTTGCACCGACTCTATCAATGCAATCTTCCGGAAGCCCGTTGTGATTTCAGATCCAGTCGCTAGAAAAAATGATCATCAGACTGCGGAAAGGAAAACGCCGCAACTGAGGAGAGACACAACTGGTTCCAAATTGAAAACAAGAGTCCATCTATAATGGTAAACTTGAAGCTGATTTATTTTGATGTGCAACACCTGAAACGACGCTAAAGATTCCAGCATATGAAATGCTACATTTTCCATATTGCATTTTACACAAACGATGAACGAAATCTGGGAGATGTAGGGGACCAGAGGCTAATTGCTATTCACCCAAACTTGCTACTCTAAAATCTATCCCCACCTTTCTTTCTAAATGTGTACATATATCTCTTTCTTTAAATTCGTGAATTAATCTCCGTACACACACATACTTCCAAATATATTTAACTGTGTCTCTCATAACAAACACACTTTTTCCTGCCTCTCATCACCGCTGTCATTACTAATCTCTAAATCGTCCCTTCACTGGCTAACTATTTGAAGAAGAGATCATCTGTCCTTGACCCCTGGCTCAACAACAACAACAACAACAACAGCCATTTTATCATCGGCACGCACACACAATATCACTCTCAAATTGCTGATCTTGTACCTCACATGCACTTATTACGCAACAATGCATGTACATGTAAGTATAGAAGCTTGCAAACACGCTAATGCAAAAAAATGAGAAATGATTTTGAATAAAACACTTGTCATGTGTGATGAAAAAAGAGTTACCCCAGCAAACGAAACATGGACCATCAAACACGAACAGGTATTTGTGTTTGTCTATTTGTCCACTCAATATCTCCAAAAGTTTTCAATTAGTTTCAATGACACGTTTTGGAAGGCTGGGCTATTGACTAAAAAACAATGGTTAAATTTTGGAGCGGATCAAGGAATTTCTCACAATTACCTTCCCTGCATCGTTGCTGTATGTCCATATAATATCTTCAAAAGTTTTCAATTTTCAATTGAATTTTCTGAATTTTTCTTTATTATACCATTGGCATAATTTGGTGCAGATCCATGAATTTTTTCTTGTTTGAGAGATGTTTTCATATATTGAAACAATTGACCGAATTTGGAAAAATCAGAACCTCCAGTTACCTTTCCTGCGTCGGAGCTAGATATGAACTGATTTTTATTCAGTTTTTAGATGGCGTTTGGTGCTGGCAGAGGTATCCACTGTGTGGGATTTCTAGTTTAAATCAATCATTTCATTAAAAAAAAAAAAAAAAAATTGTAAGCAATCAAGTCAAAAGTTGAACTTCACATTTATTGATTCGTTAAAGCTGGAGAAAAACGCGTCGATTCTCGTCTACTTCTAACAAAGACTCTCTAATCTGCTATTTGCAGACGAGCTTAAGAGAGAGAGAGAGAGAGAGAGAGGGGGGGGGGGAGAAAAGAAACAATAAAGGATGAATTATTGTTCCAAATTCTTAGAGAAAGTACTTAATGGTGCATTATTTGTAATATTTCTCGAGTTACTAACTTCATCTTAATTATTTATAACACTTTCTTTCTAACGAGTGTAGATTTGAACATCAGATGGAAATGGGTTAGACCAGTGGTTTCGAACCTTTGAAAACTTAAGGATCCCTTCTATAAAGGAAATATTCTAGCAAACCTTTATGTATGCAAGAGGCATAAAGAAAGCCTTTGCAAAATATTAAATCAGTTAATTACCTTTGCACAGTATGTCACAATAGATGTGAAACAAATTTTGTTAAATGTTCTTCATGCTTACTTCATTTAAACTGAGTGTAAAAATTGAAATATATATCTCCCACTAACCTAAATAGGACTCCCATCGGCACATCATTTGTCTCCAATCGGCAAGTCTAATCGCATGGAAACTGAGAAAATTAATTATCAGTATCCAATGCAGTTCATTTAAAGACATGACCCTAACCCTAACAAACGAAGATTTTCTATGCATCAAGTCACGAAGATATTTTGTGATAAGGATAGATGGAGATAGTTTAGTCTGTGCTTATGGACGTCCGTAAAGGGTGCAAGGTGCTATTTTACGCCCCTGGAAAAGTATTACAACTCTTTTATTCTATCCATTTATAATTATGAATTGATATAAGTATTCTCTGAAGAATTAAAATTCCAGAATTTATAAATTATTTCTAATGATATAAACAAACGCAGATACACGCTGAGTCGCAAGCAGGGCATTTGCCCACTCTGGATCAAGCCTGCTCACTAAGGTTGAGAAGTTTGAAAGTTGAAACCATATAGTCAATACAAGGTAATGGTGCTGTTCAGTTGTTTTATGTACCCCCAACTTGATATATCCATATAAAAAATGGTACTGTTCTTAATTGGTAACAGGGTTGCAGCTAAGATATATTTCGAATATATCCTTTTGCCACCCCCCCCTGGAAATATATCCTTTTGCACTAGGACCCTTGTCTCGCATAAGCAGATACGAAATACGGTGTACTATCTACTCGCCAGTATGATACAAGCATCCTAAAATGTTCACATGTGCATTTTGGTAAAGTCTGACTTGTTTAGTAAATAAATTATTGATGACAAAGGTAATAAGATTATTAGATATATTCATACTTCAAATCTTAATTCATTCATGATCACCAATACTTTTCTCACTTAATCTTCATTTGTTCATTTATCGTAAACCTGCAACGTATCTTAGATAACTGCTTGTCCATTTGATTGCGCCCGATTGTGATCTTAGAGAACCCTGTATTAGGTTAATGTAATATTTTGTACTTCTTATGCAAACCTGTTTAGAAGGAACAGCCGCTTATTGACTGTGACGGATTATCTACCACTCAGGCCCCTAGACTGAGCTTTAATAAGGACCCTGACCTTAACCTCTTCATTAGATTAGAATGGAGTGGCATTAAATACTTGAATCGGTGTTTAATATACCATGTGGATGATACATATGCAAAGTACTGAAATATTCAAAATACTCACTTGTACAATCAATTAAGCCATTCTTTTGCTCTCGGGACCCCCCTCCCTGCCTGGTCTCTAGACATATACTACTCCACCTAATAGTTAATCCACTATTGCTTATAGTAACCAAAATCTGTCAACCTGGTGTGTCCCGCATAGATGAATTCTACTCTAATTACAAGGCATCCTATCATCCGGTTGTCGTTTTCTCGTTAATTGTACTATGAAAACAGAAGACATGGATTCACCAACTTCATTCATCAAAATTTCTTGATCAAGGTCATTCTCATTATTTTGAAATATCTGACATCACAGTTGAACCTCAATAAGATGGAATGTATTACTGTTATATATTTCATCTGATAGCTATTTTCCGAAGCTGGTGAAATATCACTACGCGTTGATGTCTATCGTTATGAATTATAGTGTATGTCTATGTGTTTATTCTGGATTCACCAACTTTATCGATCGTAATGCTCAGCTCCAGACCATGGAGCTGCAACTACGAGTGCATCTCCAATGATTCACTTACATATGACATGTTGTTTTTAGATGCGTGAGCATCTCCAGTGCTGATCGCTGTCACTGACTCACTCACTGACTCTTACTGACTGACATGCTGACATCCCGAAACACTTTCACGATCTTTCGTTTATTCCCACCCCTCTCTATATATTTCTCTGAGTGCGGGAAAGAGAACTCATCCATCTACAGTCTGACTTTCAGTCTTGTTCGAACACCAAGATAAAGGATATGCAACAACAACAAACGAACAAATTATATATATTATATGACATTTCTAAAAAATTCGCGAGGTTTCATTATCATCATCCTTTTAGCGTTCGTTGTTGGATATACATCTTCAAAAAAATATGCCAAAACTCTCTAACATGGGCTTCGTGGGGCCAGTACTTTAGGTTTTACTGGTCACAAATTCAGTAAACGCACGAATTATGCCTTCCTATGTCTTAATTTGAAATCGTAGTTGGAAATAAGTCTAACTTTTTAGGTGAACGCCATTGCTGTTAAGGGTTCAAGAACCACTAGCAATAACGAATTATATAGCTATTTACTTTGAACATACAACAAATTCAATTACATAAGTAAATCATTTACTCTGAGCATTATTCTCGATGACAGTGGTTCGAATCCTTCGTGTAATTTACTTTTTTTTATAAGTTACTTTTCCAATTTACCCTTACCATAGAATTGTTCAAAAGTTAACACGGTTTGACAAAAATAAAATTTGAATTATCGGAAAGCATATTTCACGTGTAACAATCTAATTGATTGTAACACTTAATTCCTTCCCACAGATCTACAGCTGCAAGTGCATTACCAGTAATGTTCAAAGCCACATCAAAACTAAAAAAATAAACAGGTCAAGTTAGTAACTAAATAGAAACCGTAACATAACAAATGTTTTAGCAGCATGCCATGTTTGGGTGATCAATTGAAAATTGAGAATGAATAATCAATGCATAAGTTACTTCTGTCACCTTTTGGTGGTTGATGATCATTAAAAAGTCCTAGTTTCAAAGAAGAAGGGTAAATGTTATCGGACATGAAATAAGGGACAAACTTAGCATAAACTTACATTACAAATGGAACCTGATCACTAAAAACCTATTTAACGGGGAGATTAAATAAAGGTTTTTTTCTAGAAAGGATTAGGAGTGAATGTTTAAATTTTCAGTCTTTTAGCTCCATAGACTCGACCTGCAGGTGTGATCCATACACACAGCCAATCAAACCAACTTAAAAACTGAAGAAACTTATGTTGACATTTTTGGTGACAGTTTTAGTTGACGTTTTCTGATAAAACAGAATAAGTTATGGCAGTAGTAGTATATAATCAGTTGCCTCGTTTTTAATTCAGTAGATAGACTTAGAATCCTGAAAAATGGTCCCGGTTTGGTGTTAGTAGGTGAGTTTTTCCCCTTCTTTCTTTTTTAAAATTTTTTTTACTTTTATTTATGTACAATTTGTCTTCATAGATAAGAAGAATTTATTAAACGGGGGCATGGATCCTCTGTTAGCGTTTGGGTGTGTGATTCAAATGTTACAATATACTTGTAAAAAGCACTTTGATGTGGGAAGCGATTGGTGATCTAGTCCAAATGTGATGCGTTTTATCTGCAATGTGTGCCCCGGTACTCGTGGCCTTTTGCCAAACAAAGCAAAGCATAGTCGATGCCTAGGGCATAGATGTAGAATTTGAGTGGTTAGACGTACTTTCGGCATTGTGTCAGGGACATTCATTATCATCCTTACTTCACTTCCCACTATTGAGGAGGCCTAGCGCAATTCTATCTCCTCACTATAAACTTCTATCTATCTATCTGCCTGTCTGTCAGTCCATTGAATTTATCAATGAACTTTTTGTTGGTGAACTTATAAATGTTTCATTTGGAAAAAAGGAAGAAAACCTTTCCTTCCTGAAATAAAACTTTTATCACTTTCTATCATTCCAAATTAAATTGCCTATTTTTTTAATGATTGATATTATAAAGCTTTCCATTTTTGATCATGTGAGCTCATGCTTCCATGTGTATGTATATGTGTGTGTGTATCAGTGTGTGTCTGTGTGTATGTACATATGTATATGTGGGGTGTATATGTATGTGTGCGTGTGTGTTCTGTGTGTACATTTCTGCATATCCGTATGTGTGTGTCAGTATATGTATCGGTGTGTAAGTGTATACCCGTTTGTGTGTGTGTGTGTGTGTCTGTCTGTGTGTGTGTCCATGTGTGTTTATGAGTGCATGTGTATGGTTTGGTTTCGTTTTTGAAAATGATTAACTCTGCTGTAATCGATGAGGTTTACAAAAGGCCAGATTATGAAATTCTGTCTTGAATGGAAGAAAATATTATTATGAGAAATTGGTTCCCCCCCCTTTGATTTACAAACAATTCATTGATTCATTATAAGTAATATATATATATATATATATATATATATATATATTTATATATACATATATATATTTATATATACATATATATATATATATATATATATATATATATATATATATATATATATATATATATATATATATATATATATATATATATATATATATATATATATATATATATATATATATATATATGTGTGTGTGTGTGTGTGTGTGTGTGTTTGCGTGATACTAGAACTCTATAGCCACTTCGGGCATCTACCAACTACAGAATGTCCACGATCTGTGGTTTAACAACAAATCAGTCTTAATGTCGAAAATTTCCCACTAGACCTCCATACTTAGCTCGGGCATTTACCAGGCGAAGAACCCTTTTGTCAAACCTAGGGACCCTGCTCCTATTCACACCACCTCGATGGAACATAGGATGCAAATTCTTGGTTCCAAATGTGGGGTCGGCCCTAGCAAGTTGCCTTAAAATTTAGATGCTCTGGAGGGTAATTCTGCAAACAGACCCTGACGTCTATGGTCCTACTGCAGCGGAAAAAATCCGTTTGCGAAGCCAAAGTATCACACATATCATAAATAATTATTCAATAAAATCTTAATTTCCTTCATCAATTTCCACCACATTTTCGTTAGACGAACAATGAAACATTTTTAAACTCATTCAATTTGTGTTGATGATTGTATGATTTTGAACCGAACTATTATGTAACTGAAGCTGCTTAGAATATAATTTTCGCATTTGGAGACAAGGCTGTTGGCGAATGAAAAGGGTGATTTCGTTATCAAACATTTCGAAGCGGAGATTTTTGCTGAGAAGACAAGTAGACGGGGTTAACGAAAACTATCAATCAATGACAAAAAGCTGAAGGCAGTAATGGAGAAAGAATTTGAAGTAAACTGTAATGTAGCGATTTTAACTATTTGAAATTAGAGGTCTTGCTATAAAATAAAGTGGCTTTGCTATTGTAAATTGAATCATAGCGCGCATGTACGAACCACATAGTGAACGTTGACAAATGGGTAAGCATATATAACCCCTGAAAGTTTCAATACGCTAATTTTTTTCTGTCTTCGCTGTTACGCATCACTTGAAGTAGACATGTTTTTGTTTTTAGACACTTCTCGGTCGGCCAGTCGGTCTGTCCCTAACATGTTAGATATCAAGTTTTCCAGCGAATCGTGTTGGATCGATACAAAACTTTGCCCAGGTCTTCGGATGAACCATCCTCAACTTCCAGTTTCTCCACCTTTTAGAGTTCCTTTGAAATCGGAAATCGTAGATATAGACGTAAGGATGCTGGACGCATCGTTGAACTTATTGTTATTGTTATTTGACGTGTCGTAAAAAATAGTCAGTTCAAAAATCATGCCAAGTATCAATTTGAAGTTTTCTGAGAAACTGAACATCATTACGGCCTTTTAGTGTACCTCCTCGTACATTGATTTTCCTCTTCGCCAGACCTCTCTATCTTGGGCGTCGCAGAATAGCTACTACCAAATCTTTTCGTATGCTAACTAGAGTTTATAGGGTAAATTGCATGTCACATACATGTATGTTCGAGTGGTACGAGAGATTTTGTGAAAGTCGACAGGATGCAAATGATGATGGACGCTGAGGATACCCATGCACGTCAAGATCCGGCGAAAATGATTGAAAAGAATCTGACAAATCATGCCAAATGATCGACGATTCAGCATATCACTATAACTGAAAAAAATCTCTGTGTGTATGAACCGAGATAACACGACCATTCGCCAGATATATTAATCAGTACACTAGGCATTGCAGTGCCGAGTTTGACTTTATTAGGATCTGCAGTCTCCGAGAAATCTAATGAATTGAGAATAATCAAAATTTAGATATAGAATATAGGTATAAAATGTCTAAACTGGCAACATTAAAGAAAAGTAACGGAAATACTTCGAAGCCGTAGTTTCTTACGATAGACAGGAAATCATTTTACATTACTCGTATGGAAGGCTGTTCAACACAGTGTAAAGTCCCTTCCCCTCCAAACATGCACTTTTGGAACGGGCACTGTCCTAGTCAGAATAATTGTAGAAATAATCTTCATCGATAAAGAGACGGTGCTTTCCTGTTTGTTTTTTTTCGTTTCTCGTTATTTAATAGCCTGTTATTTAATATTCTGTTATCTGGAAGTAACTGGATAGAACTCAATCATTGCGTTTCATTTGAATTGAATGCAGAACAAAATATCAGACACGTACAGATTTTTATTAATCATGCTTACTAGAACGAAATTGATCCGTTTATGCAGTTGCAGTGATGAAAAGTGGATTGTTTTTAAAGTTATCAGTAGAGAATATTTGCACAACTTTGAATGGGATGAAGATGAAAGATCAATTGAAACCGTATTATCATCCCAGGGTGATTATGGTTAATGTCTGGTTTGATGTAATACAACTTCTTTTGAAGTAGCCAAACTAGCATAGAAATGCTTAAAGCAGCTTGAAATATTCAAGTTTCAAACAGTTCAACGTTCCATTTGATGAAAAGAAAGATTGTCATTTGGATGCGTGATAACATCTACGTTAGGGCCAAGGATTTAGATAATTCTGAATGCTACCGAGACTGCTTTACGTCAGTTTTGAAATAGTAAACAGGCTTTGGTACATACTGATCAACTTTCATATATATATATATATATATATATATATATATATATATATATATATATATATGTGTGTATGTGTGTGTGTGTGTGTGTGTGTGTGTGTGATAAATAAAAGATTTGCTACACAAAAACGTTTATGTTTCTGTCCTGTTTGGGTTTCTTCAGGCGAATGATTCGATTTATTTTAGATCCCTACATAGGACTTTTTTTGGAGGGTGCTTATTCTTCTAAGTTGGAAAACTTTCCCTTTATTTTACTCATATATCTACTTATATCACAACTTGTCATGATTTATATTCTTCTGTTCAACATATTGGAAACATCACAAAGAGCTGATGATAAGGAAAGTGCCCACAGTATCTCCTGCTAATTTATAATTTATAACTACCAGATATTAAAGTATCTCCACCATGTAAAACAGAACAAAAGCATAACAAGCAGTGACAAAGTAATGAAGAAGCCCAAACACGGATGAAACACAAACATGTTTGTGTAGTGAATCCTTTATTTCATCATATCTTAAGCTCTACTCTGACTCAACTTATCATTTAATGTCGAATGTATCGAGTACTTTATGAAACAAACCCACCACACATCGGATATTGTATTATACTATCTTGTATTTCTGATTTGTATTATATATATTGTTCTTTAGTGTCTGAGCTAAGCAGCCAGCCGGTAAATCGGAAGTTCAACAACTGCTTTATACCCAAATCTCGTTCTGTTTATATAATCCATATCAGCTCTATCTATGTTCTTTTAACAGGGCAATTGTATTATAATGAAATGGATATTTGATCCGACATTAAAGATAGGCGTCTCGTGTATTCACCGTGTATTCAGTCGGATTGAATATCCATTTCGTTACAACACGATTGTCCGAGTTGGATGATCGTAGATTGGGCAGATATGGACTTATGATAAACAAGACGAAATTTGTGCATAAAGCAATTGTTGTTACAGACCGTTGATAAAAATAACAATTCTCATCAAATCTGAAGCACTAACAATATTGATTTATATTACAGTAATCAGATGAATCCTAATTTTCAACAGAATATAAAAGCCACTATACATATAGGCCGTAGTAATACATTATTCTCTGATCCCAATGAACACCCAAGACTTATTCATTACAAAAATTCAAAAACTTGAAACTTCTTAATTGCCAACATTTTTTTAACCTCAGTACAGGATTTCAGTAGCATGTATTTACACTACATGAGACGAATGGTGTCAACAATGTAAATGCTCCTTTGAGAGAGTACATCTCCGACTTGAATAAACACATTATACTGGATTCACAATCACCACTATATGAAGTTGCTTAACTTGCTCCTTATCCATCTACCAAGATATCAGTCGGAACCATTGTCACTCCTCCTAAACCTGTGAGATTCTCGTAGACAAGACTAAAATATTACCTAATTCTAAGAATAAAAGGAGACTTCAAATGCTGGGGGCTTCTTATATCAAAGCTAGACCACCAATAATCAATAAAATATCAGGGAGCAGGTATCTGAAGGTACCTTTATCGGAAAACGCAGTACCAACACATGATACTTTCTTTCTTCAGAAGTTTTGATATAATAGAATTGTAATTGAACAGAGCTAGCCTCAGAAGCTGTGAGGCCTAATTGGAAACATTTTTTGTGGGACCTCTTGTTAACAGACAATGTCTGTAGAATCTTATGAATGTAAATAAACTTTATATCTCTATGGTACGAAAGAAAGCAATCGAAATATGCACCAGAAAATTTTACAGAATTTTTTAAAATTGTTTCTGTTCTCTGTAAGTTCTCCTGTTCATCTGCAAAGCGATCTTGAGCATTATGGACTGGAACCCAAGCGCGCCTCCCCTCCCCACGGAGGTGGGCCAAATTGGGAGCAACTGGCTCTGTGATCAAACATATCGTTCAAACAACGAACGCGAGGTCATCGCAAATAACGCTGCCAAAGTAAAGATTCATTAAAAAAAACAAAAAAAAAAACGATGTTTCTGTGAATTACACAATCTGCTAGTATCCTTAGCACGCTTACTATGAACATTGGACTATGAAATCGGTCGGAAGCGCTTGAAGAACTATAATACGAACTTTGAGCAGAATGAAAGGCATTTTTGCAACCTAGCGAAAAAGAAAAAAAAAAGAACTTATTTGCAGACAGGAATAATTGATAAAAAAAAGTCAACCAAAAACTATCCACCGTATTTAAGAAAACACTTTGGAATGAAAATTATATATATATAACAAGAAATCATTTCAAGTGAAGTTTCGAAATAATATAACGCAATTTACAATTATTTCTGTTGGACTATATGTCTATTTCTCAATAATATAATTGTCCTCGTTGAAAGAAACAGATATCTATGGACAGCGAATGAACAAAACGAGAGTTTGGAGTTAAAGCTTTACTTTACTGACGACTGTTTAGCTCATTGGTATGAGTAACGCTAAGTTAAAGTGGCTTAAGTTGGTTGTATGTTCGATTCCTGCTACAATCTCCTTTTCTTCAATTGTTTATTCTATTTGCGTTGTTTACGTCGAATGATACATTAACTGTGTAATAATGGGAGATCATTTCGAAATGATATAACGCAATTTATAATTATTCCTATATGATTATATATCCACTTCTTAATTATAACATATATATATATATATATATATATATATATATATATATATATATATATATATATATATATATATATATATATATATATATATAAACACAAGATGAAAACCAACCACAGGAACAAGCTTTAGAAGAAACGACTCGACCATGGACTATCTCCATTCAATAAATTAGCTGAAAGGAAAAGCAGCAGAATATAAAATGTAACTTGCAGTAGCATTTATACACTTCTTCGACTGTGGAAATTCCAATGATCCTGAAAGCCATCACTCTACAAAGTGTAGACCCTGTATACGTCAGAGTATAACAGCATATACAACAGTCACAGCAGCTTCTTTCATCATTATCATCAGTCTTTTAACGTCCGTCGTTGGGGGCGTCGCGGAGCCAGTAATTTCTGAATTCGTCTAGTTCATCTTGTATTTTGTCGGCCTCGATTTCACGTGTGATGTCCATTGGTTCTCAATCATTCTTGCAACATGGCCAGAGTTTTCTAATAGATTCTATGATATCTCAGACCCTCGTTTTGTTCTTGATATATTGTGCTGTCTTGTGATCTCTCCATCTGAGGTTGAGCATGATTCTCACATGCATATGATGCATACTTCTCAGTTTGCTGGTCTGTCTCTTGGTTAGGTTCCATGTTTCAGCTCCATAAGTGACTATCGGGATGATGCATTGGTTGTATACTCTTCCTATTAAGATTATTGGGATCGTCTCGTTTTTGAAGGTTGAGCTCGCTGTGCCGACGGCTTGCCATCCTAGGGTGATTCCCCGCTTCATTTCTTCTTCATTTGTGGGTTTCATGGAGATTCGTTGTCCCAGGTAGATGTAGTGATCTACTTTCTCCAGTTCTGTGTCCTCGATTTTGATCTTAGCGTTTTTATCTCCGATGTGGTTGTTGCATATGATCTTCGTCTTGCTGAATTTCATGTACAGGCAAACTTTCTTGCTCTCTTCATTCAGTTCATCTATCATTAGTTGGAGGTCGTGATTTATAGAGATTTGTTGTCCTAGGTATATGTAGTGGTATAATTTCCTTAGTTTTGCATCTTCGATTTTGACATCCCAAGCTCTTCACAGCCTGCCTCGAGATGATCTTTTGAAACCTTGACAGGGAGAATAAAGGAATCAAAATAGTCAGCGAACATCTGAGCAACCTAAGATTTGCAGACGACATCGCTCTTTTCGTACACAACCTACATCACCTCCAACTAATGTTAGATGAACTAAATGAAGAAAGCAAGAAATTCGGCCTACACATGGATTTCTGTAAAACAAAGATCATGTGCAACAATCATGTCGGAAATAGGAACACAACAATCAAAATCAAAGACGAAAAACTGGAGAAAGTAGACCACTATATCTACAAAGAACAACGAATCTCCATGCAATCCTCGAAGGCAGATGAAATCAAGCAAAGAATCATTCTAGGATTGTAAGCCTTTGGCAGTGAAGTCAGGGAGAGAATTTGCGAAGATTATCTTAGTCTGGCATGCGGAAATGTGTGTAAAGCACTAAGCGAGGATCGATCTCCCGACAGTACTGATCTTGATGAGGTGCCCGTACTGGAGAGCTTGCTTTTATTACAGTCTCCGGGCCAACCCAGGGAAATGAATGATCATGCTTAACATCGCATGAAAAGATCACAAGAGAGCAAAGTATATTAGAATAAAAACAGGAGTTAGATGTATCGTAAGATCCATAAGAAAACTGAAAAGAAAAAAAGTTGGTAAAACGTCATCACAATTCACAATATAGATCCCCAGAAATCATACGTGTAATTAAAAATAAAAATCTGTCAAACGATAAACGTTAAAAGGCTGCTGCTACTGATGAAGTCATCTTAAATAATTCATATCGTTGTCTTTTTATGCTGTAATACATGAATCTACTTATATAATGAACCATGGAGAATTGGGAATCTCTTCATTTCTCCATCTCGCTGATGATGTGGGGTCACACCTTACGAAGCGTCCGTGAAAAAATACTTATTCATCCAATCCAGGTTATCCTCATAATCAATAAGAAAAACCACCATTATGTCGGATATAACCTATCCATCCAATAGTCTAAATGAACTGTGATTTTCCTGTCGCTGTCCACTCGGTTGCAGTTAGTAACATTAGTAAGACATTTGAAGAAAAAAACTCCTTCAAAATATGATTGCTGGAAAATTGTAAATATTTGAAGGCGGACTCATTGTAGTTCACCATCATATGCTTATACAATTTACTGTGAGATTTTTTCTGTTTCTCTCTCCGTTACAATAGACTCTTCCACTCATTGATAACAAATTTGCTGATTGGCATTACTTTGTAATATCATACAGTTACGTGAATCAATTACAGAATCCCAGTAGTCACGTGTACACTCAATTGAATCAATTTTTGGCTCTCGATCAACTACCTTCCTGACCCACTCCCTTTCGGGCTCCTAAGCGTAAGCCCATTTAGCCTAATAGTTAAGCATCCAGTTTAGCAAACTCCCCACTATAGACACCTCGTTGAGATCAGTGCTGAAGGGAGATCCTCATTCAGTGCTTCACACTTTTCTTTTCTCCTCATCAATTTTTCAGGGCGCTTTTAATACACGGTCCTCCTTTTCAGACACTAAATGCTTTGAGGTTTTCCGGTCTCAGCTGGAAAAAACAAAACAAAACCAAAAAAAAACGTTATTGAAAAAAATACTTGTGGGGGAGGAGAGATGATATGTGTGTGATCTTGCAAGTACTAGGAGAGAAGGGCTGGAGACTTGAGGAGTCTTGCTGTCACTCAAACTCCAGCAGTACCACCAGGCAACTGTTGTGAGATAGCAAATAATAATAATAATAATAATAATAATAATAATAATAATAATAATAATGATGATGATGATGATGATGATGATAATAATAATAATAATAATAAAAATAATAATAATAGGAAAAAAAAACATAATTGAACGAAATTCCTGTTGATTTTATCCTACGATGCTATCATTGCTTCGTTTTTCTATCCAGTTGCTGTGTCCTTGGAGGATTAATTTGATATTTGTAAAGAATGTCGTAGTTAATTCAAAAAGTCCCGTGGGTGGGGTATTTGAGTTAGGGAGGTTAGTTTTGGTCAAGGCTGCATTTAATCGAAATCACTTTTTGACCGCAGGAGGGTTATAGGCCTATTCATTCATTTCTTATCACTCGCAGTCAGGACAGTCAAAGGGATCAGGAGAGGGTGGACCGTTGGCTGGTGTTATTGAGCTTAGTGTAGAGCCCGCTTTGCTACAGGGGGCTCTCCTCATGATCCCCAGCAGCACATGATGTACCCAGTTGGTCACCCATCTAGGTAGTCTTCAGGCTTAATTTAGATTAATCAGAATTTGAGGTAGTGTTTGGGCCGAAGTAACATTTAATCGAAATCATTATTTGACCACTGGAAGGTGATAGCAGTGTTGTAAAATTGACCATTTTTCGGCTAGATCTATTTTTCCATTTTAGCCGATAAAATTCTACGATAGCCAAAAATTTGACCATTTAAAAACAATTAGAAAGTTTATTAAAAGTAAATTTACTATTTTTATTAATAATTTGTTCTGAAGTCAATGTGTATATTGTTATCTAATTTGATGAGTGGGTTTAAATGGATACAGGTAACATCTTATGTTATAAATGTAATAAATTAGCCGGTCTGAACCGTTTTAAAGACATGGTATGTATAGCATCTTTAGGTATAAATGTAAAAAAAAACTAGTCGATTTTATCCGTTTGAAGATAGTTACATCTACATATAACACACTATACTTGGCAACACTGGGTAATAGACCTATCGGGAAAAAACCCACTGGATTGACCTTGTGCCAGACTAATAAATTTTCTCTCCATATGAGACACTGTCGTGAGATCTTCTCTGTGTAGGTTATTCACACTGACGAATCTAATTGTTTGTTGAGTAATCTACCCATGTAATGAACAGTGTGATAATCTTGATTCTCTGACAGTAACCATGGTCTCTCCCACTTAAAAGTAACAAGTTTGTTGATAAGAAGTTTCCTACTCATCATTTGAAACAATTGACTCTTCCACCATATCGATTTTTTTAGTTCCTTTCTAAAAGCAAGAACCGGAACTTCAGTGAGGTGTTCACTATAAAGTTTGAACGCCATTAATGCCAGATCACATGACCCCGAGTAGAAAATCATTTTAGGTAAGAAGCATCTTATCAAGGGAGACCTTCCTACCGAGTTTCAATTAAATCTTACCTAAAACAGTTAAGAAACAATACCAGGGACAGACCGACCGATCTACCGACGGACAGAGCCTAAAAAAACAAACATCAAAATTCAAACATAGGTAGATTCCGAAAGTTCAGTTTACGCCACTTTTTAGCTTTTTGAAAATACGCTAACAAAAATTGCGTTCAACTTTAGTTCTGTAGCACGTGTTTATTCACGCAGCGCATACCTCCCTCCATTTTCTTCTACACTCCAATCTCCTGTACGCCCTAACACGATGATCTCCAATGACTTAGCCTAACATACGTTCGTTACGTGCAAGTATTCATTTTGAAGAATCCAGCCTCCTGCTAAAATCGCTCAACTATCTATAATCTAATTCAAACGGCTAGTATCAATCCCCAAAGAGGATTAACGTCATACTCAGAAGCGGCTGATTGCGAAACACATTAGTAATGAAAACATTAATAGAATTAACTTAGGAATTTTGATAGAGTGACTCTCCCTTTCTTCAATTCGCAAACAGACACGTTCTCGTAACCATTCCTGTTTCTCGTGTTTTTTCGTCGGAAGATGGCAGTCAAGGAATGCCAAACTCTCAGGTTCCACTTCTTTATTTGATCACAAGTTACAGCATCTATGACCACCAATGACTCATACAAACAATCTTGCTTCACTCTTACAGTGAGAGCAAAAGTTTTTTTCAAAGTTCAATATTTTTTGATTTTTGTAATTTTTCATCTTTGATCTAAATATAGTCAATTTTGAACCTGTAAACGGATGTCAAAATTAACTTTTTGAAATGTATCGGATACTTTTTGCACTCACTGTATATATGGTGACAATTAATTTTCGCTCCTGCCCATCCATATATTTTCTCTATGAAAGACAATCGTATGAAAGGGATTTTTCGGTGCAACAGAATAAGTCAAATAGTCATTAAATTGAAATGTTTTATGATTACCCAAAGCACTTAATCACTGTGTAACTAAATGGGGGTCAAATTTAAATAGAACATTAGTAATAACAATTCAAATAAAATAAAATGTGTGTGGATATATATATATATATATATATATATATATATATATATATATATACATATACATATATATATATATATATATATATATATATATATATATATATATATATATATATATATATATACATATATATATATATATATATATATATATATATATATATATATATATATATATATGCGTGTGTGTGATTGTGTGTGTATGAATGTGTATGTGTGTAACACTTCAATAAACGCAATAAGATACGATACTCCGATTCTTGATAGAAGTGCCGAGGAGTGACACTCACATCATAGGCAGAGCGAAAAGATATGGAGGAATTTTGGTGGATTGAGTCTTATTTTTTTTTCACTTCTCAGACACGTTCCCGTAACCATTCCCGTTTCTTGTGGTTTTTGCAGTAAAAGAATGTCAAACACCCAGGGTCCATTACTTTATATGATCGCAACTTGCAGCACCTATGACCAATGATAACTCATGCTCCCAATCTTGTTTCACTTTTCTTTTTACGGTGCCTACGGTCCCATTCACTGCAGATTATCAAACATTTCAGTCATTGCAGTTACATGGTTGAAATGTGAATAAAAGACATTCCCACAATGGACCATTCCACTTAAAGCTAAGGACGACTTTTTCTGCTTCTTTCTATGTTCCTTTGTGGAAAGGTTCTCAGTGTTTACAGACATATAAACTGTTTTGCTTATTTAGCACCACCCTACCAGCGCGCTTAGAGCACTGCAAATGAGCTGCTCCCACTGCAATTATTTGGGTTAATCTTCTGACCAGCCCAAACATTTTCTGAATAAAAGACAAGTATACTGAAAAACCAGACGATCCCAATAATTCTAAAAAGAAGAGTATACAACCAATGCATTCTCCCGATAGTCACTTATGGAGCAGAAACATGGAACCTAACCAAGAGACAGACCTGCAAACCGAGAAGCATGCAACTTGCGCATGAGAGAATCATGCTCAACTTTACATGGAGAGACCACAAGACAGTTTATCAGGAAGAAAACGGGAGTCTGAGACATCATAGAAAATATCTAAAAACTCAAATGGCAATGGGCAGGCCATGTTGCATGAATGATTGACAACCAATGGACATCACATGCGAAATCGAGGCCGACAGAATACAAAATGGAGAGATGAACTAGATAAATTCAGAAAATGCTGGCTATGCGACGCCTATGGTAAAGAATTGTGGCGAATCCTAGGGAAGGTCTATGTCCAACGACGGACGGTAAAAGACTGATGATGATGATACTGAAAAAGGTTTTTAGTGCAGTAGAATAAATCATGTTGTAATGAAACTAAAATGTTTTACGATTCAACCGAAACACTTATTACTAAGTAAATAAACAAGGATCAGATTAAAATAGAATCTGTGATGATGATGATGATGATAATAATAATAATAATAATAATAATAATAATAATAATAATAATAATAATAATAATAATGAAAGGTTTCACACTATCGTCATAACAAATAACACAGCTTCGACTTTAGCCATTTTTCATTCGTTCATGTACGGTTATCCCCCGCTTTTAGAAAGGTTGCTTCATGCCGCCGCTTTTACGAAAGATCTAAATTATTGCATGTTTCCAACACTATCCAAAATGGTGGAAAGTGAAGAAGCAATTACCATTGATTCATATGGAGAACATTTTTGGGTGTCTCCAGTTCTAAAAAAAAAAAAACTTCTTCTATGCCTCTCTCAATATCGAAGATCGAAGTAAGTTGTCTATCGTGGCTGATGTGGAAGGCGAGAAATACTAAAGTATGCATTACTGTTTAACCTCACACATTTTTCTCTCATACATTTTTTGAAGGCATTCAATACAAAATCTGGCATAAACCAACTGCCCTTTTATTAAATCATAACTCTTTGGAATCGTAGCAACAGTGTCAATCGCAGCTAAAATCTCACACAATGTTTTTTCTCAACTGGGAACGCTCAATGGTGATTGCTTCGTTCGCTTTTCGCCATTTCGGCTCATTAAAAGTTTCATAGGAACATTCCATATGTATTCAGCCTCCCTAAATTTCTTTCTCACGCCCCTCTCTCTGTGTATCCCTCTGTCTGTCTATCTGTCTGTCTGTCTCTCTCCCCCTTCTCTCTGTCTCTGTCTGTCTGTCTGTCTGTCTGTCTGTCTCTCTCTATCTATCTATCTATCTATCTATCTATCTATCTATATATATATATATATATATATATATATATATATATATGTGTGTGTGTGTGTATATATATATGTATATATATATATTTATATATATCGAAAGAGTACTGGAAGAGGACTTACGAATATCAAAGATTTAATTCAATTTGCTGTAATAGGACTTATGAATTATGCTTGACAGGGAAATTGAGGAAATCACCGAAAGGAGAAGAAGAATGGGAAGAAAAAAATCTCCATATTGATCTGTATTAATTTTTTTATCAGTATTTTCTTTCATCTTACACTTCATACTAGCTGCTTATAGTTGCTTTTTATCGCAACTTATTTGAGCCATCAGTCTACAACAGCGAGTAAACAGCGCAAATCGGAAATGAAAAATAAAGAATAAAGGACGCAAGTTCGTGTCTTGCTTAGAGCTTATTAACCAATTAATAATGGATGATAGTACTTGAATGGAATATACTTGCCTCCGGCCAGAATATTTTTGGCTAGTTTGCAGAAGTCTATCAGCACTCACGGTGTATCTTACGTTGAGAGCTAAGCATTCATACATGTCTTTTGTGACTTGTTGCTTGCTTACGGTTCAGAGCGACTAACCTGTCCTAATCCCATATTCTTCTTCGAGGGTTTGCAATTTGAAACTTAATGCAATACTTATAGCAAGATAGCAAAATCAGCAGTGTTTTCTGAAAATTCCGTCTTGCCACGTCGTGTTTAGTCGAGGTATTATTAAAAAAAATAATAATAGTTGATAATGCTTTATCTAATGAAAAATAAAACAGGATAACATTACTATAACAGTTAAAATTAGTGTACGTAAACGGGGGAGGATGAAGGATGAGTCAAATTTTATCTTCCGTCGGTGAAAGAGCTCTAGTATGCCCAGTCCGTGGAGCAGTATCGTACATAAATGATGCGAGTTTGAGTCTTGTCTAGAGCAGTACTAGAGCATTTGCATACCCTCAGAGTACGCACCGGTCAACTGCGTACTGGTCATTTGCGTTTGGTATTTTTGTGTCCCAGTCATTTGCATATTACTGTATGTAAATATTTAATTCATGTTATGATTGTCGACAAACGATTGTGATTTATAAAAATGTTGACTTTGTTGCAATATTTTTAAAAAATATTTTTCTATTTTTTGTGTGCTGCAGTATTGTGATGTTTTAAACAATCATAACTATTAATTTATTGTATTACTATTTATTTTCATCATAAATGTTCAGTTGTTTTCATTATCGCAACTCTAATACCCCACTCCTTACCGTGAAGATGCGATAAAAAATGCTAATGAAATAAGATGAAGTAAATAGTAGTTCAAAATTAATCTAACTGATGATAATTATTTACAATACTTAATCTAATAAAAAATAAATAACGAAATAATTACGTCCATGATTTTTTTTTTTTTTTTGCGTTTAGCCATTTTTGTGAGTTTGGGACCAGAAATGTCTGCAACTATCTGGCACCCCTGGTTTCGACTGAGTAATTGGCAAACCGCAATTTTTTTTTCAACAGTATTATTCACGCACTTTTCTCAACGGTTTTTATAACTGTTTAAAAGGATTACTTTGTCTATGATATTTGAAAAGAATTAATTCTGGAAGAATTAAACAAAAGTCCAAAGAAAATGCCACTCATTAGCTAATATACATCCAATACAAAGTTTTTTTAATTGATAGAAATTTGTTTCGCAGAAATTCATAAAACTGTACTTAGTGCTTTATATAAGATTGCAAGTTAGGCAAATTATCTTTGATATTTGATTATTCTTCGTGGTCAAATATTTTTTATTATTCAAGAACATTTCAAGCAGCTTTATCAAAGAGTGGTCAGTTCATATCCGACCGAAAAGTTCAAAAGATCATATTCAAAGATTGGCCTAAAGAGGCTAAAGATGCCATCTTAAAAAAATAAATGAACAATTCATTATTTAGCAAGTATCTATTCAGGAAATTAATTATCATAGTTAACTTTTGGGTTTTTGATTTTGACAATTTGAGGGAGTTGTTGTGAATCCCTTTTAAAGGTGATTATAAATTAGAATATAAAGTAATTTTTACTTACAATATAAAAACAAATATTCATCAAAACACATAAATATTGTTGAGAGATAGCTTCATTTGATAAGATATAAACTAAAAATAGAATAGAATAGACGTATTCAGAAATTTTCCATTATATCAAACTGAAATAAGCATTGTCCTACACCCAATCCTAACCCCACTCCTAATCCGAACCTCAACCTGGAAGAGTACTAAATTTTCATATCATCAATAAACAATAACAAATCAATTTTATCGCAACTTCACTGCGACAGTCGGACTATCAAAGTTGCGATTATTAAAAACAATTGAAAAAAATTAAGACGAAAGTGTTCAGTAATACAATGTATAAAATTAGGAAAAGCAAATATATTAACATTTAGGTTGAAACGATCAGAGAAGCGCATGAACATTGTTGAACATTGAATAAGTCAATGGCTTTTTTTATTGCAACTATACGGTGAAGGCCCAAATAATAAAGTTGCGATTATAAAAATGAAAAAAGAAAAACAAACAAACAAACAATTGTAAAATTCAGATGAAAGTGAATAGACATATAATAAAAATAATAGTAATGATTGTTTAAAACATCGCATTACTGCAGCACACACCAAAAAATAAGAATTTATGAAAAAGGAAAACTGCAACAGAGTCAATATGTTTATAAGTCGCAAACAAGGCAGCGGTGCGCAAATGATCGGGACACAAAAAAATACCGCATGCAAATGTCCAGGTATGCAAATGACTGGTGCGTAGTTATCCAGAGCACGATTGACCTTCCATCGTCTAGAGCTTATTAGATTAAATCTATCTTCAATTAGGACCACAGCAGCTCTTTTGTTGGCTCGTGATTGGCGGTAGAGCATTTGTTTACTTCTATCATCAGTAAGTCTTGGCCGACCAATGCCTGGTCTTTTTTCTGTCCTCGGACCATTGCAAATTGAATGTGAGCTACCTACAAGCCGTACTGTACGTAGTCCATAACAATGAAGGCTTTACCAAAGTCAATCAAATCTGCCACCTTGTCCATAAATGTGACATTCAATGCATCAAAATGATATTCTTGAGGCCAGCTTATCTGCTTTAGTATCTATGATCCCGGCATACACAGTTGTCACAAGACAAAAACTGTTATTCTTGCCACATGTCGCTAGCCATAACGTTTTGGCTAATCAGTACTGTATGATCTATTTGCCAATGGTTATTACCGTAGATATCTGCGAATGGCCAAATTAACTTCAAAACTCGTTTGTTGAATGATTTGGAATGTCTTGGCGTGGGTGTTGGTACGGTAACGTGCAATTTGCAAAGCTTTTCATCATAGCGAGGCATTCTATTCTAACGAATCCACATCCACATCCAAAAAGCACTGTGTATCCATATATGTATACATATTTTGTGCGTGTAACACTTTTCAATATGCACACATACTTACACTCCGATCATTGGCAGAGGACTGGGAAGCAACACTCTGATCCTTGGCAGAGCACAAAGATACTTTAAAACTTACGCTGAAAAGCTGATTTACACGTATTTTTTTTATGGGCGCTAGTTTTCATATGAGTAAGATTACATTGACAAGCAAGAAAATGACCTTACTTTTTTGGATCCAACGGGAAGTTTAAAATGTAAGACTGTGTCCTCGGAAGATTCCTAAGTATCATTGTTCTTTACGCCTTTCATAAATAGATTCTTTTCTCTCAGATGGTTGATTAGTTTTAGTGGGCGATTGAAATGCTAACATCAATATCACGATAGATCATTGGGACCTGAGAGGACTGAATCGTCAGAGACAATGTTAATTTTGCTATCTTGCTTTACTTTGGGAGCCACGACAGATCTGTATGAAAGCTCAGCTATATAAGATACATTGTAAGTACTGATTGGCTTCTGTTCTATAAGATACATTATAAGAACTGAAAGACCTGCAAACTAGCCAAAGAAATTCTATCCGGAGGCAAATATTTCACTGGACCTCTTATCTCCAGTGATATTTTCTCATACAAGGGTGCAGGTGAAAAAGAATGAAAAGAAAAGAAGATGAAGAATGAAAAGAAAAGAAGATGAAGAATGAAAGTTAGTTTGCATGCAGTCTGAGATTTAAACCGTCACAACGAATTTAATATTCAAATGGGTGAACACTCAACATAAGTGACACGGCTGTTGTAATACATACTGGCTCCTCGCCGTCAAATGCGTTTTTGGGTAATCTACGTAAGTGAGCCTTAAGTTTCCAAAAAATTAAATGGTATAGTATAAAATTACATCCGTATACACCACATTATGATAATAGCCTCTATGAAATAATAAACTACATGTAGAATGATATAGGCTATACATTATATTTTAAAGGGAGATGGTGTTTGATAAACACTGCTAGGGTGCCATGTTGATATAAATGCTTTGTTTTTAAATCCTAGGAAAGGTTACATGCTAAACAACTGATAATCCCAACAAGTGAAATTTTGCACTTCGTACCATAATATTACCGGGGCTGCTTAGCTCAATGGTTCGAGCAACGCTATGTTTAGGCAGCTACTCTATCGGTCGCAGCCCCATTTAAAAAAATTGTTTATTTCATTTACGCTGTATAGGCCAAATGACACATTAACCATGCAATGACGGGAGATAATTTCAAAAAGGAGTTTTGATATAATATAATGCAATTTTTAATCATATATATATAAACACACACACACACACACACACACACACACACACACACATATATATATATATATATATATATATATATATATATATATATATATATATATATGGTTATTGTGTGGCATGCAGAACACATTTAGGTTGGTAGTTGTTGACGGTTGGAATTGAACTTGCAGTGTCAGGAACTTCATTATTTTTCATAAAACCTTATAAAAAGTGGAGTTGCTTGAGAATTTATTTCCCATCAGTAAAATAACGATTGAAGAGGAGAAAAGAGTCGAGGAAATGATGAACAGAAAAGAAGCAAGAAAAGAAAAAGGAGAAAAGGGAAAATGAATGATACCAGAGTAGAGAAGGAGTTAAAAAAGAAAGAAAATGGAAGCAGATGAAAAATTGCCAGGCAAAATGATGGAAAAAAAAGAGGAAAGGAAAGAGAGAACTTCTAAGCTATGTTGTCAATTTCTTATATTGTTATAAAAGATCATTTTTATCCCTTTTAGATATGATCACTGCCCTCTTACCATTGGACCAATTCCAACTCGTGAGCGCAACTCCTGTACCCAAACTATAAGCTAGGGCCTACACTAGGTTTCCTGGTGTCTCGCACAGGCTGAAGATCGACGACCTTAATGTATATTATCATATTATCTATTTATATTCTTAAGTGAGAAAAATAGATGTATAGGAATTAAAGACGGTTTTGACACATCTTCAGAGTTTCAGATCATCATTTGATGAATATAACAGATTTGATGTGCTGATTTTCTCACAGTTCCATCTGTACTTGGAAAGTCCAACTGCCTCGTGAAACACAACAGCCACCCAAGCATTTGAAGCCCTGTGTTGCCGGTACTTTGTGTCGGCCCAACTCAGAGCAAAAATTGCCCCCCGCCATCACGCGACTCAATCACTCCCAGGTTGAATAACTTATATCGTTGTACAATGGAACGTCCCTTCCCAGGCGTACAGATTTTGGGATACCCAGACGTCAGAATCACTCTCTCGGCCAAGCTGATGTAGTCCAGAGGAAACAGAGAGCAATATGTCTGGCAGCAGGAGCTGCAAGAAAGCTGTCAGATTGCGCCTCAAACTGCCTGGTTTGGAATCAGAGTTGTCTTTCTCCTAGACTGATTGCCTCCCCAAGACTAAAGAGCCCAATCTGTCGAACCATTTCACCCATAACTTGGTGGTGGTCGGGAGAAAAGATGGATTTATGCCTTTTCAAAAGACATAAGTATGAAGTGAACATAAACAGCCCCGACTAGAATTTGAACTCGGGTCTCCGATGCTATTGTTCGCACCGTTACCGACCACGGCAATCGCACCTCATTTGTATAGTGCACTACATTCATGATATTGTAAAGTTATGTGAATCATCTATAGAGTTCAAAATACTCACGTGAACGCTCAATTAAATCATTTTCTGTATACTTCACTTTTTGCTCTGGCCATCCACCCTTTGACATATTTAGCCAACTCTGCCAAATGGTTAATCTGCCACTGCCTGTCACAAAAACTGAAAGCCAACCCGAAATTGCCAATCACCACCTCGCTACCCAATTTCTCCGGACTGTCCGAAATTTGAACTTATGAACTGATTGTTCAAATTCATCAGAGCATCTTTCGTTGTCATGGAAAGAAAACAAGAAATCAAAAAGAAAATCAGGTGGATTGATATCAGTTTTTCCTGGTGACTCATATTTATCTCTCCTTGCTTATTGAAGCGTAGTGAGACACTGTGAAATTCTTCAACACTCAACTGAATCTAATTCTGAGACGAGAAACATTTATTGATTGAATACGTCGATCTAATGCCTCGAATGGGAACAGGTTTTCAGAAATTTGTGTCTGTGTGCATAAATGGTTTTCATGTTCACATGATATTTATCCATAACATAATTCAATGATTCCCAAACCTTTTTCTCTGAGTTGCACTTCCAGAATTAACTTAAAAAAATAGAACGCAACTACTCTATGATACGATCATGGGAGGCTCAGAAAGTATAAAACAATGCAACAACGTAAAAACACGATTAATTCCAAAAATGTACTTTAGAACGAGCATCTTACATTCATAACATCAAGTAAGTATGAAAACTCAATGTGGGGGGGGGGTGTAAGTTTGTTTTTGTTGGGTAATTTCATTTATGCTGGGTCTAATTCGAAACAAACCAACTTTCATCCGACGATTGTACCTCTAGCATAGATTTCCTCGCGAATAAATGAATTTTCTATGTACACCTATTAACATATACTCCATCCCCGATATCAAGTATATATATATATATATATATATATATATATATATATATATATATATATATCAGAAATACAATATTATATAATATTATACCATACCCGATATGTGTTGGGTTTTTTTCAAAAAGTGATCGATGTATTCAGCATTAAACATTGAGTTAGAGAGGAGCTTACAAAAACAGGATAATGTTTCCGCCCTGTTTGAGCTTCTGCCTGAGGAAGTCCAAACAGGGCAGAAACATAAACGTGTTCGTGTAGCTGATCCATCACTTTTCTTCATATATATATATATATATATATATATTATATATATATATATATATATATATATATATATATATATAACGCCGTAGGAAAAGACCAGACACTAGTAATACATGGCAAAGGTTAGCGCAATTAAAGTTGGCACGGAAGGAGAATAGTCTGGAATTCGACAGAAATTTATATAAAATATAAGTTAAAGATTATTTTTGTGCCTGTTATAGAACCAGAGATATGTTTGAAAACGTACAGCGTGAATCTTGTGACAATGTAAAAAAATGTGGGCGGTTGCAATTATCACAGGAAAAATCTTTGACTCTCAAAAAATCAACTACTTATTGGATTTTAATAAAACTTTCAATACGTATCTAATACAGAACGAAATTTAAATACGTTTTTATTCCAAATTTTGGAAAAAATACTTTATTATACACCTCCTCAAACAATTTGAAGATTTAATATATTTCTGGTCAGAGGCCACGCATAGTTCTTACATATGTGAAAGCCAAGTCCATATTGATATGAATTCTGTTTACGTTTCCGAAAAAGACGCAATTGGTCGTTCAGTAAAGACATATAATTTAGGAATTGAAAAGAAAAACTGCAAAATAAAGTTCAAATATTGTTCTTATTGGCAAGACTTTCTTTCATTAAGTTAGAATTTATGGTTATCCGTGATAAGAAAAAATCTTAGCATTTGATTTTTACTTTTTTAAATCGATTTAAAAAAAGAATCTCATTTTATTCTTTCATATCGAGGCCATTGCTGAGATTTTGTAATAATAATGTAACAAAGGTGGGGAATCAAATTTGAAAAAAAAATACTTGAAGCATTTTTTGTTGTGTTTCCATTAGCTGTGGGTTTTCTTCGGAAGACCATAATTGTAAAAAGTGCCATGTTTGCATTGCTGCTGCTACACGTACCTCGCAACAATACACATTTATACAAAATAATTTATCTTTTTGTCATTCTAATCGAAACATTTTTCTTTAGGTTAAAATTTTCTGTTCCGGAAGTAAAAAAAGGTTTTCCTTAGAAAAAACCCTTCCATGAATATAAAAATAATCTGACAAAGGTTACATTTTGCTAAGTATGCAAGACAAACCATAATCAATCAATGATAACGTCAAAGCATTTGGGGTACACACTATTACAGTACGAAAAATACAGCATTGATCTTATAAGGTCAAGTCAAGAAGAATGGATATCAATGATTAACCTAGAGATGGCCCAAACCTGTTCTCAATGATGAAGAATCATCGACAGCAGTGACCAAAGATTAACAAATAAAAGTTCAACTACTTTTGGGGGATTTTAAAACTTCAACAGACTCCATATCACGTCATTACTAGGCAATAAGAAAAGTTGAAAAAAATGTAAAAATAGGTCTCACAGTTCTATGACAGTTCCTGACTCACAGCTTTTAGCAGATTGTGTCTAAGCTTAAAGATATAAAGTTTTGCAGCATCCTCCGTATCTACAGGACATTTCTCTTTCAGAAAATAACGTTTTGAAATATTTTGAACTTCGTATTCGTAACAAAAGGTTCAATAGTTGGGAAGCCATAATTTGTGCTTTTACTGTGGGTATGAACAATATGGATGCAATTTTCACTGGAAATTTTGAAACTAGCAAAAATCAGCATATTATCCAATTATTCCAATACCCATTTATCATATGGTCAATTTTGAAAAATTCTCTCCAAACATTGGGAAAGAAGAATTTTCTCTCATGTGATTCCTACCCAACATTTCATTATTTTGACGATTTATTTTATCTATACATTGCTGCTCTCATTCATTTATACACATTTATCAGATAAAAACTTCAAGATATTAATTATGTCTACCTATTTCACAAATGTGCTTCGGAACTGCTCAAATCGGGTGATGAAAATCCTTTCCTTTTTTTTAATATTGAGGGTTTTTGTCCACGTCGAAAGCCTAAATTTTTATAATTATATGAAACTATTTGCCGAAAAAAAAAAGTTCAACTTGATTTTTCTTGTATTTTTTGAAAAATCCCAAAGTAAGACTCTCAGTTCGAGCCATTTCGGAGCACTTGTGTGAAAATCGATGAAAGCAGCAACGTATAAATGAAATAAATCATCAAAATGGTAAGAATTCTATGAAGAAAATTCCTTCATCCCAATATTTGGAATGGAAGATTATTTTTAAAAACTGCCCCTTAGATGAATAAGTATCGAACATTTTTATCAAAATTGAATAATATACTGATATTTGCCAAATTTTAAAGTTTCTCAGGTGTTCCTGGTGAATTTGCGTCACATTTTGATTGAATATTTACAAGTTTTTATAGTTTATACGACATTCTACTATTAAAAAACGAAATTTCATGAATAACAACTTAATATATGAGACATTATCAGTATTAATTTGACAAGATAGTAAATTTGTTCTATGTCACCGCTCTTTATAATGTGATTACAGACGCAAGACGGGGACAATCAGTTCGAGGACTTCCCAGAAGTTACACCATGGGAGGTAGAACAAGCCATCAAATAAACAAATAAAGGAAAAGTCTCTGGACCAGATAACATCACCATCGATCGACTAAAAAAAGCTGGTAAGATCGTCAATAAAAATCTAGCTATTCTATTCAACTTGTGTCTAAAACACAGTGAAATCCCGGAAGCCAGGAACACAGCAATCATAATGCTTCTAAATAAAAAAAGGAAACCCCAAAGACCTCAACAACTACAGACTAATAAGCCTATTCAACTGCATCTGCAAACTTAACACAAAAATCATCACTAACCGGATCACTAAAACACTAGATGAAAACCAACTACAGGAACAGGCTAGATTTAGAAGAAGCTACTCGACCATGGACCATCTCCATTCAATAAATCAGCTGAAAGAAAAAGCAGTTGAATATAAATTGCCACTCGCTGTAGCATTTATAGACTCCAGGGGGGTGGGGGGCTTCGACTCTGTGGAAAGTCCCATGGTGATGAAGGCCTTCACTCTTCAAGGTGTAGACCTTGTATACGTCAAAGTACTGCAACATATATACAGACACAGCAACTCCTTAATCAGGTTACATAAAGACCCTGAAACTTTCCATCTCCAAAAAGGAGTGAGACAAGGTGATACTAGCTCACCCAAACTTTTCACTGCCTCGAGTTGATCTTCTGAAACCTGGACTGGGAAAATAGAGAAATCAAAAAAGACAGTGAATATATGAGTAACCTCAGATTTGCAGACAACATCGTCCTTTTCGCAGAGAACCTGCACAACCTCCAACTAATGCTAGATGAACTAAACGAAGAAAGCAAAAGCGTCGGCCTACACATGAACTTCAGTGAAACGGAAGTCACGTGCAACAACCACATCGAGAACAAGAATACAACTGTCAAAATCGAAGATGCAAAACTGGGGAAAGTAGACTACTACATATACCTAGGCCAACGAATGAGACCCATAAAAGAAGGAGAAATCAAGCGAAGAATCACTCTAGTCTTCGGCAGACCTTCAAAAACAAGACGATCCCAATAATCCTAAAAAGAAGAGTATACAACCAATTCATCCTATCAATAGTAACCTATAAAGATGAATCGTGGAACCTAACCAAGAGAGAAACCCACAAACTAAGAAGCATGAAAGAATCACACACAATCTCACGTGGAGAGATCACAAGACAGCACAGTATATCAGGAAGAAAACAGGAGTCTGGGGCATCATAGAATTTACTAGAAAATTTAAATGGCAATGGGCTGATCATGTTGCAAGAATGGCAAACAACCGATGGACATCACGACTCACAACATGGATCCCCAGAGATCACATACGAAACTGAGGTTAGCAGAATACAAGATGGAAAGAGGAACTGGACAAATTAAGAAAATAATGGCTCCACGACGCCCATGGACTGTGATGGATCCTTGGGAATGTCTATGTCCAACGACGGACATTAAAAGACTGATGATGAAGGCCAAGTTAATCATTCGAGCTTTGTTCTATCACGAAGCTAAGCGGATAAGTCTTATAACGTTTAACAATACATTAATCAGTCTACCCGTTCTGTTTTCTGTGAAGGTAAATTTTACACCACTCTGCACCTAGATGATGCGTCTGTGCTTATTTTTAGAATTATCAAAATGAAGTGATGGAGAAGGTCGACTTAAATGACTAAAATAATGGTACATAACGCATAATCAGTATTCAATTGATAAAATTGCAAATTTTCCTCTCTGTCTCCACTATTTATTGTGTGAGAACAGCAGATGGAATTGATCCCCCGAGCTCTGCTCAATCACGAAGCCATGACAATAACTTTAACGATGTTTAACTAATACAGTTATTGCATTCCGCTAACATTTTTGAATTTTTTCTCTCCAGCAATGATCGTCTCACTAAACATTCTTCTCTAATCTTTTTTCACGAGGGTAATAAAGTTAAACGCTTCCCGTTCCATTGATTTTATCAACACAACACATTTTATTACAATTTAATCCGTGCATTCCCCTCATGAAAGTTTCTATTCGTCAAAGTTCAATTTGATATTATGTGAGGAATTAAATTTGCTCCATTTTATTCGACGGGCACAAAGAATCATTTCTTGAAGTGGATATTGTTGGAGGAAAATTTGAAACCAATATTTACGTATGAATCTTCTGATTGCTGAAGCTGTAAAATTTTGATACTATAGAAAAAGGATTCCTAAAATAGATTAATAGAAGCAAACATTTATTCCTTTTTAGGAGCTAATATTGAAAACTGGGGCTAATGCAAACGGGGGCTAGTATATGAAATGAGGATTAATGTTGAAAAAGAAGAGGTTAATTAAAAAAAGATAATGGCTGATGTCCTAAAAAAGAGGGAGCTGAAATTGAAAAAAGGAGGGCTAATCTTTAGAAAGTGAGACTAATGTCAAAAAGGGGTATGTTAATTAAAAAAAGGGGAAGCTAAAGTTAATTAAGGAGCTAGAGAGCAAGGAAATCCAATGTGCAAAAGAAGAGGAACTAACGTTGAAAAACGGGAGGCGTAAAGTTAAAAAATGCGGCGTAATAATAAAAAATCGCTCCAGGGTTCCATTAGGAGTCACAGAAAATTTGATGGTCATTGTTCAGGCCATTCTTGAGTTTTGTGATGACAGACAAACAGGCAAATTATAAGATAGTTTTTAAAGCTTACTCAACTCATTATTGCTTGTGCAGTCAGTTGACTGTTACATGATTTTTACAAACTTTAGGAAAAATTCTAAGGTTGGATGATGGCTGATGTCCTAAAAAAGTTCTTCTACATGACGAGTATTGTACAGATTTGGCACCTTCAGACGACCACTTTTTTCGTTCGAAGCAAAACTTTTTGTCCAGTAAGCCTTTCAAACAAGTTCAAGATATTGAAAAATAATCAAAGAATTAATCAAATCGAATGCAGAAGCATCATTTTATGAGGGGGTACACAATTTAGCTGTAAGGTGACTTCAGGTCCAACAAATCTAGAAATATATTGATGATTGAATATTATGCTATTTGCTATAGATATAAGATTTTGTCAAAAAGTGCTGGAAACTTTTGCATCCACTCAATATTTCTTTCAATACTTATTTCAATGCGTTTATATCTTTTTTTATATCAATTTTTATTAAATTCAAAGAAATAAATATTTTTGAGCGACTCAAAAATTTGTCACCAATGGACAGGGGATAGAATGTGCACATGATAAAAAAAAATTGTATATTTCAGGAGTTCTCAAACTGAGGTACACATGCCCTTAGGGTTACACAAGAGAAATTACGGAATTACAAAAGGTTTGTAAAAACTCTGGAATTCTCGAGTAGTCTCAACTAACTAAACTCAACTTACGTGGGTTGATAACAAGATTTTTTGCTGATGTCAATAACCAAAAGCAAATTCTGCGCAAGATTGTCAATCGAGTCACTTGTGAGAAAGAGCCAAGTTCATCCATCTCATTGAAAATGTAACATTAAATTAAGTTGAATTACTTACAAATACTACATATCTGTTCTAAGGTATCCATACATTTTTCATTATTTTCATCACTAGAGATATGCAAACACTGTTGGATGGGATGAACGATACACTGGAAGAAAAGGTTTGAGAAACCGTGGTGTATTTCCTTCAAATCATATATTGTAGAAATGAATTAGTATCTCTATCATCTGACTAATTCTGTAACTGATATGCACCGGAACTCTAGGTGATTCATGTTTCTTCCTAGAAATAGGGGGAATGTGTGTGTGTGTGTGTGTGTGTGTGTGTGTGTGTGTGTGTGTGTGTGTGTGCCTCTGTGTGTCTCTGTGTGCCTCTGTGTGCAAATAAAGTATAGGGAGATAGAAGGGCACAGAAATGGAATAAGGGAAAAAAAGAAAAACAGTGAGAGAGAGAGTACAAGTGAAGAAAAAGAGAAACGGGAAATAGATAGAAAATGCAATAAGGAAAGAAAATTGAGAGAAAGAGAGAAAGAAAGAAAAATAGAAGGGACAAGGAGAAAAGGAAGAACAAAAAGAGAAAATAAGTGAGAGAGAAAGAGAGAGGGAGAGAGTAGGAAAAGGAGTAGAAAAGACAGAAAATTATAGAGATTGAGAGATAGAAAGGGAGGAGTGAAAAAAAATCAAAATCTCCGAAACAGTTTTGGTAGTCTTTATTGATCCTTAAAACTATTTTATGGGCGATTAGTGACACATCATTTACAATTAAGGAAATATCAGTTTTTCCTCCCTACTCACGGGTTGAAGGGGAAGTGTAGGTGGAAAGGGAGAAAGAAGCGGATATTTGGGGAAAGGTGTTTGGTTGGGGGAGGTAGGGTGTTGGGACGGGGTGTGGGGAACACGGATCAATGAAAAAAAGCCAGGGTTCGTTTAATAGGAATTCGGGAACTGCATTTCCTTGAAAAATGTGCCGGATAACCTAATTTCTATCTTTTTTAATTATTGAAACACAAAATCGGGTCAACTTGAATTGGATATTGGTAATCTTGATCATTTGTCAACAATTGAAGAAAGCTCACTTTTTGCATCGTGAAGCCGGCAACCTTACTATATACGTTCCCTACTTCAACACAGGCCCGAGTGGATCGTCTGGATCCCTTCATGATATTTCTCTGGGCAATGTGGGTTACTTGACAGTGCCCATATCCTATCCAAGTAACATGTGACCGGTTGTACAAGGTTACAACAGTATGAAGTATTCCCTGACCCAATCCGTTTGAAAAAATTGAACCAGTCTACCTGAGGGGCTACATTCATGCTTGGAATTACAGTTCGTCTCCTAAACCATTGTCTATCCCACTATTTGCTGATAGCTGGTCTGGGGAGGGCAGACCAAGCCTAGACAACGTAGGTTGCCCTGCTATTTACCTGTCAATCAGGGAACAAGTAGATTCATGCCTTTCCCAAAGACACGAGAACGATGTTCAGCCAAAAAGGCAACCATTAGTGACATCTCATCGTACCAACGGAAAACAAACTTGGAGACTGAGTGAGTGGGATCTCCCCTGAACAACGGCACTCTCACTTAAAAACATTTATTCTCAACACAATGTCATTCATCATTAAAACGATAACCAACTGACAACAAGTTGGACGAAGTAAGCCCCAACTGTCACAGCCTAAAACCTGAACACGGTTCGCCGATTACATTTTCTGTTCAACCACTGCTCTCCTTTAACATACGCACAAGAACGAAAACACCCATTTTTACCTTTACTAAGGCCGTCTTTATTTTTTCAAACATCGATAGAGCTCTTTTCTTTCGCTCTCTTTCTTGCAAATGAAATTTCGGTCTAGTCTTTGGTTACATTTTGGGATTTGCAATGCTTCATTCCTTTCAAGAGAACACGATCCACAAAATTATTCAATAATAAATGCGATACCTGGGCATAAATAGAAGATGAGAAAGCGTGTCAAATGACACTGAATCTCAGTTCTCAGCTCAGTTGCTCCTATATCATGCAATGCATTCATTCATTTCTCGCTGCTCACTACCAGGCCAGCCGGCAAGAGGGGTGGAACGACCCTTGGGTTGCGCTATTGAGTGAAGTATAGGAATTGGTCCCGTCCTTATGAGGATTAACGTGATCGTCAAGAAAGGCTCTTTACATGATACCAAGCTGCTTATGGCACCTGATATTCCCAGACGATCACCCATGTGGAAAACCGGTGTATCCGATATGATTTGGCTGTATCGCAACACGCGAGGCGATTATTCCCTTCCCATTTCTTGAACAATCCATGGAGACGCAATGATTGTAGCAATTGTGAATTTTACTGGAGAGCGAGCCTCTTGCCCAAGATTTGCAGGGTTGAAGGGATCCAAGTGGATTTCTGAAGAGTATTATCATGAAGAACGTAGAAATCGCCCAGAGAAGTTATTAAACGAAGCGTTAGCAACCGTTACTGATGTTTTTACTCGAATTTATTTGCTTTATTTACACAAGTTGTAGTAGTAGTGAAATTGTTTTGATTTTTATATTTTAGTTGATGAAACATCGTCAAGCCTTGTTAATTTTTTTACTAACATTTTCTTTCATTTTAATTTCAACTGTTTCTCAGGATGAAAGAAATACTAGTCAAAATTTAATAATGATTGACAATGCTTCATCTGATAAAAAATGTACCCAGATAATATTACTTCTGACAATATGAATATGACACTGAGCGGTTGGGGACAAATGTGGATATCTTCAAAGGTTTTATTTGATCATGTGTGAACTGTTACAATGGACTCCTCCATATAAAGGTAACAATTTTGTCGATGAAATATCTCCTACTAACCATTTGAAAGGACTCCAATAGATTCTTTCCTAAATGACACACACACACACACACACACACACACACACACACACACACACACACACACATATATATATATATATATATATATATATATATATATATATACGTGAATCTTTGGATCTTGATTAACAAGTATATATATATATATATATATATATATATATATATATATATGTATATACACACACACACACACACACACACACACACACACATATATATATATATATATATATATATATATATATATATATATATATATATATATAATATAAGTTGATTAACTGGTATATATATATGTTGGCAGTTTTCCGTCACATTATTAACTAGTATACATATATATATATATATATATATATATATATATATATATATATATATATATATATATATATATATATATATATATATATATATATATTATATATATATATGTATGTACATTTATACACATATATAGTTTCATCTTGATTAAGTAGTCGTAGTAGTAGTAGTAGTAGTATATATATATATATATATATATATATATGTATGTATGTATTGGTAGTTTTGCATCACATTTTGTAAAATTGATTATACCCAATAAAAGATAGCAATAAAGATTTCTCAAATGATTTGAAGAACACCTCCGAAATACATCATCTTTTACAAGATGTCTATTATTAAATATGGTTTCTTATCCTGCATGAACAGATTTCATTTCCAATAAAGCTGGAAACTTATTTGAGTGGGCTGTAGCGGGTTTTGTACAAAATGATGGACAATTCGACCTAAAATGACTGTGCGATTTTGCAGTGTTGTTATTTTTAGAAATCAAAGAGAGATGCAGTCAAAATAAGAAGACGAGAGATGATCAAAAGAAAAACAAAGTGAAAATAAAAACATAAGAGAATTTGAAGGAGAGAAGAGAAAGAAGAAAATCAAAAGAGAGAGAGAGGGGGCTAGGCGTGAGAGATGGACAGATAAATTATCTTTTTTAGCAGAGAAAGTTAAAGAGTAGGTGTTAATAATTCTATGTGCGGCGGCAAAAAATAAAATGACAGAAGATTTAGAATGTTGGACACCCAAGAAAATAGAGATTGATGTTTAATGTCAAAATGAATGGAATCCAGCATATTCTTCAAATCAGAAAATTGATATTTATCTCCTCAGTGCATGCACACGCCCACAAACATGCATGCAAACAAATATGTACAAGGCCTGTTAGGAAAATATGCTACCATTTAATATTAACGAGAAAATAGCCTGCAAAACCCAATGGAACCTTATTTTCTACAAAGAACTCTCCTTGGTACCTCACACCCTATCACTTTTAAAAACTGCTTAAGAAGTCCGCTTTCGGGATCGATATCTACTTAATTTATTAGTGAAAATTCAGAAGTCACGAGAAGACTGGACTGTAGGGATGCAATTCGTGGCAAAAAAGATGTGTGATGCAATGTTTTCGCAAAAAACCCAGCTTTAAGAATGGGCAAGCTCAGTCGTTTTGAATGCAACGGTCATACAGTATACAAACGCATGCAATGGAGTCTCACTACCAACTGAGAAATCCCCCGGGAAGTATCTGTTCACTTATATACAATGAGGTATCCTCTGGTTGGCAGCAAAGTTATGTTAATATATTTAAAATCTCTTAATAATCTTCTAACAAGCCTCGTGTGTGTGTATGCGTGCGTACATGAGTGTGGCTCTGCTTGTTTGTGTCGAACTGCATGCAAAAAAGATTCAAATAGGATGCAAAGCCTAGTGCAATAATCAACGAGATCTTACAGGATAATTATCAATGAAGTTTGATCCTCACAAGAGGAACTTGATCAGTGAAGACGTCATCAAACTTGCTGGGCCAATGGTGGGTAGCTTCAAAGTAAACGCTGCTAATTTTCCTAACGAGTAAAAATACATCATTATCGAATGAATAACTGTTTGCTTGTAAAATCACGAGGCCTCAATTTCCGAATGTAATTAACAATACAGTAAATAAATTGTCTTTTGAGGGGTGTTGCACCGTTGCACTTGGTGGTGTTAATTAGAGGAATATTCAGGGTGTCGAGGAAAAACTTTCTTTTTCAACAAATAGCATATGGTGTAGAGCTGTGGGAACGGCATTCCCTTACTTCTGGCGATGGAGAACAGTGTTTACTCACTTTCTAGATACATACTAAAATTTTTTTTTGATGAGAAATATCATTAAGTATGTCTCCAAATGCTCATCCCATACGGTTTCAAAACGTCTCAGAAGTTAGTCAAATTTCAAAAGGAAGGCAGCTCTACGTTTCCACACCTTTTTAGCACTACTCCGCTGCTTGAAGTCTGTGAATGTCATATATTATCACCTGTCATTTTCGTTTTCTTGACCTGTTTTGGTCCTCTGGACACAGTTATAGATGCTGCTGAGTCCCCTACCGCCTTCTTTTCTCTTCACTGGAGTGTATGGCCTCATGCATTGTCATAAGCTTTCTTGTTCACCGGCCCATTGACTGGAGTTCTCTTTTTGTCAATTCAAGAATGGTCCTGAGGATCTTACTACCGATACTTCTTGTCTACGATTACTAAACCCGGTCTTCTTGCCTAGATGAAGTGGTCCCAGAGTAATTTGTGGTTTCCATTCTCCAGGGCTGTCTCTGGTTTGTGCCACTTTTCCATATGGTTGAAATCCATTCGTTTACTCAGTTCCCAGTGTATCTCCGTTGCTGCTCTATCGTGTCTGTGTTAATATTCCTTCTGGGCGAGTTGACTACATTCACTCGTTATGTGGTTTACGGTCTCATCTCTTTCACCGCACAGGTGCCACTTGCTGTTTGTCTGTGTTCTGTCGATTCTTGTTTTGATATAGTGTGCCCAGCATTTGTTTTGAGCTGCCCTAATGAGCAATTCCGTTTCTCTCATCAAGTTTCCTTTTCATAGCCATGTCCATGATCTCTCGTCTGCCATATCTTGTATCTGTCTTTTAAAATCTCCGTACATTTTTTCTTTTCCCATTTTTCTTCCTTTGTTTGCTGCGCTGTTCGATGGTTTTCTATTTTGGTTTCGTTCACTCTTTATGATGTCTTCGCTGTTTGTTTGCATGTAATTTTCTAGATCTGCTTTAGCTCTCTCGACACAGTCCTCAATGCTGATGAGCCCCCAGCCACCTTCTTTTCTCTTAACGTATTGTCTGTCTATGTCATCCCTGGGATGTAAGGCTTTATGCATTGTCATAAGTTTCTTTGTTCGCCTGTCTATTGATTGGAGTTCTTCCTATTTCCATCCTAGGAATGGTCCTGTGTATCTTACTACCGATACGGCCCACGTGTTCATTCCTTTTATCAGATTCCTGCTGTTTAATTTGGTCTCTAATATTTTCCTTATCCTTCTAAGGTATTCTCTCTTTATTTTCTCCTTCATTTCTTCCCGTTTTATCGTGTCACATTCAAAAAGTGCTAGGTATTTGTATTAGTCTTGTGCGGTCAGTGCTCTAATCTTCCTGTTATCGATTCCTTCAGCCATTGTGGGCCTTCCTTTATGCATTACCATAATTGCACATTTTTTTATTCAAAATTCCATCCCAATGTCCTCACTGTATTCTTTTACTTGGTTGAACAGCGTCTCAAGCTCTCCCCTTTTTTTTTCAAACAATTCTATATCGTCCATATACGTTAGGTGGTTGACGTTTCCTTTTGTTTTGGAGAAATGGTATCCTTTGCTATTTTTCAAGATTCTATTGAGTGTTATCATAGTTAGAAGAAATAATAGTGGGGATAGCGAGCCTCCCTGGAAGATTCCCCTTTTTACACTTCTGCTAAATTTTCTCCTGTGGCTGTCAAGTCTACTTTCCAGTTTTTCATAGAGTTTTCGATGAGTCTCACCACTGGTTTGCTGGTCTAGAACATTCTGAGGCATTCGAGTATCCAGCTACGTGGAATCATGTCGTACGCTTTTTTGCAGTATATCCATCCCATTGCAATGCTCTTTTTCCTTTTTCTCACTCCTTTTAAGATCATCTGGTCGATGTAGAGTAAGTAATTTGCCCTTTCCAGCAACCTTTCTGTTCTTCTGGTAATAGTCCCATTCTTTTCATTGATATATACATTCTCTCCGCTATTTGTCTTGTCAGGATTTCCCACGTTAGTGGTAAGCACATGATTGATCTATAATTGCTTGCCATGTTCCCCTTTTCAGGGTCTTTTTGGATGAGGGCGATTCTGCCTGTGGTCATCCATTCTGGTACCCCGCCTTCATTTATACAACTTTGGAGTAGGCGGGTGAGTCTGTCGTGTTGTGTGGTGGATTTCTTAAACCAATATCCGTGGATCACGTCAGGTCCTAGCGCTTTCCAGTTGGCTATTTTCCTGAGAGCGTGTTTCAATGTGGTTTCATTCAATAATATCGGTTCTCCATTGTCTATATCTTTGAGTTCTCTTTTCATGTTTCCTAACTTTAGTGGGGTTACGTTTTGTCTTTTCGGGTGGCACCATATGCTGTTCTTGTAGTTCTTGGTCTCTGTGGCATCTAGCTTCATGTTCTGTCTTCTTTCTCCGTTCAGATCTTGGTAAAACTTTCTCTCGTTGTTTCGGAATGTGTAGTTTTGTGTGTATTGGACAGTTCTTTGCCTGTATCTCTTCAGTCTTGCCTCCTTGGCTAATATCCTCTGATGTATCTTTTGCACTGCAGCGGGGATACCTTTTTGTGTTGTCTTGTATTTGTTCCAAAGTCTTATTTGTGGTCTGTTTGTATGTGGCGCATTTCTCAGCAGTACTTTATCTCGCTGGAGTAGTGAGATCTGTCTTTCTAATTTTCTTCCCCAGTTGGGTTTTTCCTTCCTATTATTATTATTATTATTATTATTATTATTATTATTATTATTATTATTATTATTATTATTATTATCATTATTATTATTTGGAATCTCACACCAGTTGCCTGGTGGTAACCGCTGGAGTTTGAGTGACAGCAAGTCTCCTCAAGTCTCCACGTCTATGATTTCTCGTCTGCTACATCTTGTATCTGTCTTTTAAACTCGCCGTACAATTTTTTCCCTTCCCATCTTTCTTTTCTTGTTTGCTGTACTGTTCCATTGTTTTCTACTTTGTTGTTTGTTGCACTATCTCTCGCACTCTTTATGATTTCTTCACTATTCGTTTGCACATACCTTTCTAGGACTACTTTAGCTCTCTGGACACAATCTTCTATGCTGATTTATTATTATTTGGGGTTCTTTCTTGTGTTGTGTAACGTTGTGTTACCATTTTCGCTCCAGCGTAGATTAGGTTGTTGAGCGCCAAAAGGCTGTTCGTTTCGATATGTCGTAAGAGGCAGTTGACATGTTCGGTCGCTTCTCCAAATTTCTATCTGTCCTTGTCTCTAAAAGTGGGGAGTGTCGTTTTTTCTCGCATGATTTCTTTCAAAGTTAGTATTTGTGTTTTCTCTTCTTCCGTTGGGGTTTCGTCGTCTCTCTCTAATGTGTGCCTTTCTTTCATGGATTTTGTTTGGGTTTCTGTCAGTTTTGTCATTTGTGTTGGTTGTGCTGGAAGATTTTTTTCGAGTGTGTCACCTTCTTCTTTCTCTATGCTATTGCAGATCTCTTGTAGTTCAGTCTCGGAGAGCCATTTATTTTTTTTAGAGTTTGTTTTACTTGGTCAGCCTGGCCTTGGATTGATACCTCCACAGCGGATTTTTTTTCCTCCAAATTTTGAGCACGCGCTCCCTATAACAACGCAACGAAGGTTTGCTTTTGAAGTAACAATACATAACTAGTTTATTCTTCTCTCTTGACCATCTTTTCCTCTTGTTCTTTATAGCAGCCTCTCAGTGGTGGCTGTACTCTTCCTTGGTGTCGTTAGTGGAGTATGGGTTTTGGCCAACAGTTCGTTGGTAATGACTGTGTCCCTCCTGAGGATCATTAAGGGTACACGAGTTATTATTATTATTATTATTATTATTATTATTATTATTATTATTATTATTATTATTATTATTATTATTATTATTATCATTATTATTATTATTATCATTATTATTATTATTATTATTATTCCTAGATATAAGCGTCTACTACTGGAATGAATGCCAACAGAAATTGTCTGATAAGCTCTGTTTCTAATAAAAACTTCAACAAATAGAGAGATAAGTGGCGTAATTTTTTTTTTACTCGTGTTTATGGTTTCTAATTTGGATATTCCTTACCACTTTGAAATTTAACTCACTTAGCTTCAAAATAGTACAGCAAGTGTGATCATCATTCCAAGATACGAGTATTATATAATACATTTCTTTATTGTCGAATTCCTACTATTGAGATTTGACTTTATTTTCGTAAGAAACAACCATGACAGATGACACTGAGCAGACCAAAAAAAAACAAACAAACAAAAATACAGTGATGTCATGCACAAATAACAGTGACTCATATAAAAACTGATGATGAAATAACCCCCACATAAAGCGCAACTCAGGTCGACTTCTTTTGCTAAAGATTGCAAATTCAATTTATAGGAACTATTACTAAAGGAGTTTTAAAGGAATATTCATTTTTAGATCAAAATTGTATGGAGAAATTAATTCTGTTCGTCAGGTTTCGTCAAGATTCCTCTATATCTTGTTTCTGTAAAAAAAAAATTTGCCTGTATCTTCTCATTCTTCCACTTATCCCTTCCAATCTTAGTTACCCGTTCATGATTCTACTTAAATGTTTAACAAACATCGATTAGTATCTTATGTGAAAATTATTCTACCAACTTTGTAAACTACCTTTTTCTACCCCCTCTCTTCCTATTTTCTTTAATGACTAAACTTTTTTCTGTATCCTCTCTCTCTCTTCATACCTTCCTATTGGACTACTTACCCTTCCCTCATTCTATTAGTGAAAGCTAAACAATTCAGTGCAGATAGTCATCTTTCTTCTTACCTTCTTATTAGACCATTTGACTTTCTTTTCTGCTTTCTTTCTTCCTATCATCTTATTAAACTACCAAACTGTTTTTCTGACTTCTCTCTTTCTACCTACTTATAAGCTACTTGAGTGTTCCCTTAAATCATCAATGGAAACATAACATTTAAATGCATATAGAAACAAGTAGAATTATATTATAGATTACTATTCGTGTTACACATTTTTGAGATTTCGTTATGTAATGACTAAACTTGACTAAGAGTGAATATAAGAGAAACACGTGAAAAAAAAAGAAGCAAATGAGTACTAAAGATACCTGGGACGAATGTCACATGATAGAGAGTTTAATGAGTTGATGTTAGTAAAATAAAGTCTCACTCAAGATCTGAGAAGCAATTGGCAAACTTTCCGATCGTATACACTTTGAGCAAATATAATAAATGAGATTTATAAAGTGATGTAATAATCGTAATAGTTTAATGAAAATATCGGCGGTAATTGATGAATAGAGCTAATGCAGAGAAAGCTAAATAGTACTCAGAGAGTACATACCTCTGCCGACACGATTGCCACAAAAAACCTACTGGAAGAAATATGGTTACGATACGGAGAGGGTAACTGTAAAAGATTGGGAAGAAAATTCTGGATCTGCCTCAAAATTAAAACAATTCCTCCTTATCCCATAGCCTATCTTTCAAGAAATTTTCTTGAGAATCATTGAGAACATTTAGTGTTATTGTGTTGACATATAGCCACGATGCAGGGGTGGTGACTGCAAAAATTAATGGATCCACCACCAAATTTGATCACTACTTTCATAGCCTACTGTCCATTCCTCGGCAAAATTCAATTAATATCCATTGAAATCTTTTGGATATATTGAATATATTGTGTAGTGTGAGCTATGTAGAAGAGGTAACTGTGTATGGATCCACTGCATGGTTAAGTTACTTTTCCTTAGCCCATGGCTCAACTGTCCACATTTATTTTCCTTTTGGAGATATCTTTTGGGCAGAAAGACGAACACGAGTGAATACATATACCTCTTCCAATTTCGTTGGAAGGGGTAAATGAAAGTAGAACATTATACATTTTACAGAATTGAATGACTGAGACATCTTCATGTCAGGGGAAATTCTCTCTCTCTAGCACCGGTCGTATTATGTTAATAGATAGATAGAGACCAACAGATAAATAGTGTGAGTGTGTACATTTTTTTCGAATCCATTATTTGTCGTCCACCCAATAATTAAGTATTGGAGCAAATTGAATGTGTTGCATTGATGAATAATCGAAGCCAATCAAATGCTGAACAATAAAAGGTTATTGATTTTTGCACACTTCTCTTCTGAATATCGATGAAGAAAGTTGATCAATATATATATATATATATATATATATATATATATATATATATATATATTGGATGGATACAAGCAGATTCTATCTCCCTCTATGTCTTTGTCTCTCCTCTCTCTCTCTCTCTCTCTCTCTCTCTCTATATATATATATATATATATATATATATATATATATATATATATATCGCATAATAGAGGAGTCAATAATGTAGAACAATGCAAGTTTATTGATTTTTCGACACTTCTCTCGTGATTGAATAAAACCAGGCAAAAAGAAAAAATTATTGTGAAAATGATGCGTAGATTTTATAATCACAATTCTGTAACGAACTTGAAGAAAATGCAATTTTATTTATAAAAGGTAGAAACATTCTGAGAGATGCCAAAAGTAAAAAGATATTTCGATTTTCAAACAAAATCTATTCAAGAATATTTGATAACGCAAATGAAAATATATTATGGATTTGCCATGAGCAGATTTCAAAGGTCACCCTTTTTCCGGTATTGAACTTATCAGATCAAATATCCTCGCTCGTAGCAGGCCTTTTCAAAGTAGATGTTGAGAACTCACTGTGATTATTAATTAAGGTATCAAATGGATCGTTAAATTTGATCGTTCCGAAATCCATGTTGTATCTTTTAAAATGGGACTCATATTTACATACATTCTGTTACCAAGGATGCAGCTGAAAGGATATTTGTACCGCCCAATAAAAACATTATCACTCCTTTATTGGAGCCAAAACTACCCCAAAATGGAGTACTGCTCGCACATCGGGGCAGAGTTCCTCGAGGAAACTCTCCACTACTCATCTCACTTTCGTGAATGAAATGGTGAGGCTTTTTACTATCCGGTAGTTACGATAATCTTTCCTAAATTCTCTTTACTCCGGGAAACACGCATCGATAAAATTCCATGTTGTCTGTCTTTCATGGGCTTTCAACTCCGCTCCGGCTCCGACGCCAGTACTGTCAATAACAAGAAAGCTTTCACCTTTCGCTATCTCTTCTCATCTCTTCACACGATCGATCAAATTTATGTTATTCTTATATGTATTCCATCTTCATTCGTCATTTATGTCCTTGTATTGAATGTACATCTTTTGTCTTTCAAAAATATTTGTATATTTTCTTTTTACATTGTTTCATCTCTGCGTCCAAGTTCATACTTGGCGTGCATTCTCTTCTTACATTTTTCTCTTCCACTTCCACGTCTACAGGATCGCACGCACACTACACTTCAAACCACAAGAGGAACCTACACAGATACAAACATCGCCCCCTCCTATAGAAACGACCCATAACACAGTGATATCCCCATTTCTTTCCTCAATCTCAGACATGTAAACAGCATACAATTTTCTCTGCACTGCAGCAAATTTCCCTGAAAAAGATGGCTGGCAACCGTCGGAATGCATCAGAACATGCCCACATGATAATAAAAATTATCGTGATGTAACATCTACTTTTCTCTTCAGCTTCCGATTGTCACTTTCATTAATATATATATATATATGTGGTAATTTTTTACAGACTATAAGGAAGACATATTGGGTGGATAGGTATCTATTCACAGATGTGTCGTAGGGAATGACCCCTACATCTCCAGCGAGACGAAACGTCCGTGAATAAGTGATTTTTCACCAAATCAGTGTTTTCCTGGAGAGAGAGAGAGAGAGAGAGAGAGAGAGAGAGAGAGAGAGAGAGAGAGAGAGAGAGAGAGAGAGCACTGACACATTAAATATTGCCATTAAACCAACTGAAGCTCGAAGAGAAATAGGAGAATATTCATAAAAATATTGAAAAAATGAAAGTAAAATGAAATTAAATCTCTCTGCTAACGCAAGGGATGGTAAGTCTAATTTGAAAATGGCTAAAATAATCCTCTATGTCCAATACTTCACCTAACTCTTCTGAGGAAAGTAACTATGAAACTGCACCAACAAAATGAAATACAAAGTTAGTAGTACACAATTTCGTTGTTGATATCATTTTTGGTGATTTCAGGATTTTTTTACAAATATCTACGGATTTTCGGGGAGGTTTATGTTAAAGAACTTTTCAATTGACAAAGAACTGATCTTAAAACAGTTTAAATTATATTTTTATCTAAAAAAAAAACCCTGGCCTTATCCAATCGTAGTCTTCATTTTAAACGTAATGTTTTAGTTTTTCCAACAATTTCAACATCAATTGCTATTTTAACATTTATCTCATTGGCCCTAATCCTATGGAAAAAATATATACCTTCTTACGAACCTTTTGATGTGAAAAGCAATTAAAAGGCGGAACAAAGAAAGCAACAAAAAAACTCCAGGATTCGCGAAAAGATTATATTGGAGGATTACAGAAATATTCGAAAATCTTTTCATAGAGTAATCATGTAACCAATTTTTTTCTAAACATCTCTCTACAAAAATGTACTCCTTCTGGTGCTTACTGTAAAATAGCCCAAGACAATTTACTGCTTTTTTTTACGTTTTTGTTACGTTTCAGAGCTTTATTTTCAAAAATTATTTTTTTCACACAATTAACACAGTAAAACTCAAGATAGATCATTAACACGTTTCAATTTCTGACAGTAGAGTTCCATCTTCATCTGTTTCATTCCATTCCATTACGACTAAAGACTAAAATATAGTCTTAATACCTATTATGTTTATAACAATGCATGAGGGGTTGCAAAAGATTTTATCTCATCAAAAGGGATGGCAACTGAAAAATGTTTCAGAAACACTGCCTCGTTGAAAATCTTTTAAACAAAGATTTTCTGGCTTTTTTCTCATTTAACCGGAATCATGTTATTTGACCATAAGAGTCGCTTAATTAATTTTTTCTTATAATCTAACAATCATAGCGTAATCGAAGTTAATTTGAGATGACCATAATTGACATAAAAACAAGATTTGTACGTAAGTTAATCAATTCTTTTTTACGACTTACTTTATGCTATTTTCTTTCAATAAAAACCAGAATTAAAACTCCAAAGATTATATTTAATTCATGACTAGACATTTCGAAATGTTTATAGAAATGTCCAGGATCATTACTACAATTTGCGATGTTTTTGGTAGCTACATATTTGAGATAAGCAGAGTATAACATACCATTTCAAGCCAATATATTTCGGACTTATGTCCGCAAAATATGGAAGATTCATCTGGTATCCACTCTTAGGCATGAACAGAAACAAAGAGTGACATGTTTTGTGAGCTACAAAACAAGGGACACTAGTATATATAGTCTAGACATCCTTACAGCTTTAACACATGAAAAAACTTTTTCAATTTCCCATTATCTGTTAATGTAATTTATGTAATTTTCTTCAGTATTTTTGTTTTACCTATACTTTGTTATTTTGGTGTTATTTGTAAATTTTGTCTTGTCAAGATCATTATTTGTTTACGATGTAACTGTTTCGGGGATTTTAAAAACAGTTATATCAACATGGCACTCCAGCAGTGTTGATCAAACACTGCTTCCCTTTCAGCTATGATTTTAATATATAATTTATGACATACAACACGTTGTTTGTTATTTTATACTAGGCATTATCATAAGGTATTGTATATGGATGTTATTGGATACTATACATCATTTATTTTCTTGAAACAGGGCTTACTTACGTAGGTTACCCCCAAAAACTATTTAACAACGAGGGATAAGTAAGTATAACAACTGACGTGAGTCGCTTATGTCACTTCTATTGAGTATTCTATCATCTGAATATCAAATCCGTTCTGTCAGTTTTTAAAAATCTCAGACTGCATGCAAACCAACTTATGATACCATCTTCAAATATACTAATTACACAAAAAAAACTCTTCGAGTTGATTTTCTACCGACATATTCAACCGAAGTTAATTTTTCCTCATCGTGTACCATCTAGTTTCCATCCATTTGTTTTTCTTTAAATCATCAAATGAATTAGCCTTATGTACAAGGATGAAACGAAACCAAACCATATTGCAGTCGGTAGTAACACTTCGATGGGTTATTCCATCAATATACTTAGACAATTTTTTACTTGACATTCCATGGTCGATCTCCCATCCCGCCGAAGTACCTATCAGTCAGACAATTGAACCAGAGCCAAATGCTTTTCCCTTCCCCTTGTTCTAGTCAGTACAATGATCTTCCACACAGATCCTTCTCCTTTGATCACTTAATTCTCCTAACATTGATACAAATTTACTTAATTTAATATCCATTATTCATTTATTCTATTTTCATACTCTCGTTAACATATTTGATTTTCGTTATTATTTCATTATGGTTAATCTGATAAATTTCATAGGGATCAGGATGTCTAGTCATGGCTTTATTAAATTGTCTAAAAATCTTAATAATTTTGTTGCCTTGATTGACCATTTTTACAACTAAAGAAACATTTTTTGGCATGAAATCAATTAATCTAAAAGTAGCTCATGCTCAAGTATTCTAATTCATAAAGTCCAGTAAAATGTATAAAATGGAATATTACTCGTTTTAAATGGCATATGTACGATATAGAACAATGAGTCTCCTTTATCTAAAAATTTATTCACAAATATTCCATCCTCGATTTTAATATCCAAATATAGGAATGTTGCGTGTATTCTGTTATGTTCACACTTTAGTTCAAGATCCTTAGGGTGTATAGTGCTATGCGATTTTCCGAAATTTCCTCCATCATTAAGAGAACAAAAGTTGTCAATAAACCGGGTACAATCGAAGATGAACGGAGTTTGTAATTCCTATACATTCACCATTTCCTCTTGCAAATGCCAAGTCCATTATTTCATTTAATTCTTCAATAAGATCTTCGTGAGGAGTTTTCGTGTAAAGAGTGCTGAAATCGTAGGTTGAGATAGATTTAGCCCCTTTTCGGGTATTTATGATATACAATTTTTCTTTGACCAGCATAGAATTATTCACAATCATAAGAGATTTAAATTACTGTAGACTTTATTTTTGATATGGAATTTCTGTATTTGATTATGTATTTAATTTAAAATTTTAAAAACAGCTATGTTAAGATATTTAGTGCTCCAAACTCTAGACGTTACAATAAAACGAGCACCTATTGAATTTTTATGCATTTTAGGTATTCAATACATCATTGATAACTTCTGTATTTTTTGTATATCACTAATCTCCTAACTTTTCACATAATAAGATGCTATGAAACACAATGATATCTGGTTCACAAGTACATACTTTATATATTCCTATTAAACCTACTTCAGGCAATATCCTTTGAATATGATTTTTTTTTTACGTATAAATGATATATCATTTGCTGCTTTATCACCCAGGACTATAAAGAATTTATTTTGAAGTTCCAAGGGATCTGCTTATGATTTCTCAAGTGCACGACTCGTTATTTGAGGACGTTTAAAGCATTTCTTTCGGGTTTCCTTTTTTATATAAAAGCATTATGATAGCAGTGTTCCAATCATCTGGGACTTTACTGTGTTTTAGACACAAGTTGAAAAGGACAGCCAGTTTCCTCGTGATGATTTTACCCACTTTTCGGAGCAGGTCAGTGGTGATGTTGTCTGGTCCAGGGGTCGTTCCTTTCTTCGTCTATTTAATGGTTTGTTTCACCTCCCTCTGGGTTACTTCTGAGAAGTCCTCGAGTTGATTGCTCACGTCTTGCGTGTCCTGTTCATTGTTTAGTAGTTCTTGTTTGGACGAATAAAATTTTTGGTAAAATTCTTTGGCATGTTTGACAATCCTGTCTCTGTCAGTTGTTAGGTTTCCATTTTCGTCGAGTATGCTGGTTATTTGCTTTCTTCCTGAGTTGAGGCCTTTGTTTATAGCTTTGAAGCCCCGATCTCTTTCAAGAGTCGATTCGATGACTGCCGTCGTGTATCTTCTATCTTCCCTTCGTTTTTTCTTGATTAATTAATTTAGTTCGGCTTCTTCAAATTCCTCTGTTGTTGTTGTCAGCGGCTTGAGGTTTCTGCGTTTTTCCATGAGATTTCTGGTTTCATCTGATATTTTACTAATAGGTTGTGTGCTCATTGGTTTGAATATAGCGGCGACTTCTATCATAGATGCTGTCATTTTATTGTTTAGTTTGTGGATGTTGGTGTCGTCTTATTCAGTAAGAATTCTAAATCTGTTTTCAGTTCGCCCTTGAAAGATAGAGCGTGCTCTTTTGATATGTTTAGAGGTTGCAGTTTTGTGTGGAATATTTTCCTGCGTTCTTTGTTGGTGTTTGCTTGCATTTTACATCGTACTATTCTGTGGTCGCTGCCTACACTGACTTGATTCAGAACTTAGATGTCATTGACGATACCAGTTTTGTCCGTTAGGATGTCGTCTATTTTGTTCTTTGTTTCGTGATTGGGGCTCTTGCAAGTCCATTTCCTATTGGTTCCCTTCTTGAAGAAGGTGTTCATGATTTTGAGTCCGTTAGCCGTTGCAAAGTTTACAAGATTTTCTCCTCTCTCCTTCCGTACTTTGCATCCGAATTTGCCGATGCAATCTTCATTTCCTTGTCCTACCTTTGCATTGAAGTCTCCCATGATGGCATTGAAGTGTTCTCTTGCGTCTTGGAGGAGGGAGTTCAAATCATCATAGTTGTCTATTTCCTCTTGGGTTGACTGCAAAGCGGGAGCGTAGACTTCGATTATATTGAGTTTGTTTCGTTTTGAAAGTTGTATGACGACGCTAGCTACTCGGTCAGAAACGGCTTTGAAGCCGGTTACAATGCCTTTGAGGTCCTTATTGATGAGAAAGCCTACTTCAATCTGTTTTACTTTCTCTTTTCCGTAGCTGTAAAGAAGATGTCGGCTCCTCAGTTCGATTAGTCTTCGGGTCTTTTTACCTCGCTAATGACTATGATGTCCCACTTGATGTTTTTGATTTCACTTTCTAGATCGGTTACGTGCATGTCACTTGACAGTGTTCTGACGTTGTAGGTGCCTATATATAATGTTGTCCTTTTGGTGACAGTTTCAAGGCTATGTTTAAATGGTTGCTGTTGGACCGATGACTTAGGAACAGGTGTTTTCTTGCTGAAGGGTTTGGATAGTCGCTCTCGGAGCACATCATCCCCACCCAAAGTAAGTGATGTGGCTGAATCTCTTGGGGCCGATGACCCAACAGGAACAGATGCTCTCTTGGTGTTGTGTTTGGGTAGTCGCCCTTGGAGCACATCACCCCAACCCAAAGCAAGTGATGTGGCTGGGCCTTTTGGTACCGAGGACAAGGCAAGAACGGCTGATATAATTTTCAGTGTGCAAACCATGGGGAGTAATGGGCCATGCACTGCCACACTGGCCCATGACGTGTTGGTAAGGGGGATCTGGTGGATTGTCCACTGCTGATATGGGGCAGTGGCCTTAGAGCTTCACCAGCTCTTAACACACTATCCCATCTGTTCTTATAAGTTAGGAATGGGTGTTAGCAGCACTGAAAAAAAAATCGTTCATCATAATTCTCCCCTATTTTTCGAAGTTTTTAACTTTGTTAAAGTCAGGGGATTACATTTTTGAAAAATTCAGTTCTAGCCTTACAAACCTTATCTGGTAGGGGACAGATATTTACGCATGGAATCTACAATCAAAATTCTAGCAAAATATATTAATATAATTTGAAATGAAATCGAGATCAAATGCTACTTATCTGTGGTCAGACTGGGCTTTTGGGTTAAAAGTTAAGTGATTTTCTATACGACAGTCACGATTCGAAGTTTTCAGAATTCAACCATTTGTTATTTTGTCGAGGAGTCTCCTTTTCTTTTCAACCTTACTTGGATGTCTGAGGACTTCTTTTTTTTTTTATTGCTTGACCTTAAAAGTCTATCTCTAAAATTCTTTCTGTTGGGAAAATGGGGGGTGAATTTATGTACTACCTCTATTTCCTCTACCCTAGCTGTGTCGTGTTTTATTTTGCTTTGTTTCAAATTCACAGTGATCTATAAGCCTACTCAACTGCGTATACAAACTTTTCACAAAAATCATCACCAACCAAATCACAAAAACACTTGATGAAAACTAAGCTACTCGACCATGGACCACCTGCATCCGATAAATCAGCTGAAAGAAAAAGCAGCAGAATATAAACTACCATTCGCTGTAGCATTTATCGACTTCAAAAAGGCGTTTGACTCAGTAGAAATCCGTAAGGTCAAAGAGGCCATCACTCAACAAGGTTTTGATCCAGTATATGCCGAAGTGCTGAAACATATATACAATCACAGCAGCTCCTTTATCCGGCTACGTAAAGACTTGGATCCTTTTTAGCTCCAGAAAGGAGTAAGACAAGGTGATACTAGCTCACCCAAACTTTTCACAGCCTGCCTCGAGATGATCTTCAGAAGACTAAATAGTATCTGAGTATCTGAGCAACCTCAGATTTGTAGACAACATTGCCCTTTTCACAGAGAACCTACACGACCTCCAACTAATGATAGATGAACTGAATGAAGAGAGCAAGAAAGTTAGCCTACACATCAAATTCAGCAAGACGAAGGTCTATGTCCAACGACGGACGTTGAAAGACTGATGATGATGATGATGATGATGATGATGATGATGATGATGATGATGATGATTAAAGCATTTAACCCGTTGGATTTTTCATTTGCAAATCCGAGCACTTTTTTTTTCCACTAGTCGAACGCTGATTCTATTATCTGATATTTATTTGACATGAATACAATAAAAGTATCTAATGCTTTTTTAATCTCATTTACACATTTGCTATAATTCAAATACTTCAGTTCTCTATGATTTAGATCTTTTGTGAGGAATTATCTTAGAGTGTTTTACAATAACTAGTTTACCGTCCAATACGTGGCTAAGATTTTTATCACATATGTGCGAGGCCTGGCACTCACATTTTGGTATACTAATTTCGCCATCTTTATTTATTGTAAGGGATTCCACAGTTTGTTTATAATTGAACATTTTATTTCGTATTGTTAGTCGTAATCCATACGTCACAATCAGATTATTTTCTTTTCTTAATTCACTTAATGGTGTTTGTAAGATTTTCTTGTGATTAAGAATTTCAGGTAAATTTATATCATCAAGTCCTTTATTTCCATAGAAAACGACGCTGGCATTACAAAGTATACCTTTCTCTTTCTCGATTAGTGATTTATATAATTTTGTGTCAATTATGCATATTTATATATATATATATATATATATATATATATATATATATATATATATATATACATAATCGTACCATTGATGTAGTATTGCCATTCAAAATATCAATTCAAATAGTAACATTATTTCAATATGTCTTTTTTTTGTTTGATTTAGAAGTTTCCTAATGTAATTGAAAGATTTAGGAGGATCATAATTTATACACTTTTAGACTTTTGTAAATAAAATCCTCACATCGAAGTATGGTAGGAAAAGTACTCCAACACACACACACACACATACACACACGTATATATATATATATATATATATATATATATATATATATATATATATATATATATATATATATATATATATATATATATATAAATAAGAAAGAGACAGAGAGATATACTTATGGAATCATTCCTACATATATGTTTCACGCTTCCTCGCGATTATCAAGTGATTTTTTTCATAAAAATCAATACAAGACCGTATATGTAGTCTGTTCTGTACGTTTTTTCTCACCAGCGTTCAGGATTTGAATTCCAAAAGTTTATGCGTTACACTTTTTAGAAATCTGCAATGTAATGGTGGTTAGGATTTCATAAGTATATTATCATACTAGCTCTATTTTTCGAGAATATTTCAATCATAAACACAGCATTATAATATCATTATTAGAATGTATGTATAATATATATATATATATATATATATATATATATATATATATATATATATATATATATATATGTATATATATATGTATATATATATATATATATATATGTATATATATATATATATGTATATATAAATATATATATGTATATATATATATATGTGTGTCTGTGTGTCTGTGTATGTGTGTATTTTTAGCTCTTAACAACTCAAGCTACCTAAAAATTGAGTGTACTCAACATCACCAAAATTGATAGATGGATAAATAGATCCATAATAATGTCAAAGTTAATAAGATTATTAGAGCATTTCAACGAACTGATTGAAAAGAAATAATATCCAGGACTCTGAAGTCCTTGTTGAATACCGTATTTGACGGCATATGGGACCTGCTTCTATTTCAGTTGGTAATATTAATGTATAAAACGTATTTTTTCCTGAATTCTCCTATTTATCACCCTGTTTATCAACTCATCGAATTCTGGACAGTATAAGGCCGGGCAATGGAGTTTACGCTTACTATCTGAGCCATTTTTGGAGGAGACACGATGGGGTCTTGTATGCTCTTAGTAGTTTAATTTGAACTCATACTAGAACCACAAATGTCTCGGCGATTATGCCTCAATTCCTAATCATTTGGCCAAACAATCAAGTGCTGATGTATTTCATCGTTACAATGAGTATTGCTGTTGTCTGAGGCTACCGATCAATACGAAAAATCAATATGCCAATCTATTAGTGCTGGATTGGCTATGTAGCAAATGCAACATATGCTACAGACCCCCAAATTTCAAGGGCCCCACGCTAAATGCTTGCAAGCTATCAATTCCGATCCATTGATTCTACACATGGCCTGTTACTATGGTACCAAACTATCCTCAACTTTTGTGGGGGACTGAATGTTTAAGATTGGCGATTTTAGCTAATTTTCACCGTTAATTTGAGTCATTCTCTTAACACTATATTTAATAGGAGTGCAGTATCAATGCGATACATATACAACACGTAAATATAAAAGTATTGGAAACTGAAGTCATAGCTGCTGCACAAATATCAAAGCAAAGACGGAGTAATGCAATTACTAAATTTGTTAGACATCTTTGTTGTATCATCTGTTTGTGTAGCAAAGGAAAAAAGTAATTACTTTGTAAGTAAAAAATGTATGTATTTTAATATTCGTGTGCAATTTCTTAATTTGAGATCATTTTGTAACAGCTCCTGCACTAGCTTAATCTGGTGCTGAATCAATGCAACCAGATGATTTTTTCTTTGTTGAGAAATACGAGGTTTGTTCGGAAAATTTCCGGCTGTTTTGAATATCTCGAGCACTGGTTACACGTAACTTGGCAACCGCTCAGAGAAAACTTTACTGTGCATGCAGGAACAGACAAGCTCCTGTGGGTTACTCATTTGAGAGTGAGATTTTGTAAGATGTGACTGTCGCATTCACAATGACCAAGCGTACCCATTCTTCGCTTCTCGTGGAGGGTTTTTGACGAAACATCCCATTTGTTAGACCCCTTCCTGCAGTCAAGATGTTGTTCCCTATAATTTCTGGTTTTCGCCAATGAGATAGTAGACTGTGGACGAGATCGAGGAGAACACGACGATGCAGCCTATTCACAGACACATCTTTTATTCTTGTTGCGTGAATTTTAGTTTCCCCAGGTACATAAAGATTGCAGATCAATATTTTAAGTGAATACACCAATTTATTCAATCGGACCATTGTTGAACTTTGTTTTGGAGTCCCACCAAGGTTTTTAAAATTTATCATTATTATTATTACTAGCAATTTCGCACCTACATCAAAACAAAAATCGACAGAACACAGGCAAACAGCAAGTGCCGCCTGTGCGGTGAAAAAGATGAGACCGTAAACCACATATCTAGTGAATGTAGTCAACTCGCCCAGAAGGAGTATAAGCACAGATACGATAGAGTAGCAACGGTGATACACTGGGAACAGAGTAAACGAATGGGATTCTACTATACGGAAAAGTGGTACCAGCACAAACCAGAGGGAGCCCTGAAGAATGGAAACCACAAATTACTCTGGGACTTTGACATCCAAACCGACCACCTCATCCAGGCAAGAAGACCAGACTTGGTAATCGTAGACAAGAAGAGGAAAACATGGCAAATAATAGACATGGCAGTGCCAGCACATCATAGAGTAAAGAGGAAGAAAAGTGAAGAACTGGGAAAATACCAAGATCTAGCAAGAGAACTGAAGAAGATGTGGAACATGAAAGTCAGGGTAGCGCCAGTCATAGTAGGCGCACTGGGAACTGTCCCAAAGACACTGAGGGTGAGACCAGAGGAGCTCGGGATAAAAGAAAGGATTGAGACTGTACAGACCACAGCACTTCTAGGAACTGCACGGATACTGAGGAAAATGCAAGAAATGTATAAAGACTGCAACATTAAATGTTAGCAGTGGCCTAACAGAGGAAGGAAAATGAAAGCAGAAATGTAAACCACAGCACTGGTATGATAGGCGAGGGAGAGAAGTGATGTTGACTGAAGACCTGAGGGAACTTATTGTCACTCAGCCTTCAGCAATGACCGCCGGGCAACCGGTGTGAAACTGTACACCGCAGTATTACTGTGGTTTATAAGAATGAGGAGAGGAGGGCAGGGGACTTGAGGAGACTTGCTGTCACTCAACCTCCTGCGGTAACCACCAGGCAACTGTTGTGAGATTGCAAAATAATGATAATAATAATAATAATAATAATAATTTTCTGGAAAGCACCGGGGCCCGACGGGATCCATGGGTATTGGTTCAAAAAATTCACCACGTTACACGGCAGACTCACTCACCTACTCCAAAATTGTCTAAATGAAGGCAAAGCACCAGAATGGATGACTAAAGGCAGAACCACCCTCATCCTAAAAGACCCGGGAAAGGGGAACATAGCAAGCAACTATAGACCAATCACGTGCCTACCACTTATGTGGAAAATCCTGACCGGGCAAATAGCAGAGAGAATATACATGTCAATGGATAGAAGGGGACTACTACCAGAAGAACAGAAAGGGTGTAGGATAGGAACCAAAGGGGCAAACGATTTACTCTACATAGACCAGATGATCTTAAAAGAAGTAAGGAAAAGGAGAAAGAATATCGCAATGGGATGGATAGATTACAAAAAAGCATACGATATGATTCCACATAGCTGGATACTCGAATGCCTTAGAATGTTCAAAATTAGCGAACCGGTGGTTAAATTCATTGGTAATTCGATGGAAGACTGGAAAGTAGATTTGACAGCCGGAGGGGACAAACTAGCCGAGGTAGGGATAAAAAGGGGAATCTTCCAAGGAGACTCATTGTCCCCTCTATTATTTGTTCTAACAATGATACCGCTTAACAGAATCCTGAAAAACAGCAAAGGATACCACTTCTCTAAAACAAAAGGAAAGGTCAACCACTTAATGTACATGGACGATATTAAATTGTTTGCAAAAAACAGGGGAGAGCTTGAGACTCTGTTCAACGAAGTAAGGGAATATAGTGAGGACATAGGAATGGAGTTTGGGATAGAAAAATGTGCAATCATGGTGATGCACAAAGGAAGGCTTTCAATGACTGAGGGAATTGAACTTCCGGACAACAACAAGATTAGGGCATTGACTGCACAAGACCGTATCAAGGTGTCCTTGAATGTGACACGATAAAACGGGAAGAGATGAAGGAGAAAATTAAGAGAGAATACCTCAGAAGGATAAGGAAAATATTAGAAACCAAATTAAATAGCAGAAATCTAATAAAAGGAATGAACACCTGGGCTGTGTCAGTAGTTAGGTATACAGGACCATTTCTAGGATGGACAAAGGAAGAGCTCCAATCAATGGATAGGCGAACAAGGAAACTTATGACGATGCATAAAGCATTGCACCCTAGGGATGATACAGATAGACTATACGTTAAGAGAAAAGAAGGTGGTAGGGGGCTCATCAGCATAGAAGATTGTGTCCAGAGAGCTAAAGTAGTCCTAGATAGATATGTGCAAACAAATAGTGAAGAAATCATAAAGAGCGCGAGGGATAGTGCAACAAACAATAAAGTAGAAAACAATGGAACAGTACAGCAAACTAGAAAAGAAAAGTGGGAAGGGAAAAAATTGTACGGCGAGTTTAAAAAACAGATAAAAGATATAGTAGACGAGAAATCATGGACGTGGTTACGAAAGGGAAACCTTAAGAGAGAAACAGAATCGCTTTTCATGGCAGCCCAAAACAAAAGCATAAGGACAAACTACATAAAAGCAAAAATCGACAGAACACAGACAAACAGCAAATGCCGCATGTGCGGTGAAAGAGATGAGACAGTAAACCACATAACTAGTGAATGTAGTCAGCTCGCCCAGAAGGAGTATAAGCATAGACACGATAGAGTAGCAACGATGATACACTGGGAACTAAGTAAACAAATGGGATTCAACCATGGGGAAAAGTGGTATCAGCACAAGCCAGAGGCAGTTTTGGAGAATGACAACCACAAACTACTGTGGGACTTTGACATCCAAACTGACCACCTCATCCAGGCAAGAAGGCCGGACTTAGTAATAGTAGACAAAAAAAGGAAGGCCTGCCAAATAGTAGACGTTGCTGTACCTGCAGACCATAGAGTAAAAAAGAAGGAGGGTGAAAAAAGGGAAAAATACCAGGACCTAGCAAGGGAGTTAAGGAAAATGTGGAACATGAAAACAAGGGTAGTACCGGTCATAGTGGGCGCACTAGGAACTGTCCCCAAAACGCTGAGGGAGAGACTGGAGGAGATCGGGATTAGGGGAAGGATAGAGACCGTACAGACCACAGCGCTACTTGGAACTGCACGGATACTGAGGAAGGTGCTAGAGATATAAGGACTGCAACGAATAGTAGCTCTGTCATGATATGCGAAAGAGGGAGGAGACGTTAGCTGAAGACCTGAGGAGACTTATTGTCACTCAGCCTTCAGCGATAAACACTGGGCAACCGGTGTGAAACTGTAAATCGTAGAATTACTGCGACCTATGAGTAGTAGGAGAGGAGGGCTGGAGACTTGAGGAGACTTGCTGTCACTCAAACTCCAGCGGTTACCACCAGGCAACTGGTGTGAGATTCCAAATAATAATAATAAACTATCCTACCCTAACTATTCGTAGTAGAAACATACATACACTTCTCAAAAAGTAAGGATTTTTTTCTGTTTTTTGAAACTGCCCCCAATATTTTACGGAGGATCTAATTCATAATGACAGTTTATACCAAATTGGTCCATTAGATTGTGTTCAGCAGCATTCACGCTTGTTTTATTTTGAAATTTATACTTTATTCCTACGAAAAACAAGAAAAGTAACTCATTCAAATGTTTTGTAGAAAACGCCAGTAGCTTGAGCTGCATCTTGTCATGACTTGAAATTGTACTTGAAAACTAATTTAACCTTGAGTAGACATCATTGCTGTTAATGGCTGAAAACCCTCATATAATAAGGAAATATATTTATATTTACTGTGAAAATGCAAAGAGTGACATTACATTAGTAAAATTTTGGTATTATTCTTTGTGATGTAAAAAAATTACACAATGCAATATTTCTGTTTAAATGAATACTCTTACATGACCAACGCCTTTTGGCAGCATACTTTGTTGGGGGTGATCAATGTACAGGTTACTTCTCTTGTCTTTTTAGGGTGTTGATTACTAAAAACTCCGAATTTTCAAAAAAACAGACGTGAACACTGCCGGGCACAATCTAAGAGACCAATTCAATATGGTAAATTGAACCCTCTACCAGAAACATTTTTGTGGTTGGTGGGAGAAAAGTTGTTTCTCAACTTAATAGGGAGTATATTTCTAAATTTTCAAAACTCCAGTTCCATTTGTGCAACCTGCAAACACTAAACTTACATACATAGCCAGCCCAGTAGAAACACTTTAAAACTGATGAAACCTATGTTGACTATATTTGCAATTTCAGTTGACAGTACGGTTTTTAACATTGCTGTTGTACATGAAATTTAGTTTCCTCAGGTGCATGAAGATCGTAGATCAATAAGAAAAATCAGTAGACCAATCTATCTCACCGGATTATTGTTGCATTTTGTTTTGAGGTATTTAGCTCCGTGTTCCATGTTTGTATGTTGTTAAGACTTTTTTAAAAATTTGGTTTAATCAATGAACACGAATAAGTTTTTACGCGTTCAGAGACCGGTGAGGCAAATGAATCGCTTGCCTCGCGCAGGCTAGGGAAGATACAGGCAGCCTAACGATTTATACCAAGCAAGTCAAGCTGATTTTATAAGTACAGAAAAGTAATGAGCGGTGGTAGTAAAATAAGCGAAGCAAACGAGAAGCAAACTAATGTAATCCAACGAGAATTGGGAAAATCTACGTGTGTATGCACTACGATTACTCGACAACTGGCCATGCAAGTAAACATTCATCAGATGTATTTTTCAGTACTCAAAGAAGTCTTGTGCCGACTTAGAAGTTTTTTTGATGAGTGGGTCTCGAAAAATATTATAAAAACGAATAAGAATAATGAAAAATTATAAACTTTTCTTTACAATTATCTGAATTTGGATTTGAAATATCTGGATTAACATCAGCAACGCTGGAAAGAAGCATTCGAAATACTTCAAGGTCGTAGTTTCGTACGACAGTCAGAAAATCGTTTAACCTATCAATTATGGAATCTGGCCCCTTTTAAACATGTGCATACAGAAGTTCATGGTCATCAAATAAATAATTAAGGGTTAGGGTTAGATTAATTCGTTGATTAGAGCAATTATAACAGGTAATAAATTATACTGGCTTTGCTTGACTTATCGTTCCTTCTCGTGACTTCCTTTATTTCACCACGCCCCCTAAAGTAATGATTTGGAAGATAGTGTGCTGCCATGTCCCAAAATCTCTGGACAAGCACCTAACAAATAACTGCATGGAGAATGGAATCGACGAGCCGAGTTCAAACTCTGGCTGGAACCGTTTAAGTTCACTATCGCCCCGAAGCACTTGAGAAATACATGAGTCTACTCTCTGCCTCTAACAACTATGGGTAAATAGCAGGGGTAATCAGAGCCCCTTTGGCCTTACAACACAATCTATTTGGGGCATCTAGATAGTGCCCTGACCTTTTAAAAGCACACAGTTGCTACAAACAATGATTGGGTTTCCACAGATCCTTCATAACATGGAGAAAAATAATTGCTTCTTGTATTGTGTACTACGAGGACAACTGAGCTTAGCTCGAATAAGCCTGACTCAATTGTAGAGTGCATTATGATAACTTTTGCAGTTCTATTCAAAGTTTGTAGGGGATTTTTAATTCCTGTTCATTAAGGAAAAGTTAAATTCAAACTACATGAAAATCTCTCTCCCTCTCTCTCTTAGTCCTACCGGTCAATCTATCTCCAGCGTATATTTGCATCTTCACTTTTGCTCGATTACTCTCTCTATCTCCCCACTCAATCAAAGTCTCCCCCTCTCTCCGCAGATTGACCGACAAGAACTTGTCTTGAAGAAAATCAAATCTAATCTTCAAGCCCAATCAAAGTACTTTGGAAAGAACTAAGGCCACATTGTCCTTGGTTTGCTATTTTTGTTGATATCAAAATGATAGATACTTTTATCTGTTAGTTCATTCGTGTCCTCTCTTCGTTAAAGCTACGAGGCCTATAACTTAATATTCCGCATGTAGATCGAGGAGAAATCCACATAACATATAAATTATTTTACGTTCATCCTGGAGTTCATTTGTAGTCACCACCGATCATACTAGCCAATTCATTTCATCACCTGGTAATGTCCAGCCAATTTTCAGAGTTGTAGGTCACAATTTTCCCCCAAGTATACTGAAATTTAGTAGATGGGTACATCCTCTTACGGTGAAGATTGCAATCTATGTGACATTGATTCCTGAGATAATTCAAGGTCATATGAGATCATTTTGGGTAATTCTGTTATATTTTTCAAATTTTGTGCCACAATTTAGCACCTATTAAACTGATATTGGGCATAGAGGTATGGCAAAGGTCATACGCAATATGAGGTCATCTGAGGTTATCAGAGATGAGGTTACAAAATGTCATTTTCGGTAATTTCTGGTCATTTCTATACTTCTATATTCATCAAGTTATGGGCTATAATTTCTTACCTATGTAATGAAAATTCGGCATAGAGGTGAATTGGCAATGTGATATTGACTTCAGAAATCACTTCAGGTCATTTATGGCCATTTTTAGTCAGTTTTCAAAGTTGCTAGCCCTAATTTTTGACATATGAAACTGAAATATGACATAGATGTAAATTCTCTAATGGCCAAATTATTTAGAAGTGTGATTTTCACATTGGGTTCATTCAAAGTTAACACGTCATTTCTGGTCATTTCTAGCGAAGTTGTTGGTGACAATATTGCACGTAGGATGCAGAAATTTTGCATAGGGGCACATCTTTACGTGTCGAAAGTTATTGGCAGTGTGAGGTTGATGCTGGGAATTACCTGAGGTCATTTCTGGAAATTGTAACAGGCACAAGGACAATCTCTGATGATCGTTGGACTTAGCCTGGCTTTTCCATGCTTTTCCGATCGGCAACTCTATATTGGTTGTTCTAGGGTTGGATCCGAAATCAGTCTGTTCATACTGGAGAAAACACTTCTGTGACCTATCTAGAAGCCCTGTTTAACCAAGTGATGACATCATTTTGGAATCATTTCTTCCGTTACAGCTACCTTTTCCTTTGTGAGCATAGGGTAAATAATTGTTTGTTTTTTTTCATCACTGTGTTGCGTAAGAGGAAATATATAAAAAACATATTTTTTCCTGTTTTGGTTATATTTTGATTTACCCCTCCCTCTCCGGATAACGTCAGGTATCCCTTCTTGTAAACATATAAAATGAGAATTATTATCATTGTCATTTTAAATTACCTAACTATAATGATGTACAGTGTGTGTTGGTTGCTTGCTTGCTATGTTACTAGTCATGGGAAAAAAGGAAGTATGACATTTTCACTGCAATAAACTTCCCTACGTCCAACTTTCACAACCTTCCTTCTCCCCTTCCAGTCAGTCATCGAAGTGCACCACTCCCTCCTCCAGCACGGTAACCCTAACCCATCTAATCTAAAAGTCTAGAAGGGGACAGGTGAAAAGATATTAGTGTGACAGTTGAAAATAAAACTGTTATGATAAAAAATCCATGATTAATGAAATAGTCACCATTTTTCACGATACAGGTGGACTATTAAGTAATGAAGAAGTCCATTTCAGCACTACTGTGTGTGCTTAATTCTTTAGCTTGCATATTTTTTAAATAGTGGAAACATGCAGAAGATAGGAAATTCTCACAGCAGAAACGTCCCCGAAAATGAAAATTGGCTAATGCTTTACGATTTTTTCATGTTGATTATTGCAATCATTGAAGAAATAAAAACAAGGCAAATAGTAAATGGCGTTTTCTTTTTCGTTATTTCTCATTACTTCCTCTTCCTATCTCTTACTCTTTCTCATATCTCCCTTTTCCTCTCTCTTTCTCAATTTTTTGAATTATGATGGACTAGTTGATCCCCATGAAAGATTCACGGATATACATGTTTAAATGGTTATGATGGTACTTCAACGATTGGAGGTCGTAGTGGTGGGAGGTATGGAAGATTAGAGAATGGAAAAGTTGTGCACAGCCTTTATAATGGCTTGCTGCCAATAAAGCTGATTGCTATTTTCGACATTTTCTAAAAAAAAGTGCAAAAGTGAGACTACCTGTATTTGAATTCTATCAGATTTTTTTTAGAAAAAAAAAAAAAAGTGTTACAGTGAAAGGGGTCATCAGTTAAAATGGTGGGTGGGAGATGTTTGTAGATTAGTTCATATTTTCATGCATGTATTTTTAAATTAAAATGTAAATTAAATCTATTATTATTTTTGTCTTGTATTCTTTTTATCTTCTGCGTTGAAAAGCAACTAAAATAAAGTTGAATGCAATACTAGTCAAAGATTAATACTGGTTGACAATGCTTCATCCCATAAAAAATTAAAAACGATCAAAACAACAAATTTAAACGTTTTAGAAAACATGGAGGTCAGATTCAATTTGAGCATGCGCGAAAGCAAGATGAAGTTAGAATTTGTCTTCCTTAAGTCTATCATTACTTGCTTAAAGGCTCTCTCTGGCGACCATGAAGCTCCGTGTCAAATCACTTCCTATTTATAGAATTGATATTTTAATCATTTGCTCATTTCTCCATATCTTTTATTATTAGCAATTAATAGTCATGGACAGACATTGTTGTTCAATTTATAAATAATTGAAACCGATGAACCGATTTAATTGTATACTAATTTACGCTTCGTGTTGGGGCATTTTAACGATATGGCACTAAAAGAAATCGAGCTATGATGTGCAGTTTCTGCTGTGTTGCGATAACAAACGCACAAACATATATACAACAACCGTACTATTATGATACAGATGACTTAATATCATGTTCTTGACCCAATATTCATTATGATCAACTCCATTGTCGTCAGTTGTGATTTCACTAATAGGGACTCTTTACTTTATCTGTCTACGTTAGATTCTGGTTTTGATACGTTACAGAGAAAAACACGTAATCACAACTCGTGCCATTGTAATGATTGTGATGAATATTTGGTCAGCAACATAAAAGATAATCGCAATCATTGAAGAATTCAACTATCACTCTCTCTGTTTGTCACATCATGATAGCATATCACATTTTAAAAACAGGGTGAAAGAGAGATAGGCTAGACTGCAAGATGCATGTTTTGGAGAGAGAGGAAAAAGAGAGATGGGCTTGACTGCTGGAAGGGATGTACGTCGAAGAGCGAATGAAAGATAGAGGGAGAAAGAGAGAGGGAGAAAGCGCAAAATGATAAAACAAACATTTAAACAGTACTTTTGATTATTCATTTACTTTATTTAATTAATTATATTGCATTGTATACATGCAACTCATAAGTAAAGCATTGCAAATTTCATATTGATCTTTATTTCTTGGTGGTTGTCCTTAATTGAACTGTTGGATTTTCACGGGTCCAGCTAGTAATAATAAAAAATAAAACGATCTTAAGGATTAACGGGGTCGCCACTAGAGGCTCTCTACATGATCTCCAGCTGCTTACCGCACCTGGAATACCCAATTGCTTACCGATATAGGTACTGACCAGGCTTAACTTCGGTAATCACACAGTGTATCCTGCGCGATTTGGTCTCAACATCGCTAGAGGTGATTTAATTAAGAGGATCATTTTTATTTTTTCATTTCGTAGAATGGTAGGTTCGTTATGATAAGGTTATTCTACTTATGTAAGCACTGACGTTTTCCCTATAACGTATCAAAACCAGAATCTTAACTAGAAAGATTGATCTATCACAAAAAACTAAGATTCACCCATTCCAGACAGGAAATCAGCCAAGAAGAAGATATTTTAGGACTTTGGTATTCATTTTTTTCTGCATTAGTCCTACACACACACACACACACACACACACACACACACACACACACACATATATATATATATATATATATATATATATATATAGAAAGAGGGACGGGGAATGATGGATTTGCAACACAAACACGTTTATATTTCTGCCCTTTTCAGGCTTCTGCAGGCGAATGATTCGATTTTTTTCATCCTTTCGTAGAGCGTTGTTGGGGTGTCAATTTTTCTGTGTGGAAAACCTTCGTTTCATTCTATTTCTATTTGTTTTTCTTGTTTAGTTGTAGATCTTTTTTCATATTTTATCTTCCATGGAGGAAGCGGATTCCTGGCTAGTTACTTTGGATGTTTCAAACACTTTTTTTATCAGTGTGTTGTTGATCAATGTGTTCTATGTTTCCTCCCAGGAAATACATCTTCCTACTTTTATTTGCCTCCAGTGTTAGGGTTCACTTTTACATGACTTTAGTTGTTTATGTTCAATTCTCTTAATATTCTTGATTGGTTTGCATCTATGTATCTAAGATTATTTTGAGAAAATGATTCGGTTGTTATTAAACTGGCTGGGGTACAATAATGCTGATAATGATGTTGACGGGAACACTGCTACTTGAAGACTCTGAACCCTTCTAACCCCAAAAAGGAGTAAAACAAGATAATACCAACTCACCCAAACTCTTCACAGCCTGCCTCGAGATGATCTTCCGAAACCTAGACTTGGAGAATAGAGGAATCAAAATAGACAGCAAATATCTGAGCAACCTCAGATTTGCAGACGATATCGTCCTTTTCGCAGAGAACCTTCACGACCTCCAACCAATGCTATAAGTCATGTACAACAATCAAATCGAAAGTAAGGACATAACTGTCAAAATCGAAGATGCGAAACTGGGAAAGTAGACCACTACATCTCTCTGGAACAACGAATCTCTATGAAACCCACAAAAGAAGAAGAAACCAAGCGGAGAATCACCCTAGGATGGTAACCCTTCGGCAGAGCAAGCCCAACCTTCAAAAACTAAACAATCCCAATAATCCCGAAAAGAAGAGTATACAACCATGCTCCCGATAGTCACTTATGGAGCTGAAACATGGAGCCTAAACAAAAGACAGACGGGCAAACTGAGAAGGATGCATCGTGCACATGAGAGAATCATGTTCAACCTCACATGGAGAGATCACAAGACAACACAATACATCAGGAAGAAAGAGAGGGTCCAAGACAGCGTAGAATCTATTAGAAAAATGAAATAGCAATGGGCTGGTAATGTTGCGAGAATGACAGACAACCGATTGACATCACGACTCACAACATGGATCTCCAGAGATCACATGCGAAACCTAGACCAACAAAATACAAAATGGGGAAATAAACTAGACAAATTCAGAAAATACTGGGTCCATTTCGCCCATGATAGAGAATGTGGTGTATTCCCTGGGGAAGGTCTATGTCCAACGACGGACGTAAAAGACTGATGATGATGATGATGATGTAGGGTGTTAAATTACGGTTTTTCTTTATAGAAATTTTGACCAGTGCCGACATTTTACAGCTGCTTCTTTTTTTCTATCTCGTAAGTTTGTTTTTTTCCAGTAAAGATTAAAATCTCTGTTTTCTCCTTCAGGCATAGGTAGCATGGGGTTTCAGTGTTCTGGCATATATGTGTTTGCTATGATATTTTTCATTTTTCTGTGCAGGTGAGATTGCTGTCTTTGTGGTCCCAATAATGTGTGGATAGTAGTGTATTGTTTTTGTATTTATCGTTTGTATAGGAAGATGTATGCTTCACTAATTTTAATTTAAAGGGTGTTTTTGATATTCTTATGATATTTCGCTTTTAAGGGTTTCTCTAGGGTTGATATTTCAGCTTGTTATACAATATTTGATTTGAGACATTTGTTTTGCAAAAGCACCTGTTGTTGTTTGTACAATTGTAGTCTGGTTTATTTATATTTTCTCTACGAATATTACTCCTTATTACTCTATTGAAATGATTCTTTGGAAATTGTCCAAACAACTATAATTGATTTGGGGTTTATACTTGTTGAATATTTTACACAATGACTTGCTCGAGGGAAGTGTTTTTCTATTAGTTTAAGGATGATTTCCCCTATATTAGTTTTTACTTGTAGATTGAATAGAAGTGTATACCAGATGATTTTTCTGCCTCTACTTTTTTTGTTGTTGCTGTGTTTTACACCATTTAATTTCACCTTTTCATCGTATTTAAAGCTTGTATCGGTATAACCGCTATCCTTTAAGGCTTTACTGTATTTTTTCAAGCATTGTTAATTATCATTTCGTTTGAAGAATCGTATATTAGCCAAGTCTATATTGATTTAGGGATCTTTTTATGATTTTGTCTGGGTGATTAGATTCTGTGTTAATATAGGTCATTTCAGAATTTATTTTCCAATGTGGTTATGTGAATGTTACCATTTAGTTTGAAAATAACATCTAAAATTTCAACTTGGAGGTTCATTTTTTCTCATTTCTTTGATAATGTATTTTTCAATTTTTGCGCGCTGTTATTTTCTATGATTCGTAAACCATCGTCTTGGTAGAGTCCTATATTTTGAGAATTTTATTTCCTCGTAAGGTTGTATAAAATGTACAAACCAATCAGGTCCGACATCTTGGCTGAATTAAGACTTCCCATTGAAACATCAAAGCCATATACGTTGTTTTTTGTCCATTGTTCTTGGTTATTGAACAGTACCACCTGTCTACAGTGTTTGATTATTTCCATTTTGTTTTTGTCAATATTGATTTAGATCTTCAAGAATTCCGTGGCCTTTTTGAAGATTTCTCTGGATATTGAGGGACAGGAGTTCATTAAAACAAACTGTACAAATGCACTGGTGTTTTTTGAATAATATTACTAAACCAGGTAATGGCATAATTTGTATTTATCCATTGGATTAGCTGTAATTGTTGTTTGAGGCTATAGTTTATATTTCCTGGTATATTTTTACTGATTTTTCCTATCTGGGATTTAGTGAAGTTTATTAGTTTAGTAGTGGGGTTCTTTGAAAAGTCTAGTTTGTGGTCCTTCATGAGTATATAGGCATACTGATTTGTACTTTGATATATATATATATATATATATATATATATATATATGTGCGTGTGTGTGTGTGTGTATATATATATATATATATATATATATATATATATATATATATATATATATATAATATTCTGATCCTTCAAGTAGCCTACTGGAAATAAAACATTCTCAATGATTATCAGCTTTGATGCGGTTAATTTCGAACCGACCCTATTCTTTATTTTACTCTTGATCCTCCTGTCACTGTGAATACACAAGTTGCTATGTACTCTGTTGTGTTGATCTCATTATTTTGATTATCTCAAGGCTGTGTGATATCTAATGAGATTTCTCACGGTGCGTTATGATTGGAAGGCTTCAATTCCTGTCCGACAGGATGTTGACAGGAAGAACATAAACTCGGCTCTAAATGGATCAAAAGGGCATACAAAACAGTGAAACCCTTATATTAATGAAGCAAATGAAATATAAGTGGCCAGGAATGCTGCTGATACGTGATGTCTGCTGCTAATACGTGACGGCCATGGTGATATGTAAGGAAACTGTGTCCGGGCGTTTCACCGACGAAGGTTTGGTCTAAGTGAATGGATATTTCATCGAAAAATTTGTGTCGAATTTTTTCTGTTTTTTTTAAAATTATTGATTATCTGACTGACTTTACATCGAACTTACATTTGGGCTTTACTTTGGGATCGGTACATTTATTGCATCGAATATGTATATTTCATATTGCAAAATAGATAGATACGTATGGATAGACTGAGATAGATATATAGATATAATTGTATGGCTTTGAATTTCACTATCAATGGCTTAGAAGAATAGCTTACTTTTGACCATACTCGTGGGCGCTCTGTTTACAGACTAAATGCTAGTTCTTATTCCAAAATCGATTCAACTACTGTTTTCTTGACTATGTTATTAACGCCAAAACTCCAATGACACCCAACTTTTACAGCAATTTACGAATTGTTGACGAATTTTTGGATGTTTCTTTTAATTTTTTTCAAAAAACCGTTAACCAAAACTTTCGATATATATTTCTTCTTCTTTGTCCATTTTTTTATCACCACCAAAACGGCATACTGCTAAATGACATGGGTTGTGTGACGGTATCTAATTAATGACTATCCAGAAATGTTTTCATTTTTTTTTCAAACATTTTTCTTCACTCATTTTTCACTGTTTCCAGATATTTTCATTCATGTTTGTCGACACAATATTTCCAAAAGTTCTCAATTAATTTCAATGAGTTTATTTCATGGGCTCTGGAAGAATTGATTAAATTTTGGAGTGGATTAGAGAATTTTTAGCTTTTAGTGATAACGACGTTAGCAAAGGTTTTCGCTCTCTGAGTGTTTTCTAGTTCGACAATTTTGTACAAACAGCTTCAACGACGCCCACATTTTACGGTGGCTGGCGAATTGTTGACGATATGACAGATTTCATAGCAAAGTCCTTCTTCAATGATATTGAACCCTTCTTATTTCTGCCTCTGTCTGTCTTTCTATCCCCACTCTCTCTCACTCCTTCCCTCTCGTTTTCCTCTCCTCCTTTCTCTATCTTTCATTCAGTACTTTTCTCTCACCCTTCTCTTTTGACTTTCCCTTTCTCTCTTTCCCCTGTCTCTTTTTCCCTCCATCTTTCGCTTTTCTGCACCACTCTTCCCCTCTTGCTTTCTCTTTCTCTGTTCCCTCTATCTTTTACCCTCTTCACTACATTTTCCTCGCCAACTGTACCCCCTCACTCTTTTATCTGTAACTAGCTCTGTCTCTCTTCCTTTATCTCTCTTCCCTACCCTTTTATAGCTTAAACTAGTACGTGGTTGCAGTCGTTGAGCATTATGAAGATCAAACACCAGTGACTGCCAAGATTTGCTTGGTGACCCTCACTCGTCGGGAGGCACCAAACTGTTTTTATCTATCTATCTATCTATCTATCAATCTAAGTCACCCACACTTTCTCTTTTTCCCTCTTTTCTTTTTGTTCATTCTCTTTCTTCCCCCTCACTCTACCTGTCACAAACTTGTCACTTCCTATCAGTCATTTTCTTCTTATTTCTCTAAGGCTGTTTCTTTCTCCTTTTGACAGACGCTTTCATTTAGATTTTCTAAATCTTATGTCAGTCTGTAAGTCGAATGATCTATAAGGCGGACTACTGCTCACTCAGAAGAGTAGCTGGAGATTTGGGGCTGAGGGGTGCTTGGCTCTTTGAGGAACCCACTCTTACATTTATTGAGATTTGTTATTGTATAATGTTAGAAGAAATACAGTAGGTAAACTACGATTTTGGGGAGCCCCCTCCATTTGAGGATCGGGGAGATTTTAAATTACCCATCCCCCATCAGCTACGGTCATTCGCTTACTATAACTCATCTACGAACCATGAAATATCCATATGATATACTGGCTAATACGTATTTTATCCGTTCCTGTTTTTCTTCGTTCTGTATCTGCCTGGCTGCGTGTGTGTGTGTGCAGAAGTGTGGGTGCGTTTTTGCTTCAACCACCTCTCCCTTCACTCTCTTTCTCTCTCTTTCTTCTTTACTGGTTCCTCTCTCTGTCTCTCTCTCGATGTTTTGATGTTCTTTTATATTCTTTCTTCTTCTCTCCCCTCTCTTCTTTTCCCTTTATTTGTTTTCTCTCTTATTTTGTTTATTTACTTCTCTATACCACCACCTCTCCCACTCTCTCTCCCCCTCTCACTCTCTATCTTTCTCTCTCTCCATTTTGATGTTCTTCCTATTCTTTCTTTTTCTTTCCATTTCTCTCTCCCTCTCTCTCTCTCTCTCTCTCTCTCTCTGTATAAATCATCTTTATTCGTAGTATCATACTTTACCTCCATCTACTAACTATCCAATACGCCCACCTCTGTTGGCTGACGTCTACCTAAACATAAACAGTCACCCGCCCCCATATTTTTTAATGATTATTTAGTTTTCGTTCTACGTATGACTGGATGGAAAGTGTCCGCACACTTGCAAGTTTCCATGGCAACGCCGGTGACAACAAAATTCAACAGTTGACGTGAGAGAAGACTCTTTACAACAAATGGTGTAGGAGGATGAGCGGTTGCGGTAGAAACGGTGGTTGGGAAGCTTTCTTTCGGATCCTAAAATGAACCGTGGGTTTTATTGAATGAAGAATGGAAGAAGGCGTAGTGCCAAAATTAGCAATATTTAGAAACCAGTTTCGTGGGTTAAGGCGTATTTGAAATCACATGCAGCTTTTGAAAAAGAAAGAATTTTCGTTTTGACTCTGTTCATAGAGAGCGATATTAAACGCCCACAATATGCACCTGTATTTTTTCTAGCTTTTGTTTACCTCAGAAAAGGTATATGAATTCACTTGTGTTTGTGTACGTGTCTGTCTGTCGGTCTGAGCGTTTGTCTGCACAATATCTCCCGAAGTTGTGAATGAGTTTCAATTCTTTCCCGGTCTAGAGATGTAGTTCACTCCCCATATATTTATATATTTACAATATTTGTCCTCACTGTATCTCTATGAGTTTTCAACATTTTTCATGGCATTTTAAGTAGGGGTGGGTTATTGACCAAGGGAGAAGTAACTCAAGTTTGCAACTTTTTAAAAAGGGAGATTTTTGTTTAGAGTCTGTTGGCAAAAAAATTTGCAAAATGCCCACTTTATATTTGTAGTTTTTTTCACCTCTACCAACGAATTTGATCAATCCCATTTGCCCGTGGGTGCGACTGTCGGTCGGTCATCTTCTCTGCACAATATCGCTCGAAGTTCTTTATGAATTTCAATGACATTTAATAGAAGGTTGAGTCATGGGCCAAGGATTGAGGAATTGAAATTTACAGCTTTAAAAAATAGATAGGATATTCATTCGGTGTCAAATGCTAAACACGCATGATTCATATGTATAGGATTTGTCCGACGAGGGGCTAGCTTCCCCGATTAGAGGGCTAGATCATCCTCTCCAGAGTAATTTTGAATTTCACTGGTGCTAAAATTTCCATTGGAAACCTTTTTTGACCATTATGTTAATTTTATGGAAGTTGACGATGAGGAGAATTAGATGTAAACACGCTTTAGGTATTCCTATCACCCTGGTATCTGTGGTGACAAATGACCGGCAACACTACTTTTGCACTATTTCAAAATGTGTTGAACTCATATCGCTGACTGAATGTCAGGATCCACGATAAGGTTTTAAGCTATTGCTTGTCAGAGGCAAGATGGTCGGCGCCACAATGAATTTTTTTTTAAATAGTTCCGCTAGATCGCCAGAAAATGCATTTAGGGAAGATTATGTTTTGACATTTACTAATATCAGAAATCGGAAGTATCTCGAACATGCATCATGCTCATAGTTCCCTTCGATTTCTGACTGCAATTTTTTGTCAACATAAATAGCTTATTTGGAAAACAAAAAAACAAAAACAAAAATACAATATAAACTTCAGTCATCAAATTTGATAATCCTATTAATTAAATTTACCAAACATGGAAAACCTGTCCTCATGAAGTGGAACGAAATCAATTCTAACTTTTAAAAGGTCCGTTAATTCCTTATAACTACTCAATATAGACAGAGAATTAAACCTCTTCTGTAACATACTCGATCGTAACCATGCCTTAATCCTAATGAAAATGATCGTTCCGGTGATGCAGTCGTGTCACGATTGACAACTAGCTGTTTACAAATCAGAATAGTGTTTGGGGTGAGTAACTTTTCTTTTTTTCGTAGCTCTTTCAACTGCTCATAAATGTTATTGAAACAAACTGTATTGAAATATTGTTTTCAAGATCTAAAATTCTGATTCAATGACAATAATACTAATATCGCTTCCATAGATCTCTTGTAGGTCATTCAGCTCACTACCGCATTGCTTGCTATGAATGGCATTGAGAAGAAGATTCTCCAACGTTGCAAAGGTTTTGTAACTAAGTTGGTCAAATCTTAACTTAATCAAACAAACCATCGTATTTTTAGCCTCAAAGTAAATTCTTTTGTAGCGATCTTCAACAATCGCACGATGGTAAGCAGAAGCACCATCACAGCCATCAATGAGCCATCGTCAAATAATTTGGTCGGTTTTGCCATCGTCAAATAATTTGGTCTTTTTTGCTTTCTTGGCATAGAGAGCTCTTCCACCAATGGGTATTGTTTTAATTTTGCAACCACAGTTTCAAAGAACAATTTGAAGAAAGCATTTGGGTTAGCAATCCAACGATTTTTGCTCAAACATCCACTGTCAATTTCTCATGAAGATAAATCCCCCACGGATCCAATAGTTGATATAATTAACAAGTATTTCCTGAAAACACAACGCGTGAACAATGTTTTCTTGAATAGAACCAAGCATTTCTCTCGTTTTAGAGAAAACTTGACAAGAGCTCATATTTTAACTACAGTCCCCATAGTAGAACCAAGAATTTTACATTCGGGTGTGATATCTTTTACCGATAAACTCAAGGAATGCCCATGGTAACGGATAACCGAGATTCTTGGCTGGATAGTAGAACGTTGCCTGCGCAATTATACATTTGCCCATCCCCCTGTAGTAGGACAAACATATCTGCACTCGAATTAGCATATCTTTTAGTGCAGAAACTATTGTGTCACTTTTTATATGTGTCAGATCGTAAAAACCAAGAAAGTCTTCTTAGACTCAAAAAGACTGAGCGAATACGTAAGGTAAAATCAATCAATCTTCAATTTTGTATCAAATTCAAGTGAATTCACACTGTCAATTTAAAAAAAAATCGATTTAAAAACTTCTATCCAAAACTTCCTTGCGTTGTAATATAATATCAAACTCCAATAAATATTGAATGGGTAGTTCTCTCCAGCATTTGCAATCAGAGAGTTTTTCTGCATTTGGATTTTTGTTTAACATGACGAAAAAGACCTTCGGTAACCAGACACAAGTTAATGAAATTACTTAGAATATTTCCTAAAAATTATTGGAAATTAAAAGCAAAATGGTTGTAAAACTTTCTGCTGACACAAGGGAAGATAATGCTAATACAAATGAGCTATGATAATCGTTGGAATACTACGTTTACCTCGATTGAGGGGAGGAAATACGAGACCACATTGACCAAATAAGATATAATGGTCGTGGTCAACTATCTCAACACTGCTATTATTATTGATGATTTCAGGATATCTTGCAAATGTAGGAGTAATCTATAGACAGGGGAAGTTAATTTTTAAGAACGCTCCAAGTTCTCTTCCCCCCCCTCTCTCTCTCTCTCTCTCTCTCTCTCTCTCTCTCTCTATATATATATATATATATATATATATATATATATATATATATTCGCTAGAAGAAGCGCAATCAAGGCAGGAACATAAACGTGTTTGTATCGCAAATCCTTTATTTCATCATATTTCAAGCTCGACTAAATTGACTTAATGTTAAATGTTGAATGTATCGATCACTTTATGAAATGATCCGAATTATCACAATTCGGATATTGCATTATATTATATTACTGATGAATATATATATATATATATATATATATATATATATATATATATATATATATATATATATATATATATATATATATGTATATATACATATATATATATATGTATATATATATATATATATATATATATATATATATATGTATATATACATATATATATATGTATATATATATATATATATATATATATATATATATATATACGTGTGTGCGTGTGTGTATGTGCGTGTGTGTGTGTATATGTATATATGTATATATATATATATATGTATATATATATGTATATATACATATATATATATGTGTATATATACATATATATGCATAACTTGTGTATATATATATATGTATATATACGTATATATATATATATATGCATTTATATATATATATATATATATATATATATATATATATATATATATATATATATATATGTATGTATGTATACATAAATTGATAATTTTCACACTGTTTCTTCCTTTTATCTCTCTTGCTCTATCTACTACCTATTGTCAATTTCTATGTATTCGTCCACTGTTTCCGCTATTTGTTCTCTCTCTATTTGTAGTTCCTTCGATTTCTATCCCTGCCTCGCCTGCTTTCGACTTCGTCTCTCTCTCTCCCTCCCTCTCTCTCTCCCCCCTCTCTCTCTCTCTCTCTCTCTATCTATCTATCTACTGTTCTTCCTATATCTTTATTTTTATCCAATCTATCCATCTATCTGTCTATCTATCTATCTATCTATCTATCTATCTATCTATATTAGGTGCCTCAACTCTCTCTCTCTGTCTCGATATATTTATATTTATCTACTTGTCCTCCTTTGTCTCCATATCTTTCTACTGTTCTCTTTGTGTCCCTGTCTCCATCTCGCTGTCTATAAAAGTCTGTCTGTCTCTCTATCTTCCCCTTCTGCTATAACGTGTTCTCTTTCTCTTAAAGTGGGATATCTGTAAATTTTGTAGGTTTTTCTTTATTCAGCGTGTAAATCAAGCCTCCTTTCAGGTGTGTCGAAGATGCCGAAATTGACCTTATTTGAAAATGGCCAAACAGACCTGAAATAGAATTTGAAGGTTACCAGACGTCAGTGCCACCTATCCTACGATCCTACGTTTCCCCTAGGATGAACTTACCGGTATACACAATTATGCAGTCTGTGGCGAGGTGCAGCTGTCTCCCTTTGATTTGAAAATGCTAAAATTGACCTGACCCTAAATTGATCATTATAGGTTAACATAGGTCATTGTCACCTATCCTACGTTCATACTGTAGCCAAGTTACCTCTGAACACAAATTTGGTGCCCATAGGGTGCAGCCGTCTGCGGTAGATTTGAAAATGCCAAAATTGATGATTTTTTTAAAAAATTTCAAATTTGATTTTACCTGTCCTGTGTTCATCAAACTACTGTTGTAGATAAATTTACAGCCCACACAGTGCAGTTGCAACCCTTGAATTTGAAAATGCCAAAACCTACCTGACCTTAATTTTTTTAGAGGTCAATAGAAGTCATAGTTACCTATCTAATGTCTATCAACCTTGTATAAAAATTTGCAGCCTTCAGGGTGCAGCCGTCTTCACTGAAATTGGGAAAGTCAAAATTGGGCATTTTTTTAAAATGCCTTATTGTCCTGACTTTACATTGATCTTTAAAGATCACATGAGGTCAGTCTGACTCGTCCTATGTTCACCCTGCGATCAAAATTGCTGCCTCCAATGTGTAGCCGTATCCGTTAGATTTGCAAATGTCGAAACTGACCTGACCCTCATTTGACTTCACTGAGGTCATCGCCACCTATCCAACGTTAATCTTCATCCAAATGCATAAATTTCAGCTTGTAAAGTGCAACTGTGTACGAGTCTGTAAAAACATAGAAGCAAAGGAACAAACAAAGAAACATTCATTGTCTTTATAGTATTATACACATATACCTTGATTTGGTACTCATATAAACTGTCAAAGGGTCAAACAAACGTTTACACTAGAAATTACTTACATTGACATCTAGAATTACACACATATTGAATAAGATAAGATTTTACAAAGAAAGGTTTTTTTTAAATTACTAGAGAAAAGAAAATCACAAGTCATACAGAGTTGAACATATATGGTAAGAAAAACACACATTTTTCAATAATAGTAACAGAAAAGGATTTTTAAACAAAAGATTGAAACTATGGAGTAATAACATTCATGAGATACTAATTCACGATCAAAATTTTATTGAATAAATATTAACATAAATGAGAATCTCATTTCAAATTTACCTGGGTTCATCTGTAACATGCACAAAACACATAAGATATTTTACTTTAGCCTACATCCATGCTAACAGAATGATAGCAACACAAGATTTGTGTTCTGGTGAAACAACTGACGTGCTCCAGAATGGCAAATTATAAATACAAATAAAAATAAATTACATACAACAAGAACCTAAAGTCATATAACAAATAGTTATGAGATAACACGTAGAAATAACGCTGATCAGATTAAAAGTGGTTTGCGCAACACCTGATCGTGTTTACTTAAGAACTGCTTATAAAAATTGACTAAAAAATTGTTTTTCCCAGGATTACAATATGGAAACGTTACAAGACTTCATATGTATGTATATGCTTAAAGAGAAAAAATAAATACAAGTACAAAAACTTTTCATAAAACCATGAATAAATTGAAATTATAACCTTAATTAAAATTACTGGTTGGAGCGGTTTCATTTCTTTTACGCCATCACCTTTGAAAAAAAGGTATGTACCTGGTCATGCATGCATTTTTCCGTAGCTAATTCTCTTTTCCGATATACCAAAATAAATGTCAAGAAAAAAAACAGACTCTTTGAAAGCCTCCAACGTAATTCGGCAACATTTGTCAACATTTGTTTCTGTAAAAAAACTGTTTGTTTCCAATATATAATGCATATAAACGAAGTGTACACATTAGTTATAAACACCGTGTAGTCTGCTGTCTTCATTTCTTTCTCTCTCTTTATCTTCTCTTTCTTTCTTTCTTTCTTTCTTTCTTTCTTGTACTTTCAAGTTTCATCTCGAGAGTTAGTTGAGTCAGAAGACAATGCCCCAAAGCTCTAATGATACCGTCCACCAGTCTCTTCGATATCGATTTCGTCTTGGATTTTCATATATTGTAGACATAATACATCTAGTTGGTATTGTCAAACCCTACGAGTTCACTTTATTATTATTGCAATTAGTCAGATGTGTGAATTTCAGACATGAACAACAGAGAGAGAGAGAGTGGAAAAGAAAAACTGATTCCGTGACGTCATATCGTGTTAACTCGCGTTTCAGAGTTCTCGGTATTTTTTTGTAAGCATTGAATTTCTTTTTTCTTATTTTTATGTAATAACAAGTATATATATCATTCATTTTTTCTTTCCGCTACTTTGGATGTCATTAAAACAGTTAATATGATAATAGAATAAATTAGCAATGTAAAAAAATATGAAATATTTTTGAAAAGGCAGTAGATATTCATATGTGATTTTGAGTTATTCGTCCGACGCTGTTATCTATAATCATAATTTCATGTAGTGTTTCTGTGGAACAGTGGTCTAAGCTGTTCTGCCATCCATCAGTTGTTTTTTTTCTTCATTACTTTGGAGGTCAGTAGTGGATTAAACTTTAGGCTGAGCAGGCCTTTCCTTTCTTTCTTGCTTCCGACACTTGTGGCGGATTAGCCATTAAGTTGTGCAGGCTTTTTCTTTCTTTCTGATATCAAAGTCTTGCTATTGATTTGGTCCTTATTTTTGTATGTAACGATGACGGATGACAATAACCAGAAAAATGAGTGACGTCATGCGTAAATAGCGATGACACACTGATGTACGCAAAAACTGATGACGAATTAACTGCCACTTCCAAAGCCCAATTCAGGTTGACTCCTTCTTTCACCACTCTCTCTTCAGGTCATTTGATTTCTAACAGATGCTGTCAACCTATTCAAATCTGGTATTGACGTACAATTTTTGCCATTCTTAGAACAGTTGACTTACAGCACAGTTTAAGATAACATACTCCGTTCGAAACCTGTGCCGTTGTCTCACTTTTTTCTCTCTCTCTCTATGATTTCGACTTTTTTTTCAATTTGGTCTGGAAAGAAAATGATCTTAGCTTCCATAGACTTTTCAAAGTTCGTTACAGGTAAAAAAGAGAGGAAGAATAGCACGTGGCAATAATCATCTGCATCGACAATGGAAACAAAATGGGGACTTTCTAATTTCAAAGCACGATTTACAGTGACTTCTGTATCTTAAGTGACATTTTTAGAATAGGATTTCACAACACCAAATTTGCTTCTTTCACGAAATATTAGTTAAGTTGTTTTGAAATACCGGCAAATAATTTTTCGTGGAAGAAACATACCTGGAGTTGCTGCACTAAACGCAACCCCAGAAATTTGCAAGCTATTGAGAGGAAGTAATTTTATCACTGGGTATTTCATCAATATGCGCCATAATTTGTTTTATCCGACAAAACAACTCAATTAACATCACAAAATACAGAAAAATCTTTGATGGTTTCAATATTTGCTCATTATTAGTTAATTTTCCTGAAAAAATTAATGGATGTATAATTTCTATGAGATCAAGGTTTTTTTTAAAGAATATAACTGCTGAACATATCAAAGTAAGAAAAATCTATTGTTTCAAATGGTGTTCGGAGCTATATTTTGTCTGCAAAATGTCTACCTTTATGTGGAAGTGTGCATTGTTATAGTGAGAAACAAGCAAAAAAATCATACTTCATTATACTAGGCCCCGTCATTGAATATTAAATATTAAATAATTAAATTGGATATTTGATTAATAATATTCAATCAATGAGATTAAATATCAGATTGATATCCCTGACTCGCATAAATGAATCACCATTGCCTGCACGGATACTAGAACTGCTTATCTAAAATATTATCTAAAATTATCTAAAAGAATAAATCTCTTATCTTAAACTATCTAAAAAAATAGATATTTCTTCTGAAATTATTTTGAAAATACCAGCACAAGATGTGGGCATTGTTGGTCCAAAATGACCATAGAGAACCCAAAAAGCACTTTTTAGAAGGTGCCTAGTGGTGCACTCATGCAGATTTTGAAGGTTGTAGACCCAAAAATGTGGCCAGGAGCATCTGGAGACACCCACCCACACCCAGTCACACAGACACTCAAAAAGAGAAGAATCGGTGGCCCACTTGACCGATTGGTCGGGCAGGCCATTTATGGGGCTACGTTAATTCGATAAATGTTTTGTAATTGTAGCCCATTGTATCCATCTCTAATTTGTTTCACCAAGATTTCCGATGACGATTTCTGATGAAGATTTTCTTCAACATTATGTAGGTTGGGGGTTGCAGTATTTTATCTGGTGGTGACTTGGGAACGAAAGAAAGATAGGTGGCAAAATTCAGATTTGAATTGAAATGTCTTAGTCCTTCTTTTCGTAATAAACACTTTGCGTACAGAAAAAGATACTACGTTTTCGATGTAGAGATCCATCTGCACTTTGTTCCTTCCTCTCTCTCTTACTGTCGTACTCTCTTATCAATATTGTTTCTATTTTCATTTTCTTTCCGGGTGAGGCTTGCACTAAATCGTTCAGAGTGGTGAAAAATCTGGCAAACTGGTGTAAGGTGCTTTGAAATCAGCCACATCGACCAGCTTCATGAGCATTGCAGAGCCCGCTCCGTCAAACCTGAATCGAAAGAAAGCGACGGCTCTATCTACCAGCACAGATGCCACTCGCGGATAGAACTGGCCAGCCACCATCACAGCCGAACCTGTCATTCACCATTGAATTTGAAGTGATGACGGAGATGACATCCGTCAGATCTGATGTCTCAGTCCATACCCCTACTTTTCTTCTTTCTACTCCTCCTCCTCTTCCTCCTCCTCATTTTTCTGTTTCCACTTTGCCTTTTAAAACGTTTCTTAGTTCCGTCCTGACATTTTCATCGTTTTGTGAATCGATAGAGAAAATTATTTTTTGTTCAGGCTTCAGTGATGCAAAAAATGGTACGGGTGATTGAAAAGCATCCGGGACAGATTTTCACGTTTTTTTAATCTATTTCCTTCCTTACATTTTCTTCACTCATCCTCTTTTCCCTTCTACTTCTCTACGTCTATTCTTTTCTATATCCTTTCCCTCTTTTTCCTAATCCATGTTTTTCTACTCTTCTTTAAGAATATTCAATTCTTTTCTTCTTTTTGACTTCTTTTCCTCTTTGTCTGTTCCCTCTCTAAATAACGATAGAACACATTGGAACAACTATTTTTACACCATCCTTTCAAAGCCAAGTTCTACATTCTAAAATACAACAGACACTCGAGGAAGGTTATACAGCCGAAACGTTGCAATACAAACAGCAGAGATGAGGGAATTAGTCCGTATCAACGAAAAATAGTTAGATGGATCAGGCTTTGAATATATGGCTGCTTCTTTCGTTCATCCTTTTTTTTTTTTTTGGCTTGAAATATGAAATGTGTTTTTAACAACATCTAACTACAATATGTCTCCGTGCATTTGCGTGTGTATGTGTGTCAGTGTATGAGTACAGCACGATTACTGGATAACTGGCTATTCTACGATATATTAGTCAGCACATAATTTGTGTGGAAGTCAAATTTTTAGTCAGTGGTTCTCGAAAAATCTAATAAAAACAAATAAAGTATTAAAGATTATAGATAGTTTAGATATAAGATATTGAAATCGACAACATTGAAAAAAGCAACAGAAATACTTCGAAGCCGTAGTTTCATACGACAGATAGAAAATTATGTTACTTGACAACGATGGCAGGCTACTGCACACATATTGAAGTCCGACCCCTTCCAAACATGCACCTTCGGAACGGCCACTATCCTAGAAGAAAATAATACTAAAAGTGGAAAATTTGAATGTATATTTTGCACAGATTCAGGGTAAATAGAGACATAACTCGTTATCATGAAGATTTTTGAGGCCTTAACAGTAACGATGTCACCAAAACAGGTTAAGCTGGCTGTCCATCTAAGTATCACGTGTACAAACTGCACTAACGGAGCTACCGGGCTGAAAAATGTAAACATTTAATCCTTATGTTTAGAGATAAAAAAACTTTTTATTTTTAACCAACACCAATATGTTCCCAGTGGGGGATTCAATTTGCAATGTAATTTCATGCTAAATTGGTCCCTTATTTCGGCAGCACACCCGCTTGTTTTTTCGAAAGTTCAGATTTCAAAATGTGAGAGAAGTAATTTACCTATTAATCACCCTTTTCCCAATCTTTTAATAGATTACCCCCAACTCGTGACAATTTCTATCAAGTGACTCACCAGATCTGTTTTCAAGGACGATTTCAATTTAGTAATAATACATAATGGTGCTCAAGCAGCTGATAACGTCAACAAAGCACTTCGAGTTAACACCAGTGCAGTGTGAACACTTCAGCGTTCAGAATTATTTAGAGCAGAAGTCAACAACATACGAGCAATGGCCCAAGCGCTTTCTGGAGACTTCAGGACTTCAACAGTGACCATATCACGTCATCTTCAAAAGTAAAGGTTAAAATGTTGTCAAAACTGGTCCTACATGAAATGAATGAAATGCCCAATGACAGTCCAGACCCCACACATCTTTTTCCCCATGATCACTAACTTCACCATCTTTCCCTTCTCTTTTTTTCTCTGTTTCTCTCCATCTCCCCTCTTCCTATTTCACATTCTTCGAGATCATAACCCCACATGCACACACATGATTTTTTTCACACCTCCTTTTTCTCCTTTTCTTCATTTCTTCATTTGCCAAAGGCCATATGAGTCAATGATTATTTCTATATTTACCTTGTTGATCTCACAATTCTTATAGATCTTCCCTTAATCTACTCATTTTCCCCTCGGTCCTTGGGCAATTCATTTCAAATCCCATCTACCTCAGGAAAATGCAAGCTTTAGGGAGGGCTATCCTCCTTCAGTGTTGCTAACATATACTTGCGGATCTCTTTAACTGTTAAGACCTTGATACAGAGGTAACAGATGAAGGTACGACTGGTTATATTGTCTACTTTCAAGTATTGCCAATTCATATGTCGTGTTTTGTTTTGTTTTTTCAATTTTTCAAATCTGAGAATCACCCCCAAATTTGGAATACTAAAAAAATCTAAATCTAAAATATATGAATCGGCAACACTGCCATATTCTCAGCAATTGCTGACTCTTAAGTTTCAATTCTATAGAAAAGAAAAAAATAAAACAAAATAGTTATGAACTTCAAATCTTCTGGGTAATCATTCAAAGAGTTGAACTGTGAGTGCACTTAATTGGAACTCGTGCCCTTGGGCCACAAACTTATCAATAACTCCTTGTATGTGTGTGTGTGGTGTGCACGCACACGTATGTATGTATGTATGTATGTACGTATGTATGTATGTATGTGTTTCTCTCCATTTCTTCTCGTCCCAAACTTTCCCATTTCACATTGTTCGAAATCATACTTCCCCGCTCTCTCTCTCTCTCTGATCCTGCATAGGTGGTTTCGAAATGAGGTGGATCCAGGATTTCGAGCAGAGTTGAGTCCAAATCAAAAATTCATTAGCACAAATAAACAAATGGAAAAGAAAACAAATTTCAAACCACTAAAACAAGGAAGTAGTATGTGATTCAACACTTTTCACTTACATTTGTTTTTGTTTTTTAGCACTGAGTGACAAGAGAGTAAAGTAAGAAAATATTTTCAAAGAAATTTACCACAGAATCAATAGATAAAAGAAATTATATAAAGAAAAAATGGATGGCATCGTGCTTATGTTAGATAAGAACAAAATAATAATTTTGTTCATAAGGTTTATTCATGATTACTTTCGTTTATTTGTTTTGTTTTTTTCTTTATTGAAAAAATTACTTCTTCTAGGTATTTGAAAGAGAAATTATTAAGAATTTTACCCCAGAAGAGGGGATCCAGAACCCCTGGACTCCTTCCCCGGATTTCTCTCTCATTCACTTATACGCACTCTTTCTCTTTCTCCACCCACTCTCTCACGCGCACAAATCTATCTTTCTTTCTCACTTGCATACAATTTATCTCTCTCACACACGCACACTTTTCATAAATGTCTCTCTCTCATGCATCCTATCTATCTCAATAGCACCTTTTTTCAATCTCTCACACTCACCTTTGTTTAGAACCAGCCCGTTTGACTTCCTTCGATTCGGATACTCTAATAGCACCTGTTTTCACTGTGGAGAAAATGGAAAGCAAAAAGACACAACGATCTTGAAGAAGTCGATCAAGGCAGAGAAGAAAGTATTTATTGATTTTCCTATTGATTTCCTGCTATTTATAGAAACTGATGACGTCAAACTAATCCAGGGTCGACCAACCCACAACTACCATCCCTCTCATCGATTTCCTGTGTCTGTTTAATAAGTCGAAAGGATTTCCCATTTGTAACGACGTGAAGTTTTAATTGCAAACGTCCATTCTACATTTTCTTTTTCTATCATGTGATGTTGGCCGTAAGGGTTTATGATAACTAGGCTGCCTTGAAAAGCGGTTTTATTCGTTCTTCATAGAGAAAGAAATTCCGAAAACCATACCTATTAACAATCAATCCTTTAAGAAAGCAGAATGGTGTTGATTTCGTTAATAGTTCAATGTTCACTTGCATCAGCTTTGGAATCATAATTCGAAATTACTCTAGTTGTTTCCTTGCAATTAAATTAGGAATAAACAAAAAATTAACTATCATGAAAAAGCTTTGGCCTGTATTAGCAATGGTATTTCCGTCCCATGGGTGCCCGCTGCCAATTTTCCAGGTGATGGGGGTGAGTAAAAGCATATATTTCCAAGGGGAAGCAAAAGGGTATATTCAGAATATTTATCATAGTGGCGACCCTGTTACTCAATAGATATTCCACCGATGCAGAACATATCACACTCACTGCCATTTGTAGAGTAAGCAAGTACGACCAACTCTTTGATCCAGATGTTAGATTATGCACTTGACCTTCGACTGACCTGACTCCAGGATGACATGAAGAGTTTTTTTTTTGTTTTTTTTTTTTTGCATGGGAACATTACGTAGGCGTTACATAGAACATTTCTACTGCGCCATTATCCTTTATAAGGTTCCAACTGCCAAAACCCCTTGCTAAGAACACTTGATCTAATGCCCACCCCTGCCCAGCAGAAACACATGCTTAGTCCCCTTCCAAAGTACTCGCCTTGGGACCTAACAAACTTATCCCTGTGTCGCTTCCACTAATCAAAAGAGTCTAGAAAGTCCTCTTTCGGGATGTCCATCAGCTGCTTGGTAGAATTCTCTTTATTCTCATCCCCTGTCTTTCATTTAGAGGGAGATCGAAAGTTACAACAAGACAAATCTTGGGCGGTATAGGAGTTGAAATACCTCGGTGATGTGATTCCTTGCCAAAAAAACTTGCACGGGAGGTGAAGAATTGGAAGTCTCGATCATTGTGAATGAGATAGTCACATAGTACGCAAGTTCATTCAATGACCTCCCACTGTCGACTGAGAAACCCTACTTGAGGTTGTTTGCTCATGCATGGACAGAAAAGTCATCTTTGATTGGTTTGGAAAGTTACATCAAGGACTCACAACCGGTCCTCGAGATATGCATGGTGGCTGAGCACTTTTCGGGTAGTCCTCGTATACGTTAGAACTGGGGCCAAGATAAAGATATATAGGACAGTGCCAAAAATGTCTTCTATAAATAATACTTGAAACTCTCACAACAGGTAATTATCATTACTATGATCATTTTATCATCATTTTCATCATCATTATCATCATCATTATTGTACTTTTACAAAACGACTGGATCTTAACAAGAGACATATTAGGTTATAAAGCAATTTCCTCAGAAAGCCAGCACGATTTTAAAAATACTCTCGTATGTAGTGTACCTGGAATCTTCTCAAGATTGTCATCTATTTTACTCTTGATTGTCTATAACGTTTCGTTGTACCAGTCTACATTCGACATTCGTTTTCGATTTTCAAATTCAGAAACTCAACATTTCTTTCTATTTCTTGGAGGAGATTTGCATTCTCTGGAATTGCAGCATCAACGAGGATATAGTTCTTAACCTTCTGATCTCAATGATGACAACCCCAGAGGATGGTAGCATTAGTGAGAAGCAGTTCCTCTTTTTTTGCATTCTTATCATAGACTGTGATCAGAGAGTAGTATCTTAGCCAGATGATTACAGCATCATTGAGAAGGCTGTTCATCATGGGCTACGATCAGAGTGTACTATCTGATCCCAGAGGATTACAGGATTGATTAATAAATGAGAAGGCAGTTCTCTTTCTTTACGTACTAATCACAGACTATGATTTATTATCTATAACTGTGAAAAGAATACTTAATAGCCCAACTTTTGTTCAGACATGCGAATCTTTTTTTCCTATCGTAGAATTTGTCGGCCGAAACGTTGTGTTGACAACATCACCAATAGAAAGAAAAGATTGGATTCTCCAAACAAAAGTTGAAATTTCATGGATTGCGTCGGGTAAAAAGTTTGTTTCATTGTACTATTCTGTGTTTTTTCGCCGGGTCTTGAATTCCAATTACCAAGACTTTTCAATAAATTCTGCTTCTTTGAGAAGATTTGAATTGTCTGTGATTGCAGCATCCGAGAAGATTGGTATTGTCTGTGATTGTAAAGAATTTATTTTTATCCCTTTATACGACCAAAGTGCCTTATTTGATCCTAGAGGATTGAAGTATCAACGAAAAGACAGTTCTTTTTTTAGTTCTTATTATAGACTAAGATCAGTAGCAGATTAACCATCGGCAAGAATACTGGGGAAGGTTTCTGCTTATTAAGAAGATTTGTTATCACTTGTTCTCCAGCGTAAGCCAGGACATGGTAATGGTGTAAAAATCAATAATGATAAATATAATATATCGTTATGGTGCTAAGACAATTCGTCGCCGGTAATATTATAGACTACGATGTCTGTTTTGGTCGGTTGTCGTATGGTCACTAACGATTGCATTGCAAATGTAAATGACCACTCTAGCATATATTCAAACCAGGACTCAAGAACTTCACAGTCAAATGTCTAAAAATTAACGAGACATTGTTACATTGTCCTCGGTCCTTCGTAGATATACTGTAGGTAAGAACCAGTGCCGTTCTTGGGACAGCAGAAACAACACAGCTGCACAGGTTCCAACATTTCAGGGTCCCCAAAGATATCAATAGAAATATTTCAATAAATTTTCAATTTTTCTGTAAAAAAGTAAGTTGTCCCGATTAAACTTGTTTTTAATTTTTATTATGTTTTAGAGAGATATGTTTGGAATGAAATGCTATATTATTACTTCAGTTGCATGAATATTTGGGGGATATTGATCATAAATAAGAAAATGAAGTCCAACATGCTGTACATTATTTATCCATATAGATTAAATTGGACGATTTTATGAATACTCCATTTTTGTTTTGATTTACTTTGTAAAAATAGCTAGATGAAAAAACAAAAAGGCCTCAAACAGAAATAGGAGGATTATGTACGTACTTCAAGTTATTCGGTGCGCCACATGTTGAGAAGGCGCGTATATGACTTATATGTTCGTAAAATGTTTGGCTAACGCATCCTCAACGTGACACTTCGTATTCTTACTTTCTTCACTCGACGGCCTTCATTTAGGCACTGCAATCAGTTTCTTTTTTTTTTTTAGTTCTATAGAAAAGATTACTGAATTTTAATTTAATTATCAAATATTAGGCGTGAACAGATCGGAATACGTCATGAGTTTTCATTTATTTGTAGATTATTTATTATTCACAAACATTTTCCTTTTTTTTTTCATGAAATATATATATATATATATACAAACTAGATTAGATTAATGGCATATTTTTTTCCAGATAGTTTAAAATCATGGAATCATGAACAAAAACAATCACAATCAGTTGCTCTCCCTCGGGATTTATGATGGCTTTTATTCTTAGAGGTACAGACTTCACAAATGAAACCAATATTCTCCATGGGTCATTTGAAAGAAAGATTCACCATAATTTTCAATACAGATTGAGGTCCAGACTGTTTTCTGGCCATATCATTGCGTTCATAGGTTTTTCCAGAAGGGAACACTCTTTGCTCTGTAATAAGATACATTATCATCCTGAAGAATAATTTTATCATCACCAAATCTATTTTGATGAATGCTATCTCGTCTAGTCTTTTACCTGACACATAACCCGTCATCATAAATAAATGGAGTAATTTGCTTGTTTTCCATAGGTAATCATTTTCATGTATTTCATTAGAAGAATACCTGACAGAAGTTTCAGCCTTGTCCGATTCACAAAAATGATTTACATCTTATCATCCACACTGCATGATCACTACTCTTCAGTCCACTGTAACCTTGCCTTCTCCTGTTTAGTTGTAGGTGTTGATTTTCGTTTTGCTTTTCTGTATGTAAATTCCATTTCATTCGGAATATTTCGCATAGTTTTACCACAAACATTGACGGCCGTTTCTGCCCATTTGTTTTTCCTTTGTTTTGTTGGAAATTTTCTATTTTAAAAACTTATTGCTTTGAGTTTTCTATCCAGTCACTTTGATGTCCTCTGAAGCCCTCCTGTGTGTTTTTCTCTTATAACACACCTATTTTGTTTATGCTTGCACCAAACTTCATACACAGCTGACTGGAAACAACCATCGTCTTGTGCCGCAATCCATGTTGGATTCCCTTGACGATGAAGCTTGATAATCCTCTCAATAGTTTCAATTGACAGCTCTCTTGCAGGACTCATGTTTCCTTTCAATTAGCTGTGACTAACAGCTTGTTAATGATGCAAGCCTTCTCTTTTAACTGCAGACTAATTTGCATATTCTGACTTGTTTTTGTGTTTGTTTTGGAAATGTGCGTAGGTATTTAACATTTTTCGAAGAAATTTCTAGTAAATGTGTACCTCAGAGTCGACAATCTAGGGATTGTTGATTTAATTCCTTATCGATGTATAAGCATACATAAATCATTTTAAAGAAAATTTCAGCAGCCTTCCAACACTGTATAACATCAATTTGTATGTATTGGGTATGGAGAGATACAGCCAAAAATATGAACCAACGTATTTAGCATTTTTCGAAGGAATTCATGTATATGTGCATCTCATATTCGACAATCTGCGGATTGTTGATTTAATTCATGATATATATATATCGTTAGAAATAGAATGCCATCAGCTTTCTAAAAGTATATCCGGTAAATTTATATATTTTAAGCATGAAAAGTTGCAACCAAAAACGTGAAATCAGGTGATCAACCCTGTTAAAACGGAGATTGGCAAAATTAGCAAAAAAGGTAATTAAAGACATAAACCAAAAATTAAGAAAGATACTAAAGATGAACCATTGGAAGAGCCCCAAGAAGTAACACATTAGTTCATAAACATAAAAGACAAAGAACAATAAAAATTCGCTCAACTAAACATCAAAGAGTTTTACCCATCTATAACCGAAAACATATTAGACAATCCGATCAAACTAACAGAACAACACAAAATGACCGAACAAAACAAACAAATAATAAAACATTGCAGGAAAAAATATGCTTCCATAACAATGAACCATGGATAAAGAGAAGCAATACAAACAACTTCGATACCGCTGAATCACAACTAGATATACCGAAAAACACAATAAGCGAAGCTGAAATAGAATTGAACAGAGACGACGACCTTATAATGCCGAGAAAACAAAACAAGCAAGACAAAATCAGGAAAGATATAGAAAAAAAGTTTTAAAAATGTACAATTCAAAATAGAGACAAAACAGCCAACTGCCATGGTCAAACACTAGATGTAGAAAAGAGCACATACATATAAAAAGATGATAACCCACCAATATCCATATGCACTTTATCAAATCACCCACAGTGAATAATAAAAACAAATATCCAACGGAATCAGCAGAAGACTGACGGATAATTCATCAAATGAAGATGTATTCAATGAAGAAAAAAAGCAATACGATATCGTATTGTTTGGATTTGAAACAAAACTGATACATACCCTCAAAAGACAATAACATAAACAGAAGGGAAAAGAAACAGAAATTTGGTATAGACCACCTTTCAATAAAAACACAAAAACCAAAATAGGAAAAAAATCCGGACAAACACTTCCCGCTAACACACAAACTACATAAAAGCTTCAAAAGAACAACACTAAAAAATAGTTATAGCTACATAAACAATTATTTATATAGTTATATAAAAATCAAACAGCATCATCAAGATACAGCTGGGAAAAAGTGAACAGACAGGAATACCCACAATAACATGGAAAATAATAAAACGGCCTGCACCATATAGAAATGTGATAAAAAAATCATGCTCTGCCTTAAGGAAAAATCTCGCGATAATATCGTGCCGAGAAAATAAGCAGCTGTTGAACAAAAGAAATGGACTAATATCAAATTGCAGGTATCAAAACAAGTACATGCTAAAGACCACGAGAAAAAACAGATCAATAGCAACAACAACTTCAATGACTATTGCATACGAAACACAACAAATATATATAAACAAAATGCAACTCAAATGTATAAATGGTCCCACAAAAATAAAAATCCAAGCGAAACAACAGAAAATTAACTCAACAACCACTATATAGAATATATTTTACATACAAAAATATAATAAAAAATATATATACACATACTCATATATGAACCAAACCATCAAACTAAAAGTCAAGAAAAAGCACGAAAAATAACAGCCTAAAAATAAGCATCATGGCATACCCTTATCAGAATGAAACTCAACATACATAAAAAATACAGACACACAAAAGGTTTATAAAAAAGGTAAATACCAAAAAAATATAACAGCCAATAACAGACTATTGATAATACGTTATACAAAAGTGTATATTTGTGTATGTATGGGCATGCACATATATATGTGTATATATGGGTATAAGAACATGCACAGTAGCTACAGATTTAAATTTCAGCTGACAAATGTAGACTGCTTTTAGCTGTTCACAAGAAATCTCTTGTCATGAACAAAATTTAACATAATATAATCTGGTATTATTATCAGTATAAATGTGCACTCAATTTATATGAATTGCAATGATATATATCATATATATATGATCCAACAGAATGATTATAAATTGCATTATATTATTTAGAAACTCTTATTTGAAATAATCTCCCGTCATTATACGGTTAATGTATCCATTTGCCTACACAACGTAAATAGAATAAACAATTAAAGAAAATGGAGTTGTTGCATGAATCGAATCTGCGATCGATAGGGAAGCCACTCCAGCGTAGCGTTGCCCTTATCATTGAACTAAACAGCCGCTGCTAATTCAAGTGCCCGAATAATTCCAAATTTTTATCTTGTCTATTCTCGGTCTCTTTTTTCTTTCAAATCATCTGGTACATACCACCATTCAACCTACCGGTAAAAAATAACTTACGTAAAATATTCATTCAGTTAATAGAAGAATACTCCCCCCAAACCACCCACTAAGCAAAATATTTAACAAAACAAACTGAAAATCAGCTTTAGTTGTACCGAAAATTTCAATACACTTATTACAAAACGTAGCAATAAAGATATTTGAGAGAATACAAATAAGAAAAACATAAACATAAAGAAATAAGACTGCAGTTGTACCAACAAAAATAGTTGCCCTCTGCAAAACAAGTGTCTCTGATCAAATATAGTATACCAAGCGCAAACATCAACCGAAGAAAAGCTCTAGAAGTAAAATATCATATCGGAATATCTAAAACGTCATTTAAACTTTAATTAGTGAACCACACATCCTTAACAGACGAAAAATATAAGACTAATACATCGTTATCAACCATATTACTTCAAAATATCCAAAACGAATTACAAATCAACTGTAAAATGAGAAATTTTAAGACAAATCTATAAATGCCAAAATATGTAATGCTACCTCTTTCTAGATGAGAAATCTGAAATACTAAGTTTTGATAAAAACAAACAAACTAAAATAGATATATTAAATAGGAAAACGAAATAGAATTGAGATGCCAGCATCGCACAATTTTTTTATTTACAGATATAACCCAATAACCCATACATTAGTACATTAAAAGTAATATAGACAATTTACTCACATTTTCATCTCAAAGAATCACCTAATCAACATTGCCTACTTCCCCCTGTCTAAGTAAATCAGGAACAATACAATCCATCATGGTCATAGAGGACCTTAACATAGGTAATAAATCTAATGTAAAAATCAAGGTCAAAATCAAAACATCCCTTTGAACATACAGTTCAACATCCACTTATAGATAACTCCATCACCTTGTTCATACCCTTTGACATCTAACTTATAACCACCAGCAAAACAGACTCACTACATACTGAACAAACAAGATAACAATAAAACAAAAGAACCCCCCCCCCGAGCACCACCCACAAAAATTTCCCCGAATTCCCCGCACAGGAATCTGAAACATACATAATCATTCACCTGAAGAGGCCCAAACTGGGCAGAAACATAACCGTGTTTGTGTACCAAATCTACTTCCTTCTAAATAAATAGACTTATTGGAAACACTATAGAAATCTAGTGTGTGAATGAATGTACATTTCAATGCTTTTCGTTAGATATTCAAAAGTACTTTGTAATCCAAGTGCTTTTCAATGTAGTTTCAATCACATCAGTGTTTTTTAAATCCAGTTTGTAAAGCCATCTACCTTTCAAATCGTATTTGTAAGCACTCTCTCTTTCTGAATCTAGTTTTTTTAAACTGATGTGCTTCTCAAAGTCAGACGGTAATCCCAAATGCTTTTCAATAGTTTGTAAACTTTGATATTTTTCAAATCTGGTTTAACCCCCCCCCCAAAAAAAACTTTTCATTTGTTGATGCAAACTAATGTTAATTAATCAATCTTTCTTTGTGTATTGTATTCAATCTTCACTCAATTTGAACGCTTTTTCCAAGGCGATACCTAGTATAAGCCTAGCATTTCCCCAAGGCGATATATAGCAGAGGCCTAAAAAACGGAGACTCCAATTGAACGCAAGCATACTTGAATGAGCTTGAACAGTTTAAAATAGAAAATTTAACCCAGAAAGTTATGGTTTATTCAAAATTTATATTTTTTCTATTTACACCTGTATTGGATTGTCTTCAGAAAGTAAGTGTATCATAAAAAATATAATGAAGTAAGTCAGTAAAACGTAAATTTATTTTCTTTGTTCCCTCCGACGGCGACGGATTTTTATGTTTATTGAAAAAACTTTTTTTTCCTATCAAATTTATAGAAAATCTTTATTGTAAAGAATTGAGTCACATAGAATTAATCGCATATTTCTTTACAATTTTTCGCCTTGAACAACACAGATTTTGACGATGAGATTTTATTCTTGATCCTTGTTTTGTGCTTTTTCTCTGGTGTTGGACATTTTCCAACACGCATATGTTATACAAAAATTGCCCCAGAGGGAGAAAATATTTAATGATACGGCCTCCAGTCACACACTTGCGAGGACGATATTATGTATCGCCTCCGTTTTCTCTGATGTCGTTTCCTCAAAGTACCGCTTCACGGTGACTCATGACTATCGTTTTCTTCAGGTGCCACTTTACGATTGCTCAAGACTCGCAACTCTGTGTTTATTTAAGTTGCAGTTCAGTAATAAAAGGGAAAACACGTCAGTGTCTGCTTAACCATTTACATCTTGATAGATAACCATTTACATTATTGGGTACGAATCGTATTAAAAGCCATAACTTTAACCTAAACTTAATCAAACAGGTTTTCTCCTTAGCATGTGTTTTGACATCAGATGTATTTCAGCTTGTCATGCCATTTCCAACGTGCAATCGACCAATTCATACAAGTTCTAAGTATTTGAAAAAAAGAACCTTTGGGGAAATACCACAAGGCTGCAAATAGTTCTAAAATCTCAAGAACTCAAATTCCAATAACCTCTGGTAATGCCATTTGCACGATATTAATAGACGATCCTGGTTTATATATTTAGTGGTTTTCACGCAAATCTATCTCTTTTGTAATACATTCCTCCAAAATTGGTTTTAGTTTGAAAACCAATGTACGTTTTTTCTTTTTCTCAACCCATTAGATATTCAAATCAAGTTTGTAAACCAAGAACTGTTCTTATCTAATTTGAAACACATGTAACTTTTGAATCTAGTTTTTAAACTGATGTGCTTCTCAAATTTAGGTGGTAATCCTACGTGCTTTTTAAATATAGTTTGTAAACTGTTATGCTTGTAAAGGTTTATCCACTTAAAGTTGAGAAACCCCATCTTAACAGCTAAAACGTTCAACAATAAAAGATCCAAATGGAAAATGTCTGTAATGTACGATGCTGTTGTCAATAAAACTATGGATAAATCCTACAGACGTTGTTTTAATAAAAAAAACAAGCATGAAAACTATAGCTTGTAAATTAAAATACTTTATCTCAGAACCTCAAGAAATGGTCATTCATCTGAGTTTAATGCAATCTATCACTACGCTGAAACAAGCAAGAGAACAAATTCAAAAAATGACGTGATGATAGGCGAATGAACGCTGAAGCTATTGTTAAAAGGGTTATCCAAGAAGAGTCCAACCCTAATACAACGAAACTTCAATCTATTATTTCGAATGCATATTAACTATTATTTCTTTGTAGATAACAGTTCCCCCCTCTTCCTCATTATGATGTCTGTGCATTCATCTCGTTGGAGGTTATAATTTTTTATATATAAAGACCTTTGATTCAACATGTGTGACGAACACGGTTATATGTCTATGCTCAGCACTTGTCCAGGCTGCTGCTGCTACTGTTGACTGCTGATGATGACTGATGTTGCCTGGCAACAACAGGTTCGGCTGATAGATTTTACTGATGCTATTTGTGTGCGACATTCACAGCTCTTATATGATTCTATAAGACAGCGAGCGATAAACCGTTTTCAAGTTTGCATTTATGTTGAATAAATCAACAACAGACAACGCCCATGTTTTGCTTTTTGTAAACTCTTATTCTCTTGTTTAGAAAAAAAATGTATTGAAACATGCGAAGGTAATGAGTGGTGCAGCGGTTGCCGGCAGAGAAAACAGAGTAGGTGAACTGAGCTCGAATTTCGGTAGAGGCTGCTTACGTTCAGTCTGCACTAATGACCTTGAGATTGGCACGAATCCACCTCGCTCCCAGCCATAGACAAATAGCAGGGCAGTAAGCACGGTAAGACAAACCATCTTGGGCGCGAAGTTAGCAATATTATCCCGTAAAAAGCAGCTCTGTGTTGCACGGGGAGGCTGCAGAGGAAATAAAACAATGCTTGTAAATAGTGAAAAATTGAAAGCCGTTGAGTAAGTTTTTCATGTCGTCTGGATTTTCATTAATCTTTATCGATATCGTTCACTTTGAGAAAAAAAAAAAGAGTTTAAGGTGGTAAAATGTTACTTATTATGATCTATATTTCTCTCCCAACCAAACACGTGGAAAAGCGAACAATATATCAACACCAATTCTTAATGTTGAGAAGAAGAAGCTGTCAAAATCTCACGGCGTTGTTGCATCTTTGGTATTTACGTCGATCGAATCAAGATTTTTCCTTAGAACGCCAGAATTATATCTCAGCATCGCTAAGATAAAAATAACCCAAATCTGAATTATGACAAGCATCAATTTTGCATCATCCTTACACTGGAGTAGCTGAAAATAAACGTTAAAGTTGTTCAAGAGGCCATCTCTTTCGATTCAAACCGTTTATTGGAGTGGGTAACAGAAGATGGTCTCTCGCTCGAAAGTGCGTCCGTCTTTCATATTTTATTCTTTGATCGCTAACTTTCACGTTCTTCCTTTTTCTCTAACCCTCTTACATTCTTTCTTTTTCTCTAACTCTCTTGCATTCTTTCCTTTTCTCTTACCCCCTCCCCCCCGCTTTTCTTCTTTCCATTTCATATCTCATTTATTTTAGGTCGTGGTTAAATACAAAAAGCAACGGGAAGCATCGAGAAGCAAAGGAAAGTGAACATTTATAACTCGTTATAATTGCTCGATGAATAATCTTAACTTCGGATTCTTTAAATAATCACCACCAATATTTGTATAAAGGCTTTTTGAAATTGCATCCCCTCTTGCTTCTTGTTGCTCCCTGTTGCTTTTCATATTTTACTACAGCATAGTTCTCAATGAATTTCAATGACACTTTTTTGAAGGCTGAGCCATGGGCAAAAAGAAAATTGATGAAATTTTTGGCTGGACTCAGGAATTTATTTTCGATTTGGAGATATTTTTTCATATATCAAGTGCTAAACAACAGCTCGAAAAATCAGTTACCTCTCCTTTATTGTAGCTATATAAGAACTAATTTTCACTATGACGTTGACAGAGGTAAGTGCAGTCTGAATGCTTTCTGGTCAATCTGATATCAATTATTAATTTCTGTCTTATATTTGGAAGAGCTAGGGAGATACGAAATTCTCGAACACTCTCCCCAGTATTCCAGCTGATTTTAGTTATACTCTCGTTTAGGTTATTTCAATTTTTGCTCTGATTTCCAATTTTTTTCAACCTCTTAGCGAGTAGTGTGAACTACGGTTGCGTTTGCTGCTGCTGCTGCTACTACTACTACTACTACTACTACTACTACTACTACTACCACCACCACCGTAGTGCCTGTAAAAAATGATGGGATTGTTCACGTACGGAAGTGTTGTCTCAAACGTAAATAATTCCCCTTTTTATGGGCGCTACATGTATAAATATAGCAGGATGAAAATTGGTTACATAAACACGTTTATGTTTCTGTCCTGTCTGGACTTCCCCAGGCAAATGATTCGGTACATTTTAGATTCTTGTTTGGGACACTTGGGGGAGATGTCCCATTCTAGGTGGGATGAGTTCCTCTTTAATGTTTTTTGATCTGTAGTTTGTGTATTCCTACTGGTATTTATAAATTACAAACCGGGGATAAGGTGTGAGTGTTCACTTTTTTCACAAATGTCCCAAACAAGATTCTAAAATGTACCAAATCATTAGCCTTGGGAATTCCAGACTGAACAGAAATATAAACGTGTTTATGTAGCAAATCTTTATTTACTATATTTCGAGCTCTACTCTGAACCAATCAAGTTGAATATATCGAGCATTCTCTGAAATAAACCCATCATACATCGGATATTGCACGGTATTATATTATATAATGCTATATTGCATCCCTGATTCGTACCATATATATATATATATATATATATATATATATATATATATATATATATATATATATATACTGGCATTTACTTGAAACATTTTGACGAACATTTGGAAGTAGGGGGTAGCTGGTTATAGTCTTTTATCCTGCACTTGGGAGTGGGAAGAGAGAGGGGACACAATAAAAGGGTGGAAGAGAGAAGTGAAGGGTATGTATGTATTAGAGTAAAAAGGCATCCTATGAGCATATAAGCCAGGCTGTCTTTTCACTGTTGGCGCTTATTTTATACCTTATATCATGAAGACATGACGACAACGTAACTATCGGGTGAATTTACTGGACGCAAAGTTCCTGAGTCCTGAATACCTGCTAGCATAATGATCTGTATTGCTGTGTATCTCTAACAGGATCATATGAGGTCAGTAAAGTCAACCTCGTTACTTCCTCTTCAAATACTTTTGTATCTATGTGTTTTGTGCGTGTGGGTGTATGTGTGTGTGTTTAGAACTATTGTATTAAAAATATTATTCCAATCAGAGTTGATAATTGGCTTAAATTGTTACCCTTGAACACCCAATCTTTCATAAATGTTAGGGGCAGAATATTACGATAGTGATAAAACGAATACAGAATCACTGAATTGGAATTGATAACTTGCAATCATGCAGCAAAACGCCCTTGAAATTGTGTGGCCATAGCATGGTTAATCCGGCACTGCAACGATTGAGGAAAAGAAGTAGCGAGTGTAGGACATGATAGGCATGTGACGTGGCTTTCTGTTTATTGTTATTGCCAACTGTATACCTATGAAGGGACGGTGACAATGTAACAATCTATTTGGTCAATTTGCTTACTCAAGATCGTGAAGTTTCCGAGTCCTGGTTTGAATATATGCCAGATATGTATCTACATTGACAAATGCAATCATTAGTTACCATAGGACTATTGCAGCCAAGCAAATAGATATCGTAGTCTAATCCAACTTTTGTTTTGATAAACTCTTTTTATCCTTGATGTTTTCAACACAACCTTTCCACCAATTCGACCCACGTTCAACCAAGGTCGTCTCAAAGGTCTTGTGAAGCATATTTATATAGTTATGATTTCGAGGTGGACTTGGCTCAAACTACGTCATGCATTTGTGTCTCAGTGGTCCTACTAGTCAGACATGTCTCTTTTGCTTTCAGATATTAGTTCATTTTTTTTTTACTTTGTGAGTGTCAAAAATAGCTGCTGGTTCTTACATGGGTAACAGTGAGAAGCAGAAAAGGAAGCAAATGTCATTATCGATTTAAATCTGATCTGCTGTCGTTGTCCTTTAGGATTTTCATGCCACTAACAACGAACGGCATACTCGTGAACAGTGCTTGATCAAGTACATAGCAAATTAGCATATGGTATGGGCTCTGCAATTTCAAGGGCACTGCACTAGATACTTGCAAGCTATCAATTCCGATTCAGTGGTTCTGCATTTACTGTAATACTGTCATTGAAATGTCAGGTATTTCTATCATATCATCTGGCTGAATAGAAAAATGAATAAACTATTTTACTATGCAATAAAAAAAAATTACAAGTTTTAATATTTATCGGATTTTTTTTAGAATTTAGGGCCCTCTTATAAATTATGCTACAGGTCCCAAACTAGCAAAATTCGGCCCTGTCTATAAACAGCTGGGCTGAACGAAGAAGTGAATTCGCAATTCAAGTGACAAAAATGAAACTTTACGCAAAGCAGCATCTCTATCCAGTTTACTTTTTTCATAGATGTTCGAGCAAAAAGAAATATCATCGAATGAAAACGTGACATTGTTCGTGTTTTGAGGCTTATTCATTTTGTTATGATTCACTAGAAGTCTAATCATCTGTCGGCCTCTATATACCTACTGCAAAAATCATTTGACATGACCCCATGATTTTTTCTGTATTAATGACCCCGGGAAAAGTTTTTAGCAAATTAGTTCTTGAAAATCACCCCTCTAAATATATTTTTTTGGAGGAGGGTCTAATGTGTTCATGCTAAAACAAATTTTTTTTGCCAACTTTTCCAGCTGAATTCACTTGGAACTGATGGAAAACTGACCAAGAACGGAAGGGGGCGATATTGTTCATATAAAGGGAGCGGGTAAGAGGAAGATATTGGCTACTGATTTGAAATATCATGTTGATAGACAGGGATTGAGAGCGAAAGGAAGAATAACTGGTTGTTTATCTTACTTTAGTATTTTTTCTAAAAAATGCCCTAAAAAAGATTTTTTTAAGGTACATATATCACTTTTTAATCAGAATGAATCAAACACTATCTGATTTTCCATCCATGTGTTTGACAATTTTCTTTTTTATTTTGAAAGCAATTCACCCGACCTGTTAGGACAGGTATTCAGCAAGTATCTTTAAATCAATATGGGAACTGTTTCATTGACCTCATTGAAATATTGTGGGTTGAATTTCATCTCACTTTTGAAGTGTCGGAATGTGCATGGTGGGTCAATTTCACTTCCATTTTTCATCTTCGTATATCTAGAATCACAGATATTTATATCCTGTCTAATCATTTAGCTTAATATCCAGACTGATCAGCAAATGGCAGAGTAGTTCAAAGCGGTAGAAAAAGAAATGTCCCATAAAGAATTTAGGAGTTTTGTATCAAACAGTAAAGAGGAAAGAAAAATCGAGAAGACATTAGAAAATAGCTAAAACATCACAGGACTATAAAGCACTCAGAGAGTGCATACCTCTGTCAGTGCCATATATTAACTAAAAACTGAATGAAAAACAGTTCATATAATTCTACGGTGTAGGGGAGGTAACTGTGCAAGTTTCAATATCGGACTATTGTCTTAATGTACAAAAAGTAAATCTCAGTTGAAAAAAATTCCTGGATCCACACCAAAATTTAATCAATTTTTGCAAAACCCATTGCCCACCCTTCCACATGTCATTGAAATTCATTGAGATTTCGTGTAGACAGACAAACATTAATGAATACATATACTGCTTTGCAAGACAGCAAAAGATCGTTGTGTATAAAGGCTGAATTTTTTCAATAAAGATATATACCTTGTCTGATACAAGGCCCCAAGAGTGATATTCTCAGCAAACGGTCAGCTAGACAATCTTGCTAACTATCTCATTTTCTTTTGTCTATGAATTAGAAAGAAAAAAAATTTTCCATTAAATATGTGCATATTGCATATTGTTTAGAAATGGAATTTCATGCTGAGTTAAGTTTTATTTGTCAACTAAAAAAATCCCAAGGGGCTCTATAACAGCACCAGGTCAATACCTCTACCAATGCCATATACTAACTAAAAACTGAATAAAATTAGTTCACACAGGGAGTAACTTCATTTCAATTCCCCTTATTCCAGACTATTGTCTTAATATTTGAAAATCATACCTCAATCAAAAATAAATCCAGGAACCTCCCCTAAATTTAATCAATTCTTAGCCCTTCCACAAAAAGTCATTGAACAAACATGAATTTGTAGAGGTAACTTAATTTGAAGATTAAGCAAGACAATTACAGTAGAAAAAAAAATCCTCTCTGTATTGGACTAAGGAATCATGTTAATTTTTAAACACAGGAATGAAACAAGAGGACCAGTTTATCTTGTAGAGTCTCCTTTTTGGATTTTTAGAAATCGTGAGACAAAATAACTTGATTTATACAAAAATATATTGAATTAATCACTAATTTTTTGGCTCACAAATCATTTATTCATATAATTACGAAAGATTATATATTTTATGAAGCAAAATGGTTCAGTATTGTTTATAATCTTTGTTTCATCTTTGTAACATGTTTCTTTTTCTTTGAATTACTCTTCCTTTGTTGATCTGCCTGGATACAAAACAAAATGGTGGGACAGAATATAAAACTTTTATACCCAGAGATATATGAATATAAAAAGGTGGTATCATATTTGACCCACCATGCAGATACCAACACTTCAAAAGTAGGATAAATGTTTCAAAGAAAAAAAAAATCCAACAAATGGGCCAATTTTATTTCTTACAATGAAACTGATCATCATTTAAATGATGCAGAGCAGATTAAAATCAGCAATTTGATTTTTCTTTCACATAAACACGAATCCTGAAGCTAAAATTCACCTAAAAAAAATCCTAGCTTTTGCCTGTGTTAAAACACTGAACCTTGGGAAAGACATAAGAATCTCAGCTACCAAGCAGTGTATGCATGCTAAGTCAACCAATTGAGATTAACATTTCAAGACTAATATAGTAGGACCTGTATTTTCAAATTGATACAAAAAAGGTGATGATTTTTATTTATTGGTTAAAGAAAACTATTTTTTCAAATTATTTATTTAATCAGAAATTCCTGATATTTTGAAGAACAAAAATGATGATGGAATACATCTGTACCCAGTAGACACTTATTGTTCTTAGTGTTTTTGTTTTTCTTACTAACACGCACATCCCAGTAGACTTCTATAAGAGATTTATGGAGTATATATATACCAGCAGAAAACTTGGGATGTATGTACAAAGAGTCTCAAAAGGGATAAGCAAACTGAAAGAAAGTCTCTAAATGTGCTGAGATAACATCTATTCATGTATATATACATAAACTATATATATATATCTAACTGTGCAAATACTATTGTCATTTTTTTTTTGTGCAAATGCCTGTTCATCTGTCACCCTATTCCAAACCAATATGATGACTGCTGTCACTCGATACAAGAATGGCGGCTCCTCAGAGAGTACACTGTAATATACCTCCGATGAAACAGTATGTGTGACAGAAAGGACCAAGTGCATAGTCTGCTCCTAGCTTGGCAAGATGTTCTGGTAATCTGTGGCAGAAGATGGGCAGAAATGGCTGCAAAACAAGCTTGTTACTAATTATGTTTGCTGTTATTCTGAGTCACCCATTTAGGTAATCACCAGACTTAACATTGTTCAATTTAGCTATTTATATGAAAACTGATGTATCCAACACAACTTAGCTATATTCCAAACTGATATAAAAAATTAAGAACACTACTAGGATTGGGATTCGATCACTTAGACTGATGACTTATACATGAACTACTGCTAAAGAGATTAAAAGGATTAGGATTTCAAGCCTGCATTATTGTCAGTCAGTCAGATTGGCTCAGAGGAAGTGGATATAAAAGCATTAAAAGTTGTTAGAAAGATGGCCTTATTTAAAAAACAAAACAATTTGTCACTGGAAATCCTAGATCACTTAGACAAGCAAATAATGGATGGATTGTAAAAGTATACAATGCGTTACAATTACAAAATATTCATTAATTTGATACTTAATTTCACATGAATATAATGTAATCATCATTATTTGTTGCTAAAAATCATAAATATATTTTATATTTTCATCTCTTCAAATTTCAAAACATAAAACACTAACACTAAAAAGGACATGATTACTGCTTTTGCTCAGTAACTCAGTTTGAATTTACCTAGAGATCTAAATTCTGTATATTTATTGGTTTGTTACCAGAGTACTGCAAAAATGACAGGTTCTATACAATTAAATTCAATAACACATAAGCTTTTCTTAACACCCACCCAAAGAAAGACTTGGAAATTTAATCATTCTCCTCCATGGGCCTCTGGTACCACTTTTCAGGGGTGGTAGAGCAAAAGGTTAGTTTATTCCAGGGAGCCAAGGGACAAACTTTGCACTCCCCAAGCAAACGCCCATGTTCTTCCCTCCCAACTTGAGCTAATATTCATAGGGTATGAGTGATGTTGATGTTTACCATTGCAAAGAAATCAGTGACTGTTAATCAATCTTTGGGTACAGTTAATTCCCAGGTTATGAATGAGATCCGTTCCTTGAGAAACACTTCAAATTACAGTGACATATCTTAAACTACATAATACAGTAAAAAACTCCAAGAAAAAAACAAAACAACTTCTAATGACAAAGTAAAAACTACGAGAGACCAAGAACATAAGAATCCTGCTCGAGAATCAGCGAAAGCGGCAGACTGGAATCCATAAAGCTGGAAGGACAACGTTGGTCCAGAGTACAAAGGTGGTTGAACTTACATGGGCTCAGCGGGGGGTTAATGCCTAGAACTGAGTTCTTTTCGCAAGATGTAATTGCAGCCCTATTCTCCACAAGGAGTTTACTGGCATAAGTTTAGTTTACAGCTCTTGAAAAGGATAGGATCAGCACCCAAAAAAAGCACAAATTTTCTGATTATCCAAGATCAAAATTCAATTTAATTCATACAGATCTGGTTAGTCAATCAATTGAAACTTTCAAATGACCAACATATTTTAGCCGCATGCTGTGTTGGGGGAGGAGGTATTATTAAAAAAATTGAAATAAAAAGGATGATCAATGAGTAAGTTACATCTTTCACTTCCTGTTGGGATATGATCACTAAAAAGTCAAAATTTAAAAAAAAAACAAGCATGAACGCTGCTGGACACAAGTTTAGGAACCAATTTAGCATGAACTTGCATTGTAAGCCCACAACTATAAACCTCTTTTGGAGTAAATTCTAAAAAAAAAACAAAAGTTTTTCCTAGACATAACAGTGAGTAAATGTTTAAATTGTGAGCCCTCTAGTTCCATTACATCAGCCAGAAAGACCAGGTTAAAAACTGGAGAAACTGTGTGTGTTGCTCTCACTTGACAACTGGCCATTGTATGAAATTAACATTTACCACCTATATTAGTTAATACAGAACGCAGTGCAGTGTTGAGTTCCAAGTTGTTTGGATCAACGGTCCTCGAGAAATTTAATAAAAAGATTATAGTTCTTTCTTCATCTATTTTAAGGTCCAGATTCTACATTTGATCCTTTAAAACAGTTAAGATGAGGGGTTGCCAAACTTTTTAGACCATCAAGCTCTTCATAGAATCCTTGTTCCCCTATTAACCTCCCAGGTAGGGCTACCAAAAGAGAGATATCCAATGTACCAATATCATATCCTATAATGTACCAAATCTTCCAAAAGTTTACACAATCCATAGTATATAATCATAATTATGTTTTTCCAAAGAATATACAACTTTTCATTGGCAATATTTTGGCCTTGCCGGCCAATGCTGTTTTCAAACTGAATTCATTACTGTGCTACAAATGATGACACTAAAACAGATAATCTCCTAATTTCGATATATAATTAACATAAATCAATAGTAAAATACAATAAAAATAAAAGAAAGAAAAAAGATTACGATTAAATATAAGAGGCTTTATGGCATTTTGTTCATAAGTACAAGTTGTCCGTAAGTCAGACTTTCTTAACCTGGGAACTTACTGTCGACATAGAAAGTTTTACAACATTGTAATAATAAAACATAAAATCAAACATTTTTGCAACAGATTATCAACAATTTTGTGTTTTTGCGTTTTTCAGTTACAATATTATTAATACAGTACCAGACCATTCATCTGGAGCTGAATTACCAGAAAACTGGCTCATATAGGATCTGGCATTCTCCTTAGTGGTTTGCTGATTGGCCACTTGATCATTATGACAGCTGCCATGTACGTTTTGTATCTCCCAACATTTATGTCACTATTTGTCCAAATTCATAATAATTTCAATGAAATACCATGTCTAAAAAGCCAGCAGAAAGGCCTTGTAAGTGGAAAATCGAAATCAAACATTTTGATCTCAGAAAGTACAATTAGTCAAGACTCAATGAAGGTGTTTTAGTACAGCATAGTATATATTCATATTTCGTACTTCAAGAATTTTAAGTGTCTTGATAAAGATCAAACAGATCTTGCTTTGGAATTCTATCAATTTGCATCTGTTAAATATAATCTTCTTTATTTTTCATTTTATACTGTAAGTATATATTGAACCTTGGCCCAGAAATCTGAAAAATACGAGCCATCTTCAGTCCCAAGCTTGCCAGATTGATGATCCAGTAGTGTATAAACACAGTATAAATACATACATTAAAATAAATTAAGAAATATCACTGAATTCAAATAAACAAATTTATCACAACCAATACAAAATCTACAAAACAAACCAAAAAGGAGTGGAAGCAGAAAAGAAATGAATAAAATAACAATTTGATATTCATAAAAATAGACGAAGTTTAGAAGAAGCTGGTGCAAGGTGGACAAGTGGTTAACAGCACGGAGAATGGGATTGGCGAGACGAGTTCACACTCCGGCTTAGAAAATTTGTGTTCACTTTGCACTAATGCCCTTGGAGAAGGCATGTAGCCATCTCCTTCCTTCTACCAACATGCCGTGGACAGGGGAAGGCCCATCATCCCCCCAACATGTCATACGACATTGGGGAAGTCTTATGTCCAGCAATGGACTTTTTAAAAAAACTGTTAGAAAAAAATGAATAAATTAAAAATAAGTCGACTTTCTGAGTTTGCTCACATTTTTTGAAACTTTTCATATTTTGGGGGGGAGGGGGCTCTGAGAGGAATTCGATAAGGGAGTACAAACCTCTTCTTTTTCTCTATTAGTCATCCTACTTTGGGCTCCAAGGCCCCTTTTGGACCTCCAGGTATGGGTACAATATATGCTCTGTACCATCCTCCCATAGGGCCCTGCTTCAATAGTTAATAAACTCTTTAGATCCTTACAAGCTCAATATTTGTTTGTCAGTAAAAATGGAAAAAAATATCAGCATTTTAGGCTGATTTTATCGTTGTTACAAAAAAAAAATCTGAACTAACCTTTCTCAACCAAATTCTACAGAACCCTAGGGTTCCACAAGATATTGACATGGATTCCACAAAAATGTTATTCATGCAGGACTCATATTTTTGTACATATCACTGATAAATTTTCAAACAAAGATATTTCCATTAATCAAAAGTTGATCTTAAGAAAATTGTGTTTTTATTTGTATCAAACCAGTCATTTGATAATTTTGGTATATATTTGCCTTCTGAGTCATTATATTTTCATATAAGGATATAAAGTTTATGAAAGTTAAACTAAGTTTATCAATATTTTTCAAGGACTTCCACTTTATATTTTTATAATAAACATCATTTGGTAAGATGGGACTGAAAAAATAGAGTATCTTAGAATGTTCACTGAAATGAACAAATGAAAAACTATCTTCCTGTACACTAAAGAATACTGATGATAACTTTTAGATTATAATACATATAATTTTTTCAACACAATGATGTGCTGTGAGCTATACATATATTTTTTGGTAGGGTTTTTTTTTGATGTATGAAAATTATTTCAAAAGTTCCTTCATTCTTGGTTGAGAAAGGGTGATCTAGACCATGTTCATTCAGCTAGCAAGTTCATCTTTAGAGAGAAAAATTGAAAGTCATTTGTTTTAAATTAATTTATTGTACACAGAATTTCCCAGAGAATAAGTCAAGATCATGATCTATTAGGTTTTTACAAATTAGCATTTCTAGTATCGATTGCCATTGCTGACAGACATATCGAAATGTAAGTTATGTCCCTTGCTCAGAATTGCCAATTTAAATGTTGCTGAGTTACATCCCTTGCTCAGCATTGTCAAATTAGATGTTTTTTCATCTAAATCTAGATGTTTTTGGTTGTGTTTAGGTGTCAGAATTTGCTTTTCAAATAAATGTTGTAGAATGACGTCACAATCAATTTAATAATAATATACAAGATTTTCCATGATTTTAGACATAAATCTGAAGAATCTGTATGTTTCTAGGTGTTTAAAGATATTTTTAACTCAATTTGAAATGTGAACTTGAAAATTAAGTTGGCCACACTGCCCTTGCTAGATTTTCAACCAAGAAAAGAACTAGTATACCCGTGGTCTCAGTTTCAGGCTTGTTTATTTGCTTCCCTTGGACCTTATTCAGAGGTCATTTTTATGAGAAGTGGGAATTGCTTACTTTTCTACATTTACAGACAAGCTTTCTTTCAGAGTTTTCATATAAATTAAATCATCTTAATCAACTATTTGAAGTCCATTGTTGGACATAGGTCTCCCATATAGTCTGCCAATTTGTTTTTTTTTTTTGCTTTTTAGCATCACAGTGCCATTACATTCTTCATTTGTCCAAATCATCATGCCATCTAACTTATTGTCCGCCAAAGTTTTGACCATGGTCTCAGTGTCCGCAGTTGTTCGATATTTTTACAACATAACATACGCAGTGCCATATGAGTTTGCTAATGGCACCTGTTTTTTCTCTGATATATTGTGCTGTTTTGTGATCTTCCCATGTGTATTTTGAGGACTGATTACAGTAATAGTAGTGGAACTACCCCGAATTAGGAGGAAACCTTCTTCTTTCTCTTCTGGCAAGATTGGTGTCTTGTATCAATGGAAGAAAATTCTAACTCTTGCATTCAACATGTACTTTGAAAGAAAATAGAAATAGCAACACTGTGAAGACAGAATCTTGGTTTCTGGCAAAGTTTCGAAAGTTTTTTTTTTTTCTAGGAAACTATGTGTACAAGGAAATGAACTTATTATTATTATTAATATTATTATTATTGTAGTAGTATAAGTTGTTATTGCTCACAAGAATAATGATGGTATATCTCAGGAGGTTTAAATCTCGCATTAAAAAGCAATTTTTTTGTTTTGATTTTTATGTAACTGTTCAAAAAGTTCACAATTAAATTCATTTTTGGGTACTAGTAGTGTAGTCTCTGAGAGAAGTACTTTATTTTTGCACTACTCCAATGACTGCAGTTCAGAATTCCTTAACCCCAATGTGATATTGTAGGAATGTCGGCAATGTTTTAACGATCTATGCTTACACATTTCTCAATAATGGAATGTTACATCAAGAATTGTATTAAAATAAATTAATAATTACATGGGATTCATTTTCATTTTAATGCCTAAAATTGTGATAAAATAAATAAACTGCTACTTGTAAATTGAGACCACAGTCATTGGGATATGGGATGCAAAATAAAGCAAAACTGCAAGCTCTGCAAAAAGGGATCATGCTTCTTTTCAGGGACCACACTATTCAATTTGTACCTGTTTTTTCTTCATCACAGCATAAAAAAGAAAAAAATTCCTTCATTTTTCTAACCCAATTCGACCAGATATTTGAAAACATCTACTTTGGTCCATTTTAGTTTTCAGGAAAACAGTAAGACAAAAAGGAAGAAAAAAGGTGTGTTGGGGGGATCTTTTGGATTTTGTTTTTTGTTTTACAATTCAAATCAAAAAGAAAAAATTTTAAGACAAAAGAGTTATTATACACCGATTAATTTGAACTGGTGTTCTCATCTTGGTTGTTTTTATATTCACAATGTTTTGGCCTCTGTACCATCTAGCCTTCTTTAGATTAAATACAGAGAGAAAAATGGGGTCATCACACAAGCAACATCTGGGTAGAGAAAAATATTGTGATGTTTCCATTTTTCTCTCCATATTTAATCGAACAGAATGAGCATAGGCGGCATCATGAAGATAAATTAAGAAAAAAAAGTCAAAATAAAAGTGAATTAACTAATTTAACATACCCTCTAACGTGGACAGCAGAATGTGAACAATTTACCCCTATAAATTGGATAAAGGATTCAGTTCAATATTCTGAGAATATGACAGACATCTGAAGGAGGCTGTAGGGCATAATGGCCAAAACATTGCAATTATAGAAAAAACCATCAGAAATTCAGACAAAAAATAGAGTTATAGTTCAAAAACTAAATCAGAAGCTTTTTTATATGGTAGTAAATTCTTAAATAAAAAGTCCATAGATTAAAGAATTTTTCTAAATAATTTAAAAAAAAAAGAAACAGAAAAAAATGCCTACAAAAACAAAGAATGAAATTTTTTTAACAAAAAAGAAATTATATAAAGCAAAAACTTTTGCACATGAACAAAAGTTTAAATAATTAAACATAGAAATAAAATAAAAATCCCGAAGTTAAAAAAAACAAAAAACCTTTAAACCATTATCAATTTTTAATCAGTATTTTCTTTCATCTTAATTTTTTAGTTGTTTTTCATCGCAACTTACTCAAACCCTCAATGTTAGGCAGTGACTATGGTGCAATAAAAAGGAACTAAAAATTCAGTATTTCCATTGCTTTCTACAAAGATCTTCATAGATTTTTGTTTTTTCTAGCAGTACTTTACTTCCTATGTTTCCCTGATATGAATATATGTAACTATACAACCCAGTTTACAGTCTCATTAGTGGCCTCAAGGATAGAGGTAACATAATAGAGAGAACAACTGTAAAGAATAAGTAGAATTGAAAGTGCTAAGATGAAAGAAAATACTCATCAAAATTCAATAATGGTTGGCAATGCTTCATTGAATGAAAATAAATAAGAAAAATTTTTTTATAAAACAAAACCCAAAAATCTGGAGTAAAAAGATAGAAGTTCAACTTCTAGAGAGGTTTTGGCTGTTGATTTCGACTCTCAGCCATAACTTGTTCATACGAGGGCGGAGGGGTTGAAAAGTCATTCTTGTCTAACTCATTGTAATAATAAGTACATGGCTGATTGTACGCATAACTACCCTCAGCTTGCGGGTATTGCATTGGTATGTTGGTAGCTTCATTCAGAAGATGGGACTGGCATCCGGCACCAGTAGCAGTGACTCCTACCACACCACCAGGATTGCTGCCCAGATTCACCATGTGAGCTGGACGCATTCTTGTAGTGAGGATATTCTCTGACTGACCAATTTCCTGCTGGATTTGCCGTTTGCGCAAATAGCGCCCAACCACAAGGACTATAAGTGCCAGAATTAAGGCCACGAAAATTCCAAGACCAATCAACGAAACTGGAAAAGTGAAAAAGTGGGAATTCAATAAGATAAAAAAATACAGAAATGCCATGGAAATTGTAAAGTATAAAAATGCATTGCAAACAGTTCTTTATAGATAGAAAGAGCATTGAATAAATTTCAAATAGTTTTCCTAAAGAAATCAAAAATGCATGAAGGAATCAAGATTTAAAAAGATACATTAAGGATTTGCAAATATAAAAATTGTTGATCATTGTTTTTCCTGATTTTTATGACCACTTTTTACCTCTATCTTAATTTTCTTAGTTGCTTTTTATTCTGACTTTTTACTCAGACCAATTAAAATAGAAATTTAAAAAAAAATGGAGAAGAAAAAAAAAAAAATTTAGCTATTTATTATAGAGATGTCCTGCAGGTGGTATTACAAGAAAAATTTGAAATTTATCATGAACTGTCAACAAAAACTATCAACATAGGTTTCTTCAGTTTTCAAGTTTGTCTGGCTATGTATGTATGTATGTATGTATGTATGTATGTATGTATGTATGTATATATCATACATACTGGCCAACTCCAATGGTGTTCAAGGGCTGAAAATTTCAACATTTACTCTTTATTACAATATTTTTCAATATTTTTCCAACAATGTGTAATTTATTGATTTGACGATTTAGAAAAATAACTAAATTATAAATTTTTCATAAATTTTTGATTTCAGGTTATGCATTATGCATCAGTAGCATTGTCAGATCAGATTGAAATTATTAAAAAAACAACATACAAGGTCAAACTTTGTTATGGGGAAATCCTGTTTTTGGTGGCATTATTTATTTTTTGATAATTACCCCCCCCCCCCCCACTGGACTAGGTTTTGTATTGGAGGGTTTAATTTGCAATCTATGTTAAACCGAAATTAATCCTTTAGTTTGAGTCCAACAGCATGAACAATAGTTATTTTTTTGAAAATTCAGACTTTTTTTTAGTGATCAATGTCTCAAAAATGGCAAGAGACGTAACTTTTTCATAGATCATTCCAAACACAACATGGTGCCAAAAGACAGGACAGTTTCAATTGAGTGACTAACCAGACCTGTCCATTATTTATTTGGAGTAAAATGCATTTGATAATCAAAAAAAACAGACATCATTTTCAATGTAATCAAAAAGCTTACTTGCATAAATCTAAGACTGTATCAAGTACATTCTACATTGTCAAGGCCATGACTGAGCTGCCAGACTAAAATCACTCAATCTCTTCCAATGCATCCATGACATCACTCCAAACGTCTTATACTTACAATAATAGACCTTAAGGAAAGCCTGTGCCCAACAATGGATTTTGAAGGATGATTATGATGATGATTACGTATGTAAAATTATTCATTATGGAAATCTGATTAACTATAAGCCTGAAAAATGTAGACCTCTATATACAAATATTTAGATTTTTTCAATCAAACTCTAGTCCTAGTTGGAGTTGACTTAGATTTTCCTTCCCAAAACAAGAACAATCCTGAACAAATCTATGACAATAAACTCTTCACTGTTTATCTATCAGGTCATGTTAAAACCAAGCCTATACATTAATTGAACATTTCCCTCCCATGATTCGAAAAATTTTGATTTAAACGAGTCAAATTTATTTATTATAAATACAATACAATAGTTGCAGTAATCAACTTCAGTTGGAATAGAAGTAGTAGTGGAGTTTGACCCTTCAGCAGCCAGGCTTGTATTTTTTGTTTTTTCAAATCTTTATCAGGTTTTTTAAAATCTTTTCTTTTTATCATGTTGACCTTAGAAAGTGAGTTACATTCTACATAACTCACAAGATATTTACAATAATGATTGTTAAAATTCAGTGTGAATAATTTAGGTATATCAGTATTAATTGAAACTTGCTTGGAGGCAGACTCCAGCAACGTCTGCTTGATGTCAAGTCAATTTCTATCTTCAAATGAAAGTTACAGAAATTGGAATCCTTTTTTCCTTGAATGAGATTGAACAGAGCAATTTTCCATTATTTTTATCCTGCTGGGACACCCGTTAAAAAAAAAACATTGTGAAAACATGGCTTTTGCTCAAAATTGCCATACAAATTCAAAAATATTATAATGTAACAATGACACAAAAGAAAGACAAAGCACTTCATTATTACAGAAATTATTTTTACTAGATGAAGTATTGTAAATTATTATCATTATTCTCTAGACTATCTAACTTCAATTCAATGATAATTGCAATAAGAAGCAACTGACCGAATGTAAATATGAGAGTTTAAATCTGAAACTTAAACATAGGAGTTTAATTTGAAAACTTCTATATGAGAGTTTAAATTTAAAAACCACTGTTTAGTTCACTCAGTATAGTTTACTGTGGACTTCAAACAAATCTAAATATCAGACTGTAAATTTTAATAAAAAATGCTGTTTAGTTTACTGTTTACTCTGAACAAACTTGAATATAAGAGTTTAAATCTAAATCAAAACCATGGTTTAATTTTTTCAACTCTAATTCACACTTCTAGCTCCAAAATATTTCTTTCAATATTGGTAAATTTACAGTTTTAAGGCTTTTTAAAATTTCACCTTAGAATAATAATGAATCATTCAACATTCCTTCAGAATATAAAAAGATAAATTCAACCCGGAAACACAAATTGTCAAATAAGCTTTCACAAAATCAGATGACAATGAATTGTTGATGTCAAATTGTCCCATCCCAGGAATATCTTATTGATTTCATTGAATCAGATGAGAAGATGTTGACAAGGGGGAGATAATTCATCATGTGAATCTGCAGATATTTTTCAATTAATAAAAAATTACTCGGAAAGCAGATTGATTTGGAAATGGCTTTATTTTTAAAACTAGAGCATTTTAATGATATTGTGCAAACAAAATTTGTCTTACAATGTGCCATTTTTGCTGTGTTGTAGTAGCAAACAAGCAAACAAAAACAGAAATAGAATCATTATATCATAGATAATTATTACCATAGAATCTAGCACAATTTAATGATTTATAAAAGACTGAAGTAACTATTTTTATGAACAATAAAGTCCTAAATAATTTCCTATTTTGAGTCGCTATTAATTTCTCATTAAAAACTGATAGGAATAATTCTGTATGTCACTTGATTAACCCTTTTGATATTCCTGGGACATACATCTGGAGACTGCTAGGATGTATTGATCTCTTAGAAGTCTACTGGGATGTATGTTATGAAAAATAAACTGAAGCAGAATCTACCAGCTTTTAAACCACAGATAATGATTTTATTATAGTATGATGCCAATGCAGAAATTAGTTTGCATTAGATGACTGAACAGGATAGATATGTTGTCAGAGTGATTTACTAATTCGGTGGTTTTCTCCTATCCTGGGATAATTGTCTAAAGGAACAAATGTATCCCATCATGATTTAGGTTCTACAAAATATGAAAAATTTTGAATGAATAAAAGAATAGTTTATCTAAGCATTAAATGAAAATTAACACATTTTTGGCATTTTTATACCCTTTTGAAAATTCTGGCATGAAGCACTTCGATAGGTTAGTTTGATGACAGATGCATAAGCATGTCTGAAGGAAGAGGGGTTATTTGAAAACTTTCCAAATGTAGGTGGGGGCCTCCAAAGGCTAAACAAATATTTCTCTATGCAGCGTTGATGGAGATGCAGAGGCATAATTGTTAGCAGTATGGAAAACAAAATCAGCAGACCAAGTTCTAGTTTCAGCTTAGACTGTTTATGTTCACTCTGCACTAATGCCCTAAGGCAATGCATGAATCTACTTTTCTTCCTGGCTGTGGGTAAATAGCTGGGTAGTTGGAGCTCTTTAGCCCTGTGAGGCAGTCCAGAAAAAAATCACATGTAAGCAGTAGCTATAGCTAAGCTCGGATGAATAAGAGGGTTAGGTGCATGAAAAACTGCTTGCTGTGTCCTTATGCTCCAACAGAAATGAACATGTTACTTTGACAATGTAACACTGATGCATAAAATAATAACTGGTTTGGTTAGTCACTCAATAGCAGCTATTATGAGACCAATTTCTTGAAGCAGCATGCCCTGTTGGGGGTGATCAATTTAAAAATTGGAAAAGTAGGTGATTGATCAATAAATCACTTGTCTCAGCATTTGTTTGACAGGGATTACTAAGAAATCCAAATTAAAAAAAACAAGCATGACACAAAGGAAGGGTCAAATTCAGCATAAACTTACATTGTAAATTGACCCCCCCCAAAAAAAAAACCTGAGGTGGAAGTGGGAGGTTGCTGGGAAAAAAAAGAAAAAAAAGAAGAAAAATTTGTTCTGGACATAATAAGCAGTAAATCTTGAAATTTTAAGCCCTCTAGCTTCATCAGTGTCCCGTATATGTGACACATAAATGCATACATACAACACAGACACTGAAAGACTTGTTATTAACAAATTGATATTCTATTTCCACATTTCAGTCTCACAGAACTTTGTCAAAGAAATGAGGGGAAAAAAAGAAGTAGGTATTTTTAAATAAATTCTAAATTGTAGGAAGATAAGAGTGGTAGTTTATAGGATGGATTAACCATAATCCATACTAATATTCAATCATACATTAAGATACATAGCTTCTTGAGTGGTTCTACTCGGCTACGTTGACTGATGGACAGTTTTGGTTGGCAGTTGACGGTTTCTAATTGTTCTTATAAAGAAACTACTTCAAATGTAATACTTACAACTTCTGCTCTCATAACAGCGTAAATGTTCCTTGGTGGGAGCCATGGCTCGTAAATTCAATTCATGGTAATATGTTCGAGCATCTTCTCCACACAAAGTGAAAGCCGTGTTTTCCATACAGTCCATAGATTCCTGCAAGTACCTAAAAGACAATTTTTAATTGGCAACAAGAAAAAATTATAGGATCAACTTGTAGCTATAGAGGTATGGAATACAGAAGACATCAGAAAATAAATAAAAACATATTGGAGATATCTTTTCAAAAATTTAGAAAAAAATGCCAGTATTTTCTGAATTTCAGAATTAGAGGGGAAGCTTATTATAATTATGGAACAAACAGTAATTGTTATCAAAATCAGTCAGTCTCTAACACTTTATTTGAAATCTATTACAAATTTGATATGAATTTTGTATCAATTTTCAAATAATAATGTAAATTTATGATAATGAATGTAAATTGTTCCAATTTTTAGATCCTCTGTTTAATATTATCAGCTATTAATTGGTATCTAAATTACCTGATCTAAAAATGATAAGTGGCTTGCTCTGCATCAATTAAGTTTTTCTATGAGACATCATTTAATGATCAGTTAAGTAATAATAACCTCATTCAACTAATATTTAAGCCATAAGAAGGAAATACTAATGAAAATAAAATATGGCAAAAAAATGGAAACTTTCATGTGGAAGAGCCACTGTTACAGAAAAACAAAAAAAAATCACTATTCATTAAATTTCACAAATTGAGCTATAAAAAGGGAAGGTAATCATTACTTTCAGTGTCTAATACTATTCTTGTTCATCAACTGTCCAAGGAGGTAATATAAATTATAATGAACTGGAAAATCACTTCCCTTGGTAATTCATTGTATTGGAACAAACAAAATTAAGACAAAAATTGAGAATAATCTGTTGGAACAAATTCAAGTTAATAATTTAATGGAACAAACAACCCTAACCCATAATCAAATGTAATATAATTTCAATTTAAGTCAAGCAAAAGATGAAGATTGCCTCCCTTAGATAAATGAAAATGACCTCCCTTGACACTTAATGACTGAGGGAATACTAAAAAATTAATCCAAAAATTGGATCCATAAAATGTTTTCTTACCTGCAAGCCTTTTCTTTAATCATGTAGTTGGTCATCAGCCTCATTTTCAATTGATTGAATCTATAAATAGCATCAACTGAACATTGGCCCATTTGACTTTTGAATTCAGGTTTTTCTGTACATGGTTTGATTTTCATCAACACTAGACAAAAATTGAGAAAAAGATAAAAAATAAAAAATAAAAATTGGTCAGAGTACAGAGGAACCTGTTTATTATAATCGAATGGTTACTGCTATCAAAATCAGTTGGTCCCCAATATTAATTCAAAATATTGCTACCTCTGCCTAAAAATGAACCATCGTAACCTAGTTGCTTCATTTTTGTCTCAATATCTCCACTCTGTCACCATAGACTTTACTAACCCACCTATCCCAACCCAACTCTTCAGACAGTGATACAATCAGATTGGCAAGATAAAAGGTGCCAACATGTAACTTACTGGTTTTGTCAATTTCAAAAAGGAATTGGTGATATAGAAACAGATTAGACGTCATTTTTATTTTTTTAAAATCAAAAATGAAACCATACACTTTCTCTGTCACTCTCTCTTACTCATTTTCTCTTCCTATATCACATTCCAACCAAGCTTTTCCACAAATGCCTAAACATTATAAATGCTGTGTCAAGGCAGTGGCAAAATAAATATGTCCATTTTATGTAGATTACAACAAGTAATTTGAGCAACCCACCAAAAACAAGTGAAAAAAGACAAATTTTTTAAAAAATGAAAAAGATTTTATTAAAGGGTGGCTAGAGTGGTACACAAATAAATTTTCAAAGCTCTATACCAAAAAGATTCTAATCAGGAGCAGAGAAACAGGCACACAAAGAGATAGACAAGTAAAAAAAAGGAAGGATACCAAGCCACCATGTTTTTTATTCTTCAGTCGAGTTGATGATCATAGCTACGGTGATTGAAGTATGTTGAAATATTTATATTAATTTATCATATTTACCTATCTTGAGGCAAATTTATGACGACATGGCTCAGGGGAAAAAATGTTCAGCGATCTTTTGTTTTATGTTGGTAAAAAGGTAAGCAAATCTCAAACTATTCTAGAATCAATATGAAATGGAAGATCACTCAAGAATAATTGCGGATCGATAGAAAGCATGCAATGGGCTACATAATCATTCTGCAGTAAATCATAATATTAGTTTTGGGATCAGAAGCAACTGGTCAAGCATTATAAGTAAGTATCAAAGCATGTACGGCATGTTGGATGGCTTCCAAAACATCCACAAGAGTTTTGAGTTTTTGTGGACAATAATTTGCTGAAGAATTTCATTCATTGCTATTATTAACAGTAAACAATTTATTATCATCAATGAATGAGTTGATTTTTGTAATTTGTTACCCTTATTTTCATAATTTACGAAGTGGGAGTAGTTTCCCCTTTTACGTATAAAAAACCAAAGATCGCTAAATATTTTAGTCTCAAGTTGTACGAATTTCTTAGATGAGCCATCATTCTTTATCAATTTTAATAAGATTTTCTTTCATCTCAATTTTATTGCTTCTTATTGCAAGTCTCTGGTTGTTTTCACATTCTACTACAGTTAGGTACCATATTTGACAGCATATGAGACACCCTTCCCTTTCATTCCAGCAAGGAATATTGAGATAGATTTTTGGAGAATTTATGGGTAAGGATTTAATGTCATGGAAATATGTAGCTACAGTATAGCAGAAAAAAGTTTGGACAAAGCATGCAACTGGACAGCATTGTATAACTCGACTATATTCCTCCTGCAATCATTCTGAGTTTGCTGCTAGAAATTAATCTTATTCATAATCTATGCTGTTTATTCACTGCCATATATGGTCTGGATAAGTTTCAATAAAAAAAATGATAAAATTTAGAGTGAAAGAAAATATTAGTCAAAAATTAAGGATAGTAGCTTCAAAATTATTTGTTGATTAAGCAACTAAATTAACATAATCAAAAGTTCTTTTATTCAAAGCTTCCTAGTTTAGACTGTGAAAAGATGCACTCCTTTATTAATGAAAGTAGACTAAATACCTACCCTAATCATTGGGACAAGTTGCTTGATTAATAATATCAATAAAATAGATAGATAGATGAAAATCAGGGTGTATTTAAAAAAGTGATAATTTTAATTTTCAACGAATTTAGAAAATTTCAAATGTATAAACACTGCTTAAAATAAGCAGCAATTCCTCTAACTCTCAGACCCTTTAGTCGATATACAGTCATTCTCCCTCTCAGTCTCCTGTCCTCTCAAAGAATAATATGAAGTCTCCACTCCAAGAGTGGACTGGAACTTACATTCGAATCCATCATGGCAGATGTAATTGAAGGAATGTTCAAACGTTTCTAAAATCTTTTTCAATTCCCCTTTGTTTTCAATGCAAGAATACAATTCCTCTTCAATGCATTCTTCAAAGCTGTGAAATAATCTAGAATAGAAAATAATCACAATATATATCACATATATAATAAATAGAATAGAAAAATAAAGAAAAAGGTCTTATTAGTCACTCAATAGAAATAACCACATGATCAACATCTTTTGATAGCATACCGTGTTTGAGGTGATCAATGAATAAGTTACTTCTCTTGCCATCTGTTGAGCAGTAATCATTAGAATGTCTGTATTTCCAAAAAATAAAGGGTGACACTCCTGGACATAAATTAAGAAACCAATATAGAATAAACTTACATTGGAAATTGACCCTCCCACCCACTAAAACCCTATTTTGAGAGGTAATTTAAAAAAAAAACTCTTTTCTAGACATAATGAGGATTAAATGTTCAAATTGTCAGCCCTCTAGTTCCATTGGTATGGACTGTAAGCCTGATATATAGCCAGCTAGCCTGCCAGCCAAGAAAAATAAAAACTGGAAACTTATGGTGAAGATATCATAGAAATTATTAGAAAACTCAAATGGCAATGGGCTGTAAAGGTTGCAAGAATGTCACACAACTGCAACACATCACAATAAACAACATGGATCCCTGGAGATCATAAATGAAAGTGTGGCTGGCATAAAATAAGATGGCTCGAGGAACCTGATAGAGATGTCTTGGATCTCTTGGGGTAATTCTATGTCCAATGATCGAAGCTGTATTGCTGCTGCCGCTGATGATAAAAAACTCATCAGGGAGAGGTTAAACAGTTTATATACGGATATTCTTTTAATTATTGAAAGAAATACTTATCTAATATATAGCAGGCCTGCAAATATATAAAATAATGCATAAAGGATTAACTGCTTTAGCTCTTTTTTACAAACCCTTAATTCTTCCCTATAACAATTCAGTCCTACCATTATAGATCTTTCAACTTTCTTGCCTCATTCAAAAATTTTCAGTAAGTCATCTAAGAACACAGTTATTTTACTCTCATTATTAAGTTTTTGCTTCTATTTACTATCATATTAATTGTTGCTTTTTATATCAACTAAAATCATGGTTGGGTACCTTTCTATGTTAAGTAAAAAGATTAACAGTGATTTACATTACTTCATGTAATGAATTAAATCAGATACATACATACATACATACATACATACATACATACATACATACATACATACATGCGTAGGCAGCTAGCAATACTTGAAACCAGAAGAAACCTCTGTTTACAGTTTTTGTGACAGTTTTGATTGACAATTTCTGATAATTTTAGAAGGACTCCAAAATTTAACTTTTTCAAATTATAAATGTACAATCATTGGCTCATATAGTTGGTAATGTGGTAAATTGCCTTGAAAATATTTAAAAGACATTTGTCATGCGACAGTCTTAATTGAGTGACTAACCAGACCTGTATATTCAAATAATTTCAAATCAATTATATTGGTTAGAAGTTTTTCAACATAAATAGTTTGAAGCAAACAAAAAAACATTCAATCTGTAACAATAAAATACATGCTGGACAATAAGACAAATGCTTTAGAAGCTTATTTCAAGGATGGTAGATTCCCAGAATGTTTGCAAGGCTTGAAATGGATTATCTCTCCCTTGAAAGGAAAAAAAACAAAACAAAACAGATTCTTATTGATTTGAACAAAATCAAATTTTTTATTTGTTTTTTTTTCCATTCGCGCACCATTTTTAACTGAGTGCACAGGTGTCTCAAACATTAATGGTTTGTACAGAAATTAAGTTTTCATTTATTTTATTTGTGTAGTATTTTCAACATTGAGTGGTCAAATGTGTGAAACGTTGAAAGTTTTTTTGGAAATAAAGTTGTTTTTAACTATTTTAATTGTGCGCAGTTTTTGAAAAGGGAGATAATGATTAGTTCTTTTTATGGTTAATAGGAGTAATCTCCATTTGTAAAATGTCAGTTCCTTTTTCAATGCACATATTTTAGTTATTAACCCAAGGATTTGCTGGGTAGGTCTACAAATTATTTATAAAACATGATCAAAAAGTAAAACGAACAAAGAAGTTTTTGCATCTCTTAACATTTTTTTTGTCATGGAAAACAAAAAGAAAGTGAAGCTGCTTACTTGCAGAGTTCTTTCATCTGACCAGGCGTCAGGCTCGTGATGTCTTTTTTGAGCAGATCTTCTGAGCTGATCATTGGTGTCATGGATCGTGACAAACAAATCTTTGCAGTCTCCTCTACGCTTTTGTAACATAATCCTTGAACTCCTTTGAAATAGACAAAAATTTATGCAGGGTCAAGAGACTGAGAGACAGCAACAAGCAACAAAACAAATAATTCATCACCAGTAACAAATGTAACTTGTGGAAACAGTAATAAGATGGAACTATTTTTTCAGCAAGTAAAACAGAAGGGACAATTCACTGTCAAAGAAAGAAGATTCAAGTCCAGGTATAAGATAATCAGAATGAAGTCATTGGCTGCATTTATCACATTGAACACAATCATTTATGCAATTTAATCTACAAATTTTAAAAGAATATCCAACTCAAGACATTTACCATGAATTAAAAAACTGAAGAACAAGAAACATAAGTTCAACAATGCATCCACCATCTGTAGTAGTAGGGGAAGGAGGAGGAGGAGGAAGAGCAAGCATGAGAATAAATTGACTCAGAGAAAGACCTTTGAGTCAATTCATTCTCATACTTGAAATATTACAATATTTTAATAATTTCTTCCCTTCCTATTTTTGTATGTTTTGACATAATGAGACCAACCAACTGAAAAGGGTCTTATAAAGATAAGTGGACATATATAAAAAAAAAACTAACAAAAGGTAGAGACAGTAATTAATCACTACAAACCTTTGGATAGAAGCTTTTCCATTGCTTCCCATATTTTGCCATTATCGATTTATTTTAAATATCTGTATGCATATCTAACACTGATATTAACCAAATGATTTCAATAAAATTTTTTTCCACAAAATAAAATGAAAAAAATCCAATTAGGAAGATTTCTGGGAAAAGACTAAGAAAATCAATGAGATTTTAGAAGAATGCTAAAAATTATGAAGTCATACAAGATATACAAGATATCAAGTAAATTGCCTCCTTTTTGGTCAAAAACTAGCAGGGGTAACTAGCATTACCAGGAGAAAAACTTCAACTATAACAACACATGGAAGCAAATGATATTTTATAGATATATAATAAAATTCTAAAAAAAGTGTGTGTAAGGGTGGGGTTGCTTAAGAAAACAAACAAAAACATACACGGACACATTTTTTACCAGCTGCTTGTTTTAATTTTGAAAATACTATTCATGGCTGGATGGACATCGACACATTTTCATAAATAAAACAACAAATTATATAAAAAAAACATTCTTTTGAATAATGATTGGAAAAAACTTTGATACAAAACTTGTTTCCAATTCTTAGGACCAAATAGAAATAACCTCTAATGACCATTTTTATTGGAACTACTATTTCAATAAATCATTATACATTTCTTTGTATATCTTGAATATGTGAAATGAATCATTTCAAGAGCATTTCAGCATAAACCCAACAACAACAGATTTCTGAAGTAAATCATTGGAAAGCATTTCTACAGTTATGATATAGCAATTTTTTTTTATAATATTGCAAGTAATACACAATCATTTTATACAGTAAACTAGCATAGTACCTATTGAAATTTACAGATTCTTTTTGTATGGATTTGCACATCGGCCTAAGGTAAGACTGTGTGTGCACTTTAACGGATCAAAGTGTTGTTTCAGGCCCTCTACTAGGATCAGAGTGTGTTATCTGCTTGCAGTACATTCCTTGGTAGCTTTGCGTCGGTGCAATACAATGGCAAATGATGGCTTACTGAGGCTCAGTATTGTTAAGCGCAAGAGGCCTAGGATTTGCCCAGTGGCCTCAGAAAATATCTCTGCCCAGTGTCAGAGGATCAACAAGTCCTGGGGCAGCACCTTCCCATTGCATTGAGAGGCAAAGGTAGGGCTTGCCCTGACGCCTTTGCAACACCTGTTGCAGGGACAGGAGCAATTTTTTTTTTCCTGTATAGAACCCTCCATTGAACTGTTAAATATTAACAACCAACCTTACGTTACATCTAGCTCATGTGGAGAAGTAAATTAATATGGATCAGAGTGTAGTATCTGTGTGCTCACCTGAATGTTTTATATATGCAAAGAATAAACACATACACATGGATACACACAGCATTTTATATATGTGGATCATAACTAATGTATTATTATAGGAGTGAATTTGAATTCATTTCTATTGTATGTAAAACCTTTGATGTAAGAAACAAAATACTAAAAAAAATTGTTACTAGAATATCTTCAGCTTTTGACAATATAAGATTTTAATTCTGACCAAAAATACTAAAAACGAGATGAAATAATAAATACCCAGTTAGTTTTCAGCATTTATAATCCTTCCATTTTTATCTACTTCATTCATAGAAGTACGCAATAAGAGATTAGTACAGTTTGTCGGTCAGTGTACACCAACTGACGTGAGTATCAAGTATTGATCAGTACTTATTACTCTGAACGAATTGAAGATTAGACTTATACCTTACTTGCAGATAAAGCCCTGGTTGAGGTTGTAACACAGTTTCTCTCATAAAAAATTGATGTAAATAGAAAGTCTCCATTTACTACGTGACACACAACCAATGTAGATATGCAAATTACCATTGCTTACACAAGATGTTTCCATCTAGTGAAAAAATTTAACACACTATGATAACAGGTCTGATGACATGCTGAGACAAGCTATCTTATCCATGGGAGGGAACAGATCAATAAGAAGAATCAGCGGCAAAACTTAAATGAATATCTATTCATTATAAGCAACTAGTGTAGTACCTGTCAAAAATTACAGGATTATTTACATAGAGATCAGCACTTCTGCCTTGGATCAGAGTATTTGTGTACTCTGCCTAAGACAAATGTCTTTCCCAACACTCTTTCTAGGATCAAAGTACTACTCCCCAGCGCTTCTGCTCCTGATCAGAGTGTAGTTGGAATAAAGACTTGGTAACTTTGATGATTCAGCTTTTTGATCCGATGTAAAGATTAATTCAGTAAGAGATTTTATCAAGTACTGCCAAAGCTGTCCTCTTTGAATTATGTATTTTTGAAGAAAATCTTATTACTTTTTAATAAATGAAAAATCCGTTTTCAACATAGAAGCAATTTTTTTTTTCTTTTGCTAATTTCATATTCATACACCTAGAAGCAAGGATATTATGGCCTGCTATTCAGGATGTGTAAATTCTAAGGAGGAAAATGCCTGCCTCCTCATTGATATTGTGATCCTAGTTGATGTTAATCTTTTTGAAGAAAATGCCGAAAAGATTATTATGCATTGGAATGTAGAATTGGAGATGGGACTTTGAACAGATCATTGGTAAAATGGATGTGACACTTCCCTGAGGAACCTCACTACCCCAGGACAAACCCTCCCAGGGAAAAATAATATGGAATTCTTAAATGATGATTTTTGTCATTATCATTAGAGTTCATGAACAACTAACACCATGCTTCAAGAAAAAAAATGTCAAGCTTTTAAAAAGTCTGATTGGAATATGTGGCCAGATTATCACTTTTCCTTCAGTAAGTATAATAAGGTAAAAAAAATCGGAATACTTTCAGCAATTACTTGAATTATAGTCATGTTTTAATTCAACCAAGAGGTTTTTCTATCACTTTGGATGTTGTCCAGAAGGGGTTTTGTCTGAAGCCCGTGTGAATCACTTTTAAAAATTACACATATCCTCACATAAAGTAATACTTTGTAGTGCCCCCTATACTTTTAGTGACGAATTAAGTACGAAACTCTCCTTTTAGCTTAATATCCAAAACGTCACTTCCTCTGATGACCCCTTTAAAAACCTTGGATGCATATGGTCCAATGCTCATCAGCTCCAGCACCCCTAGCTGGTTATGCTTCTAGCCCTGGCCTCTGCAGCCGGCCATTCTCTCTTTCCTTCTCCCTGGCCCAATGCTCCTTGGCGCCAGTATTCCTAGCTGGCCATGCTTCTGGCCCCCGGCCCTCGCCGCCGGCTACTCTTCCACTCTCTCTCCTTCTCTCATGTTCTATGTCTTTCATAGTCTGTTCGTCGTGAGTCTAACAGCGTCTGAGAATAGCCCCCAAGTTAACTCACTTACTTGGCAGTAAGGCTCACACACTGAACCTGGTTTCCATGTATCTGGGAGCAATCCAACCATACGGAATCCACGTGTTCAGACAACTCCGCCACAACTCCGACGCCAGCACTATCAAGACAAGAGAACTTCCACCTTAACTATCTCTTTTCCTAACATTACTTCTCATGATCGATCGTATCAATGTTACCCGTACATGTAACTCATCTTTATTCTTGTATTAAACGTACGTCTCTTAACTGGCCATAATTTTTGTATGTGTTCATTCCTCTTTATTTCAATGCGTGTCCAACTTCATATTTGGCACGCATTCCATTCCCTTCTCTTTGTACAGCATTCTTTTTCTTACCCAGCTACAGGGCTGGCGCACTTCACATCACACACAAGGATCCAAAATCCTCGTCTCTCAACAATCCATTGCTGTTCGGATTCAACAATAGACACTATGCGCAAAAACTTAATAAGGTTACTTTGTGAAACTGGGAATGTGACCTCTGAAATGTAGATGGAAATAGATTATGATAGCAGTAAAACACAAAAAATAAACTTGTAGTATCTTGTGTATGATAGATAAATTCTACATTTAAAATAGACTTTTCAGAGTAATGTCTCAAAAAAATATATGATAGTCAATTTCTTCGCACACATTCTTTCTCCCTTACCTTAAAATATCGGTTCACATATTCTATGAATTCATATAAAAAAGGCACCAATGTCCTCTCAAAGGACAACTGACCCGATGTTATTTATGTTTGGTTGATGAAAGGAACTCTTTCTTCTCAAAACATTTATGAACCTTAGGTTTGAATGATTTCCAGACAAAACAGACACTTTGTCCCGTGGTTCAAATAACCAACTCCATGACACATTCTTTCTCTTTCTCTCTTTTTTTCGTTCTATGTTCTTCATAATAAAGTATTTATATTTAGTTGTTCGACCTACAGCTTGGATATTCATCTTTCTCCTCTTGCCATTGAAAAGATTAATTAGTCTGATATCTATTTCCTCAAATATAACTACTATCCTGCTTTCTACCAGTTAAGTGGTTGAGGAACCATGATAACCCAAGTAACTTTACTCCTAGTTTCTCAATTCATATACATGCATAAAATTACAGCTAGCTAGGCGGATAAACTGCATATATAAACTAAGGTCCTTAAATATTTTGATAACGATGATGGTTGTTTAGACATAGAGACATATATATAAATATGATCCCTGCAACCTTTACAAAGGGATCTATTAATTCATACCAAGACACTTGGTTATTTTTCCTTTTACTGTGGAATTGTGAGAGATATTTTCTAGTCTTTCAAACCCTCAAACTGCTTATAGAAATGTGATGTAGCATGAGTTCTCTACAATTTGAATATTTCTCCTGGGTTTTATGGTATTTCATTGTGTGATAATGTTTAAAAAACATAATTGTATATGATCAATATTAGTGTTTTTAGTTTAATTGAATAATAGTTTTCTCTTGAGGCTTTTCAACCAGTAATGAGCAATATCACTCTTTGTTCTTAGCAAATTTATCTCATAGTACAGCCAGAGTTCTGTGGTGCACAAAGATTCATACAATGCAAAGCCAATATATCATAGCAGTAGAGTTTGAGATCCTTTAGTAATCAAGGCAACTATTTCACTGATAACGTGATTTATTTGTAGGAAAAGCAAATTAAATTGATTACTAGCACTACTTGAACTCTGCACTAATGCCATTGAGATAGGTATAAATCCATTTTTCCTCCCAAATACGAGTAAATAGGTGGGCAGATTTTGACAGAGAATAAAACTGTTCAATTTCCTTAAATTTGGGCTCAAATGCATTTAAGAACCATCGACAAAGGAATCTATGGTTCAAGATTTCCACCCTCGGTATACTTTTAACAAACAGGTATTTCAGTAATTGAACAAAATCTCAAATAGGCAAACTTCCCTCTAATTTTTCTAAAGTCTGATCAATGCCTTTTCTCATAGGACATTACAGTTGCTGATGTCTGTAGATCAGTCAACAAGGCGTCATGTTCATATCACATTGAAATACAAATAATCCTAATTGAAATGACCAACCCAGAGTCGAATTTTGCAATTGTGATATGCAAATGAATACTCTCTTAGTGTATTATCACATGACTGTAAATCTTCAACATGGTGTATATGTATATTTGAGTACATGGTTTTAGAGTACCATAATTTTATGTGGCATGCTAAGAGAAAGAAACATTCATCACCAAGTAGACAAGGGTGCCGGAGTCCAATATTAGATGAGTGGTGTACAAGCACACCAGATACGAGTTGAGTGATGAAGAGAGGGTAGTTCATGACTGACAAGACCAAGAAAAACTGTGATGAATCAGTCAAAGTGCTTGCCGAACAAGCTCAAGTACTTCAAGCAGCCTGGTATGCCCAGGTTCTTTTCTGATGAGAAGAACTTTGACCAGGCTCTGGGAGGTACCCTTGGTGATATATGCCAAATTCCCATCTGTGATGGTCCTGGGGGTTGTGCACAATGAGGGCCAGATCATGCTATCGTACTTCTTCCGGCAGGGCCTCAGGGTCAATATAAGTGTTTATATCAAGGTGCGGGACTTGATAGTCAAGCCCTGGATTGAGTCTGTACATGTCCCAGTAGGACTCTGCTCCCACTCATGGCCCATGTGACTCAGGAGTGGCTGGTCAATGACACATGTGACCTCCTGAATTGCTCGATTTGAATCTCTTAGACTTATACAATGGGGATGTTGTTGAAAGGGAGATCAACCAGCAGCCCAGAAATACGAAGAGCTCATTGAAGGCTGCCATACCATGCATATGATGGTTAACATGAACAAGAACCACTTGATTCAGGCATGCAGTCACTTCCAAGGATGCATTGAGGTGGTTCTTGAGGCTGAAGGTGGTTTTATTGGATAATATATCTCTTTATATATAGTAGAACGTGTACCAATTTTCATAAAAATATATTGTTTTAAATTCAATATTTTTGTTTTTTTAAATATTATAATTAGTACTCAATTAACTGGTGCATCCTGTATATATATATATATATATATATATATATATATATATATATATATATATATATATATATATATATATATATATATATATGTGTGTGCATGGAAGTGACTGCATGCCTGAATCAAGTGGTTCTTGTTCATGTTAATAAACCTTACCTCTAAACACTTTACTCCCGAGTCTGTCTCACTCTCTACAGTACACATTATATATATATATATATATATATATATATATATATATATATATAGACACATACATATACATTGATAGATATATGCATAAAGTAGGAAGATAGCAGTGCTTTGGAATGTGAAACTTTATAATTCCATGCTCTTGATAAAGCTTGAAGCTCATCAAGACAACTGGCCCTCAAAGCACAAGTGTGAAATTATCAAGCACTTCTAAAATACTTTGAAATTGGAAAAAAAAGGAAAATAATCCAATCAGTAAATAGTGCCATAGTAAACTTTCCCATGATAATTATTAAATTGCAATCTTCCCAATACATTATATTTTTGATGAGTTAGCTTTACAATGCAGTTGCTAGCAAAAGAGCAGTTTAATTGTCATTGCATTTGTGACTATCCAAATGGACATTCTCTTAGTGTATTATCACATGACTGTAAATCTTCAAGATGGTGTGTGTATATATATATATATATATATATATATATATATATATATTATATATATTTGAGTACATAATAATTATTAAATTGCAATCTTCACAATTGATTATATTCTTGATGAGTTAGCTGAACTATGCAGATGCTATCAAAAGAGCAGTTTAACCACCATTGACTGTTTACCAATGTTTTTGCCATAAGATGGAATTAAGAGCATTTAGTTGCAATTGTATGCAAAAGGACCACTTTTGATTGCATTGTGACAGCTGTCAAGTCAGTGTGCAAATATGAAATGAATTGCCATAATCATAATTCAGATTTAAAATTGTCAACTATCCATTTATATATACTTGAAGGGAGAAAACAAAATTATCTTTGATTTTTCAAGAACTTCTTGAAGTACAATGGTAAGGAGGCAAATAGATACAATAAACTATTACTATGTAGATAGGTATGAATGAGTGTATGAATATGCATATATTTTTGTACAATATTTCCTCTGAACTAGTGGTTCTCAAAGTCCAAGGTCACAATCTTCCTCTTACAATTCCAAGTTTTCTCAATACCTCCCCCATTTTAAATCGTCATCCAGTAATTTTTTCACCTAATATTTTCTATTATACATTCTTCTCCTGGCAGAAATTCTTTCCCAATTCCTCCTCTGGCTAAAATACTTCCCCTGGGAGCCAAATGCCTTTTGTTCAAGAATGACTGCCTTGTACACATCTTTTCTGAAAAATACATGACTTTCTGAATTCATAGGAATTTACATTTTTACATCATCCATTGCTGTCTTACCTCCAACTTGAAAAGGCAATTATGTATAAATTCAATAATCAAAACATAAACTTAATTTTCCAGTGTTTTGTAGGTTTAAAGAGCTTGAACTCTCGAGGTTTTGAACTTATCCTCAAAATCAAAGTTTACCTAGTGATGTATTTATCTTATTATGAATTTGATTTGTTTTGAAATTGTTGTTCAAATATTGATCTCTAAAGGGAAAGAAGTTGTCAACTATTCTGGATTGTTATATGAATGGATAAAATGAAAAAGGTAGAAATACCTTTGATGACTGATAGATCGAATTTCTCTTCTTTGGTCCCATTAAATGCCAGGGGCATATCCAGGATTTTGTGTGAGGTGTGTATGTGTGTGTCTGTGTGGGGGGGTTTAAATGAAAAGAAAACATTTTTACAAATAACCATGTGGAAAAAAAAAATTTAAACCATAAATAAGGAATACGTGATCTAGCATTTTTCACTTACATTTGAGTCATAGCTTTTCAGCACTAGAAATAACAAAAGAGTAGATCTTGAAAAAAAAAATAATCAAAGAAATTTATAAGAGAACCAATGAATAAAAAAATTGTTAAGAATATGACAGAAGACTTCTCACTTATATTAGATGAAAGAAGAATAATGATTTTTTTACATTCACAGTTGATTCATGACTGTTTAGGATCATTTGGGTTTTTTCATTTATAAAATTTCTTTATCAAGATACCAAAAAAAATCAATTATGCATTGCTGCTTGAAATCTTGTAGTTTTCTTTTTATGTAAGAAATGTTTTTTCTCAAACAGAACTCTGTGGTTTTGAGTCTCTTGAACAATTTCAAATTTGGCAAAATACACTGGTCTCAGGCAAGAGTCCAGGTACCCATGACCTACAATTTTTTTAGATATCTAGATAAGGAAATGTCATAAATGAAAAAAATGAAAATAAATAATGCCATGTAATCATAAATATACCTTGAAAACGAAAAAAAAATTTCTTTTCATCTAACCTAAGTAAAATATCTTCCATCATATCTACATTATTATAAGCAACATGTCTGTCCATACATCTGTCATACTTCAAAAATTAAAGTTCTAATTAAAATACAATTAAAAGAAGGGTACAGAACTCTAGCAAAGGGAGAACAACTTGATGATTTGTTTCTACTCAAACCTGGATTGATTTATTTATGAAAAGGTTACTTAAGAAAAAAATTAATGGAAATATTTTTCTCATGTGAGAACAACCCCTTATTAAATATAATGACATCTAAATAAATATCAAATGAAACAATTAACTCCATTTCTATATAATGGAAGATAATGATTTTTTTTTATATCAGAATTCAAAATTTTTCTTTCTAAGATTATAAATTTTACGAAAATTGATTAAACCTTTACAGGTGATTGAATTGTTTTGAATTTTTAGGATTTCGACCTTGAAAGATTGTGGTTTCTGAGATTTAAACCTGATATTTTGGGAGTTCAACATTTGGGATTATGACCCAAACGCACTTTATGCAATTTAATGACAATAAAATGCAAGGCCAACCAATCTAGTTAACAACAATTATATAATCATATTCCATAGAATGTACAGTTAAATTTCATTGAATACCCAAATTGATACAATGCTCCAAGATATTATTATCAATTGCAAAAATGAATATGATTTTGTTTTCCATTATACTCCTATGAGTTTTTTTAGATACCTCAGTGCTTTAGATTTCCAACCCTGATTATACCATTAGCGAAGCAATGGGTTTTTTACTAGTCCTTTATGAATCGTTTATTCATGGGTTCTGTGTTGAATTTCTCCAAGTTTGTTTTCTTCGTGAAAAAATAAAAAAATTGGACCCCCATTTGGTCAAAATTTTTTCATTTCCTCCCACTACAAAAAACAAATCTTGGATCCATTCCTGAGTGTAAAGATTAATACATGAGAAACTTCAATTTTTACAAGCTTATACTAGTAAAATATGAACAAAACTTGGGTCTTTTAAAAGCATTTGTATTTTCATAAAAGCTGTTACAATCTCCAGTTTTTAAAAACCTTTCCTTATGAACGAATTCTTGCATTTAGATATCTTACTAAGCTTAGTAGTGTAGCACTAAGCTAACTGAAGAAAGGGGAATGGGATTAGGAAGATTATGTTGAGCCAATCTAGAAAATCAACCTTTTGAAAATCTGGCTTTTACATGGGGCCAATGCACTAACCAAGGGCTCCGGGTTGCCTGTTATGTGTCTGAGACACTAGGACTTTCCAAACACAAATGCAAAAATTTGAAAATGAATAAATTAAACAGGATAAAAACAGTCAAAATAAGAAATTCTCTGATTTTCCAGGCATATTTGACAGTTAAATACTTTCTGTTATGGTAAAACTAAGAGAAACTAATATTCCAAGTGAAATTATGAATCATTGCCACCCACATATGCTATATTGGAAGGGGGGGGTGATCAATCAAAAAGTTGGAAAAGGGGATAATCAATGAATAAGTTACTACTTTCGACTAATGTTGGGCACAGAAAAAAAAAAAACACATGAAAAAACAAGCGGACACAAACTAGTGATCAATTTAACATAAACTTTCATTGTTTATTGAACCTCCTACTAAAAACTTATTTTGGAGGGGAATAAAAAAAACGTTTCCCCTTCTTTCGAGCAGAGTGTGTCAGCAAAATTTCAAGTTTCTATTATGGAATTCTCAGAAAAGTCCAGATACATTGATAGATCCATATAAATGTAAGAACACATGAATAACCTAAACCAAGCAACAGTGCTCTGTTAAACCGATCTGTTGTGAATAGCCACGATTAACAATCGGCAAAGGAAATTCTTAGGATCGACAACAAGCTCAGTCAGGCTTATTTTGTTTGGCGAGATAGAGTGCTCACAGTATCTAGGACTTGGGAAGGAGGATAATGATCAATCTCTTATTGTATTTATCAAATGATGATCTGAAATTTTGATGATGGGTTAAAACTGTTATCTTTGGCTTTGGTTTACTTCGGGCATTTTAATGGAAATTAGCCACTTGTTATAATTTACATGAAATAAGTTATTGGATTTCAGATGCTATTTCAATTATTTATTTCTGTTTTGATCACAACTCTTGAATTATAACAATAAGCTGCTTCCTGTTGAAACACAAACAAATTATCATTGCATCAGTAATAAAACAACAAACAGCTTTCAAAAAGCAATATAATTTATTTGGAAAAAAATATAAGGGAGGTAACTCAATTCAATATTTTGAAAAGGATGCTGAGGTAAACCAAAGCCTTTTGTTTTTTTACCTGATTATTATAATTTGTTAATTTTTTAAATGATTGAAGCAGTGAAACAGATCATTCAAACGTTTTTTGTTTGTTTGATTTGTTTTTTTACATAGGAAAAATGATAAATAGAAATGTCGTCATGCTTTATGGAACAGTGGAGAGAGTGAGAGTAAATGATAACCGTCAGTAGTCACCCACACGTTTTCAATGTTGTTTGAGCTTAAAGGTTGTCAATAATATTGCTACTTCCTGAGGATTTATCAAACTAAAAAACATTTGCTTAATTCCATCTGAAGGACGGGATTTAATGTAAACCTTTCATTGTAAGAGTGTAAGAATTTCTAGTTGTTTATTTTTACAGATGAGGTTATTGTCAGCTTATCTGAAACTAACAAATCATCTTTGTGGAAATAAATAAATAAGCCTTTCTAGATGAATTTTTCCAACATCGTTTGTTTTTTTTTTATCCATTTCTTATCAAATTACTAGTGTGAACTGAATATTTAAAATGCTTTAAACAAAAACGACTTCGGTTAGGGGTTGGGGTTTTTGTTCACAATGTGGGGATTAACGAATGAAAGAGAAAATGAAACTTGATCTTTTTTTCTTTTCAGGCTTCCGTACTTTAACAGTACGCATTAAGCTTTTATAGGGGACGAATGAAAAAACCCACGTATTCACTCTAGCATCTAGTTTCTACCGCCTCCTTCGAAATGTTCCACTTGAGTATGTATTTAGCGACCTTATGATTGGTAATGGCAAAAGCCCATACTGCATCTAGGAGAGGATTAACAAAAGAAAAGACCCCAACTGAGGCACATTTCGAACATGAGACAATATTTTTCTTTCCAGCAATTGTCATCAAAATGAAAATAACAGAGGATAAAGCGAAAAGAAAAAGATCATAAATAAATAAAATAAAAACGACTAAGAAATAATGAATTCACACCAGAAAAATATTAGCTGCTTAGTGGGGTTAGGGGTAGGATTAAGGTTTTCATGGTAGGGACTAACGAAAATAACCCACCATTTGGGGTCTTTTCAGTGATAAAAAAGGAAATGCAACCTAATATTTTTTTATACTTTCATACTTCAAAATAATGGGCGAAAAGGAGTACGATCAAGGTTGCTAATTAGATAGTTTTATGGTCAAATTTGACAATTCTGATTCTTCTTTTTTTAGCATTTGGCCGTATCTAGATTTTTGGCCAGTTTGACTTTGTTGCAATAGAATTTTTTTATTAAAAATAGTGGGTGTTTCAATATTTCAATGTTTCATAGACAATCAATATCAATAATTTTTATACTACTAATCATTTTCATCTTGATTTTCCAGTTGCATTTTATAATCGCAACTCTAATACAGGACGTCACTGTAAAGTTTCAATAAAAAAATCGACTGAAAAATTATGATGAAGTTAAATAGTAGCATTAAAATTGTTGTTTCAATTAATACAAATGATTTACAATAAATGAAAATGATAAAATAATTGCTTTTATGAATGATTTTGGCACCTGGCCATTTGTAGCCATTTTTGCGTGTTTTTCGCTAGAAAATTCTCTAACTATCTGACGACCCTGAGTCAGACTTTTAATTCAAAGACAAAGGATAAGATGAGAAAAAAGTTTTGTCATCAAAATGAAAAATGATGAAGGACAGAATAACAACAACAACAACAACAACAAAAATCAGAAATAAATCTAAGCTCATTTGACCTTTACTTGTAACAACATGTTTAGCTTGCTGAATGATTTTATATATCAATATATGAACGAATGAGCATTTTTTCTTATTGTCCAATGAACTCAAAAACTCAATGAAATTAAAAATATAGTGGCAAAACGAAATCTGTTTAATCAAAATATTCACTCAATAAGCGATTCTTACATGAAATATTACGAAGATCTCATTTAAAAACTATTTTTACTCGGGGCGGATCCAGGATTTTGAGCTGGTGTGAAGTTCAATTTCTTTTTTCACTCCAACTGACATTGTGTTTACAAGATTAATTTATGATTATTTGATGCTGTTTATGGTTTTATTTTTTAAAAAATTATCTATCTAAATTTTGTTTTAAATTTTGTGTTTTGCCAGAAACTCCTGAACCTGCGCCTGTTATCATTGCCTTCGTCATGTTATCGATTCATTTGATTCGAGAAATTGATGCCAAAGAAAAGGAGTAGTTACATTTTTCCTGTTTAGGGTTGGGGGTTTGGTTAAGAGAGGAGCTAACAAAATAGACTTTACATACTAATTTCCACTACCACTAGTTATGAAAATTCTGGTCTGAAAAAAGATCTACGGCAACATTTGATAATTGTTCGGGTGATAAGGTTTGTTTGTAAATATATCTAGTTAATTAAATCGGAATAAACTTATAAATCATGATGAGAAGGTTTTACGATCAAATAAATCAGTTGTTTCTTCACACCTGGGTGACATCACAGGCTTAATTACAAAAAAAAAAAAAAAAAAAGAGACAGGTGTGATATCAAAATCTCCGAATTAAAATAAATGAATTTGCACTATCAACTATTGGCCAGTATTGTTATTTCACCTTAATCTCTTTATTTCCTTTTAAATAGTTTTAATAATAATGATTGACAATGTGTTATCGAAAGATGAAAGTAATGAATAATGATTAAATGCTGATGATCATGAAGACACACGAACGATTCACGATAAAAATGTCATAAAAGATTCACTACATTAAAGCAATCACAAGAAATAAAAGCGTTGTTACTTTTACTAAAGTAAATGATAAATTAAGATTTTAAAACTACGAGAAAGAAATTGTTAAATGATTTTTAGCGTTCATTTTATTTTTAGATATCATATCTTGTGTACTTGAAAAAAGATTTCGTAATATCTATTCTAATCCATCATTATTTTTACTACGGCGCATAAAAACGGATACTTGGGTGTTTTAAAACATACAAATTAACATTTAAAAGAAATTACCGTAAATTCAAAAATATCAATTTTAAAAAATAGCAATGATGGAAATGACGTGTTATGATGTTTAAAGGGAGAAAAACATACAAATTAAACATTCAACATTCAATTTAGAAAAAAAATATTGAGCGTTTATTTTTATTTTAATGTTGTGTACGCAAAAAAGATTTCGTAATATATCCATCATTATTTTCCCACGGATCATTAATAAAAAAAAAAAAAAAAAAACGACCGGGCACTTGTTCGTGTTTTTAGGAAGATAAGACAAATCAACATTTTAAAGTTATTAGTTGAAAAAAAAAAACGAAACAAAAAAACAAACAATTAAAAAAGAATGAGGACGAAAATAAACGACACGATTTTTCGATTCAGACACAACATCATTCTCCCCAACAACAACAAATCATGAGGAAATACCTACGACGGTTTTTAAAAATATAAGAAAAAGAAATTAATGAAAAATGAAAATATAGAATATATCTTATTTTTAAATCATCAATGTTTAGTATGTGAAAATACTTTGTAAATTTCCGATCAATCATTATTTTCAATTAAATCAATCCATCACGGAGCATAAAAACACTAGAAACAGACACTTCTCAGTGTTTTGAAAGAAAAACAAATGTACAAATTTACATTTGAATCTTATAACAGTAACAAAATAAAATAACAGTATACGAATAACATGGGGATGAAAATGATAAAGTATCTCTTTATACGTTTATTTATCTATTATCACTCATATGTTGTGTACGCAAAAGATAATTTCTCATCAAATCCATCACCGAGCATAAAAACGGGCAGTGTTTAAAAGAAAAGAGCATTAATTTAAGACCGTAAACCTACTAATTATTGCAATTAAAAAAGCAAATCAGGGTACGGAAATTATTAATTTCACAATTCGATTTTCGACTTTCTCATTTTTTTCGCAATTGTACCAACAAGTAATTGATAACAAATCATGAATAAGATTCACTTCAGTGGATCACCGAGTAGAATTAAGTAACAAAAAGCATGGTTATCTTTATTTAACAGAAAAATTAAGTTGACATTTTTAAAAATACAAAAATAGGAAATGACATAATTAAAATACTTGATGTTCTTCTTTTTTAATTTTTATATTAATGTTGGGTACGTGACAAGATATCACAATTTCTTTTCTAATCCATAGTAATTTTATGGAGCATTATGAGAACAGGCACTTGCCTACGTGTTTGAAAGAATAATATATACTAATTAACATTTACTAAATTAATAATTGTCGTGATTAAAATAAATGAAGTATGGAAATTGTACATTTTACGATTTTCGAGTCACAATATTATTTTTCCAAAGTGAACTTACCCACAACAATTGAGGCAAATCCTACGAAGATAAGTTGAAAGATGTCCATGTTGATGATGAAGATAGAGATGTTAATAGTAACCAAGAAGGGGACAACATGTGAAGAATTTGCCTCTTAGCCAGCTTGACTTATGGCTAAGAAATAATTATTTCAGAGTTAATAAAAATCTGGTTTGTTTTTTTATAACAGTTCCAAGAAGAAGACGAAACAATTTCAAACAGCAACGTTGAGGTGATGATATGCGAGGACCAGGCTCCTCTGTCCAAGTTCAGTATATATGGAGGCCTATTGGTGACACAATTGTTGCTACAGTTACAACCACGCGAAGACGAAATGATTAGTTTTTTCGGGAGAAATCCAACAACCACACTTTTTTTTTTTTTTTCAACTTCGTCGATTTTTGTCACTCATTGATCGAGTGGTTACGAAAACTTCCGGTTTTAAGCTATTATTACCAAAATAACTGGAAAGATTTTGTTTTATTTTATGGCACAATGTGGGAAAGGTGGCCCCGGTTATAAATTTTCGTAACCTTGCGATGAGCAAGGGACAAAAATCGATTTTTTTGGACTTATTGTCAAAAACAAACCAGATTTTTTTCATCAACTTCCAAATAGTTATCATTTAGACCCATTTCAACCTATGAAATTTCGACATTCTTTCGACATAAAAATTATCTATATACATTTATTCATATCAATCTGCTTATTAAAAAATAATAGAATATTAGAATTATTGATATAAAAAAATGTTGTTAAAAGTCCGTGAGACTCGCTAGTGTTCATCTGCTCGAAGATTCCGTGGGGAAAATCGAATAAAAATCGATAAAATGAATGTAACTTATCAAAATAATTTATTCAGTGTAAAATGAGTGTCTAACACTGATAAACTTTATGGAATTGCAGTTGAAATAATCAAAAAACGAGAAAAAGAAGCAATCAAGAATTTCCTTCTTCGAAATAAGTTTTGATATTTTGTGTGTGGAACCGGAAGTCGGTTGATGACGTCACACTCAGCCACTCTAATAGAATTTTTTTCTGCTTTATTGTATTACCTTATCAAAGCAAAAAATAAAAATAAAAATAAAAATAAAGACTCATTGGAAAGATTCCTATGAAAACTTTTTGTATTATCTTGTCTCTGCTTATCTTCGTGATGAAAAATACATGATAACTCGCCTTGGCTCCAAAGTTCCATAGCCGGGCAAATGGGCGTCCGCTGCCACTTTTCCATGAGACGAAACAAAAACATTTCTGGTGGCGGGTGGATATTCGGAATATATGTTGGTGGCAATACTGTTACACGATAGGCATTCCATTTGATGCAGATTTCAGATGAGGTACTTGACCGTTGACAGGGACGTATGTCTCGACTTCGGCATGACACGATGGGGCGAACACTAATAATACAGCGAATAATAATACTGTCTTTTTATATGGGGAACATCAAGCTGGACTGCATTATTATCGCGTATTGACTGTGGGATTCAAACTTTCAAACACCCTGACCCATTGGCAAGAATGTCAGATCCACGGTTGACGCCCTAAACGGACGGCTATTATCAGGCAGTGCCTTTCCAATGAAGAAATGAGACATTCGTTGTTGTATGCGGTCACTATTGGTGTTTTACAGTCATTTTTCCAAAAAATTGACAACATTGAATTACCATGAAACCGAAATTATTATTAAACAATGTTCACAGAGAGTATTTGTAGCAGCAATCAGTCCATCTCTCTTCCTATCCTCTTATAAATGACCTAACTTCCCCCTCCAACCCTCTTATTAAACTACCAAACTTTGGGGATTCTGTCGACCGGACAAATGTAAATTCCATTTATATTTTATTGTGTTCTGACCCTTGTTTCTTGCACAGAATCTAACAGTTGCTACTGCAGTTTAAAGACACAAACATTCGATCAGTCACTCAATAGAAACCGTCACGTGACGAACATATTTTGGCAGCATGCCGTGTTGTGGGTGATCAATCAAAAAGTTTGAAAAAGGGTTGATCAATGAATGAGTTACTTCTCTCATTTTTTTGGCAGTGATCACTAAAATGCCCGACTTTTGAAAGAAACGAAAACAAAACAAAAAAACAAGCACAAACGTAGCCAGACACAAACTAAGGGGATGATTCAGCATCAACTTAGATTGTAAGTTGAAACTTCACAAAAATATTTAGAGTGGGGTAAAAAAAGAAAGAAATGTTCTGAGCATAATAAGGGGTAAATTTTAAAGAGTTCTTTATTTATACTAGTCCATGACCCATCGCTTCGCTAACGTTTACGATGAGTGTACAACTATCGGCTAAGCTGATGACTGCAAGTGATACAATGTGTGATAGACATAGTACAGAAGGAGATAAGAGAGAAGAGCGTCACGTAGTTAAATCATAGTGGAGGGAGGTAGAGATGAGAACAGAAATTTACGTGGTCTAATAAGAGGGTAGGAAGGAATACAATGCTTTTGCTGCCCGACATTCCATTTGACTACATCAGCGAGCCCGATCCCGAGAGGGGATTCTGTCGACTGGACATCCCATGAACTCCATATGCTTCGCCCAGGCTAGTCCCCTGTATAGGTCACTTTAGAGTTGTTCCATTGTCTACCGAGACAGAAGGATGCCTTCTTTTTGGATTGATAGATCGATATAGAAGACTGGGGCATATGTTTGTGTGTGCGTGTCTGTTTGATTGCACAAGTTTCTACGTGAGTGTGTGTGTGTGTGTGTGTGTGTGAGTGTGCGTGTGTGCCTGTGTGCACATGTGTAGTAGTAGTAGTAGAAAATGTGTGGTTGCACATGATGCTAAAAGAAATTAGAAAATCACAGTTAAAATTTGACTTTTGCTCGTTATATTGTCGTTAATTTTAGAGCAACAATGTGATGAAGCTTTGTTACGTAATAGGCGCAAGTGAGGCGCAAGCTCAGCTATTTGAGAGCGATATGGTATGTCGAATATATGTGTGTGTAAAAAATGGCTGTCTGTATGCGTTTGTGTGTGTGTTTTTTCGTTCCAGATGAAAGCAACCAGGGTTCAAGTGCAGCTGACGTCTTCCCCAAGATTGCTGGCCAATGAAGGGACGATTTAGGGATTAGTACTGACATGAGTGATAAAGGACCAGAGAAAGTGTGTTAACTTATGCGCGCGTGTGTGTGTGTGTTATAAGTGATACACATGTAGATCAATGAACCTAGATACATGTATGTGTGTGTGTAAACATCAACTCAAGAATTTAGAAGGAAATTGATAGGAATAGTAGATATTTAGAGAGTGAATGGAGCAGATCAGAGCAACAAGTAGGGGTCAGCAAGTGTGTTTGAGTATCTAAAAAGGGGGCTATCTTTAACCGAATTTCGCATATATATGCGTGAAATTCAATATGGAAAATGTAGCATTTTAGATGCGAGAATCCTTCAGTGCCGTTTCATCTCTTTACACCATCAAGAGAGTGACATGACAAAATAAAACATGGATTATTTTCATTATCAGACTCCTCGTTCTCAATATGAAACCAGTTTGCATCTCTCCACCGATACAGCGTTTTCTTTTTGCCGATTCGTCATCATGTTTCCCAGCGACCGGATATGAACACAACGGACTTTACAGAAGATTGCATCGAAAGTGTCGACGCAAGTATAAAATACACACACATCGAAAGAAAATCAAGCAGCCGACATCTGGGCATGCAAGAAATGAATCAGGCGGGGAGTTCTCTGCCATTGTCCATGCTATTATTCTACATTGATAAAATGTCACATACGCCGTTATCCTACAGCTTGAATACACTGTTTTATGATCCTGATGCAGATTTCAATGAATCCTATATGAATACGTCATACTTTCTAGCGTAATCACTGATTCAATTTTTGGTAAAACTCCGGTGAAAATCGTGCGCTATTTTTGTCAAAGTTGACTTTATTTCCCAAACCAAATCGGAATTACAAATTCAGGCTCCCAGTTAAAATAACAATTTGTGGTCAAGACTCAAAAATGAAAAGATTATAAAATTCAAATGATGGAAAGCGAGAGACAGACTCTATCCCTATGCCATCAATCAGCGAAAGCGGGGAAAAAAAGGAGAAGAGAGAAAGAAAGTACGAGGGGAAGAAAGAAAGTACGAGAAGGAGAAAGATAGGAAAAAAGAGAGAGAAAGAAAGTCTGTGCATGAGTGTGTGGGGCGTAATCAATCAAAAATTTGGAAAAATGTATGATCTATGAATGAATCATTTCTTTCACCTTCTGTTGGAACGTGATCACCAACAAAACCATGACGTTTCAAATAACAAGCATGGATGCTGACTCGATCTAAGTTATCAATTTAGCATAAAATTACATTGGAAATGGAACCTCCAGCAAAAACCTGTATTATGGTAGAATTTCACCCCAATGCATTTTCTTGACAAAATAAGGAGTAAATTTTTTTTAAAGTTCTGCCATTTAGCTCCAGTGGTGCGGTCTGCATGCACGACGCATGCATAGCCAAACGATTGGGGCAAAAATTGCTCAGTTACCGATATAACCATGAAATTTGGCACAAATATTCTTTCGTTTGGAGTAATCATTTCCAGATATAGGGGCAATCTCAAACTATCCGTCTATAGCAACGGTTGCAAAGGAATTCGTTTTTTATAGTTTCTGCGTATGTGCGCTTTAAATTCAGTTCCTTTTGCTTTTCCGTTTCACTGCTAAAAACATTGTTTGTTCAAAGGAAAATATCAACGGTAAATACAAAAATACAAAATCATGGTCATGTTTTTTCGGCAATGCATGCTCCATAGCAACAGTCTGATTGAGTTTTATTCTTATATTTCTTGTAGCTCTTCATCTCATTCCCAGAACTAAGATGACCGAATTACTTTTCCATTCAAAGGAAGATAACACAGAAATGCTGATAGAATAACTGATAATGTTTGCTATGCAATACCATATCAATTGATTGGTTGCTTGGATTGTGGATTTTGTACCTTTAACATACTCCTTTCAGGCATAAATCCAATCACCAAATATGGCTCACTCAATGCTGTCACTTTAACAAGATATCATCAGCTGATAGACAACCTATATGCACTTGGAACATCAGATTCCTATGATTGCATTATGGATATTGACACTGCATTGGGTGACAATGTCTGAGATTATTATTATCAAACTGATTTAGTAGGCCCTCCCTGCTTCAAAAATGACAATTCTCAAGTGCTGCTGTTGATAATATTGATCATAACCCAAGCTCTGTCACATCAGCTGGATCATTTCATGGCACAGTCATATTCCTGTCTTAGGATATTACAACTGGCTCTTTGATCAATGATGAAAAGTGAGGTCTCATCAGATTCATTGGACCGGTGGTAGGTCAAAGAAGTGTTACAGATTTGCCTGTTGATTACACTAGTATTCCACTAACAGATCTGCCAAGTGATTATGGTTATTTCAGTAAGCATTGGTTAACTGACATCACAATGTGACACTCTCAGCGAGCAGAATAAAAATAATATGACTGGCTGGATCACGTTCAGCAATTTTGTACAGATGAAGTATCTCTTGAGTCCAATGATATTTACCATGTCAGCATTTTACAAGAATCATGGACACTTCCTTCTATCAATGCAATGTTACCATTGTTCCTCGATTAGGTATGTAATTCACTGCTTTGAGGATCTCCAGGCTACTGTGCAACTTCCTGATCAGCCCCTTTATTGCAAAGATGAAGCAGTTACAATGATGGTGTATGAACACACATGTTGAAGATTTTTTTTCTTCCGACGACAGGTCTTCATACCTCTTGCAAGCAGCTAGATCATCGGTTGGAAGGCAGTGCCTGGATAGAATTCCAATATGAGGCACAAATCGCCATTGCTGGGGTAGCTCAATCATTTTTGACAGCATCCCACATTACTCGCAGAATACATGCACATCATGTTACTGCTTGTTCTCTGTACATTATACTGAAGAAAGCCACCAAGAGTGCTTATTATTCTAACTTTTGTTCACTCATTGTATGCAGGCAATTTTTACATGGATGTGGACGCACTAACCAAACAGGTTCCTTGATTCTTTAGTATCAACCATACTAATAATGCTCACTGGATACCAGTTTATATCAGAGGTATGTGCAGCCTTGATACGAAACATCCCTATGTTGCCAGAGAATTGAGAAATGGAATGTTTGTCACGGCCAAATCCAAAAGGAAATTCTTCTTGATCACCACTGACCATGGCATATAACAAAACAATGACACAATGAAAGATTAACGTGGAATCATTGGTTCAAAGCAAGATACAGGCGCTCTCTTGTGTTAGACAGTAGCTGTTATAGAACTCATGCGCGTCATTTCTGAATTTGAGTCCTTGATAACTGGCAAAACACAAGACATTGCACAATTACTCCATCAAGAACAAACAGAAAACCACCAGAAACGTTTTGCTACTCAGGTACAGTCACTTGTTAGGTTGATAGAAGATCCATTTGAAAAAGGAAATGGTGAGCTGCTGGTTTTATATTCGGGGGGATATTATGGAGCAGACATCTATCTGCATTACGATTTCATGGACTATGGCAGTATGAAACATTTGTTGTTGAAACGCTTAAGGACTGAATTAAGCCACATTAGCCACTATAAGCTATTCTGTTCAATGAATAGCCACAAAAATAAACTGAGAACAAGTCACAGGATACAGTCATACATCTTTAATGGCTTGGCATTGATGAATATGGTGATACTTATAGGTTGCAAAAACCTTCAAAGACTACACGTCGAAGATTTTTATACCACATATTATAAGGGAGCGCACCCATAGATATCGTTTAGGTATTGTTTGGGATCAGTACATCGAAGACAGTCTGGAACCTCACACCAGGGAAAGACGTGATTCTGCTCAAAAAGGAGGATGGCGTCAGCAAGCCATGTGCAAAAAAAAAAAAAAAAAAATGGCAACAGTTTCTTGAACGATTAAATGATGACAATAATTATACCTGAAAATAAGAGCTCATACTCACATATGGAGACGCAAGTAAACTTGCCCCTTGTTATCATAAATGTGGATCCTTTGATGATAGCGCACATTGTCGAAGCTGTCATGCAGAGTTTCAACAAGATAACAGTCAACACTGATTTACTGATTCTTGCAGTTGCAACAGTAATACAGTTGGACGGAGTAGAACTCTGGATTGCATTTAGAAAGAGCAGAAACTCCCATAACATTCCTGTCCATGAAGTTGTAATAGAAATTAATTTCAACTGTATATATAGGAAGAAAAAGAAGCACACGTATGCATGTATGAACGATCGTATACTGGATCGTGTGTGCATAAATACAACCCAGATGCATATAGAAGCAGATAGATATAGATAAATAGATAGATCGATATGAACGGAAAGAAAGATAGATGGATAGAAAGAGAGAGAGAGAGAGAGAAACAAAGAGAGAGAATGAACAGATAGATATGTTCATATGTAAAACAGAGCTGTGCAGGCTTTCTAATTAATAAAGAACTCAAAGACAACGTGATAGGCTTCAAGCGTGTTCCAAACCGCATAGCCAGAGTCACCGCACAACTCTCAAAGAACTGAACACCACTCAAGTCTACGCACTCACTTCGCAGTCAAGCGAAAGGGAAATAGACAACTTCTACGATAACTCGAACTCCTTACTCAAAGATACCAGACAATACTTCATATTAAGGGAGACTTCAATGCACAAATAGGACAAGGAAATGAACATTGCATCGATGAGTTCGGACGTACAGTACGGAGTGAGAGAGGTGAAGATCTTGTAATCTTCACAACTGCGAACAGGTTCAAAATCATGAACACCTTCTTCCTGAAGAAACCCAATAGAAAAAAAACTTGGAAGAGCTTAGCCATGAAACCAAGAACAAAGTAGACTACATCCGAACGGACAAGAGGAAAACAGTCAAAGACATCCAGGTCCTAAATTATGTCAACCTAGGAAGCAACCACAGAATGGTAAGTTGTAAAATTCTAATTACCACTAACAAAGAGTGCAGTAAAATGTTCCACAAACTGCAACCATTAAACGTACTAAAATTGCTCACTCGAGATACCAGCTCACCCAAACTCTTCTCAGTCTGCTTCGAGATGATCTTTCGAAACCTACACTAGGAAAATAAAAGAATCAGAATAGACAATATCGCCCTTTTTGCAGAGAATCTTCACAACCCCTAACAAATGCTAGATTAAATGAATGGAGAAAGTAAGAATGTTAGCTTTCACATGTACTTCACGAAAATAAAGGGCGTGTGCGATAAACATGTCCGGAATAAACACATAACGATCAAAATCGAAAACACAAAATTGGAGAAAGTAGGCGACTACATCTATGTAGGACAATGAATCTCCATGAAATCCTCAAAAGTAGAAAAAATCAAGCATAGAATCACTCTGGGATTGCAACCCTTCGGTAGATCAAGTTCAAACTTCAAGAACAAGTAAATCCCATTTGCCCTAAACAGAAGAGTTTATAACCAATGCATCCTCCCGATAGTCACCTATGGAGCTGAAAAATAGAACCTAACCAAGAGACTGACTCTGAAAGTGAGAACCATGTAACGTGCACATGAAAAAATCATGCTCAACCTCACATGATGAGATCACAAGACAGCACAATATATCAGGGAAAAACAGGAGTGCAGGACTTCATAGAATCCATTAGGAAACTCCGATAGCAATAGGTTGGTCATGTTGCAAGAATTGCAGACAACTGATGGACATTGCGACTCACAACAAGAAATCACATGCGAAACCGACGCCAGCAGTTTACAAGAAGGAGAGACGAACTAGACAAGTTCAAAAAGTACTGGCTCTGCAACGCTCATCTTTAGATATATATATATATATATATATATATATATATATATATATATATATATATATATATATATATATATATATATATATATATATATATATATATATATATATATATATATTGTGGGCTTTAGGAGTTCCTCGAAAAAGCCAACAAACAACACTGCAGAATTCTGTCAAGGACTTACATGTGACCAAATCACAGAATACCACAAACTATTATTAATTCACTGAAGGAGATGCATAGAAAAGATATAATTGACAAAAACACCCTGGAAAAACATTAACTCGTAAAGATTGAACCTACTCGTTTCTAATAGCTTCCAACAATACACAAAATGAATAATCCTGGTAGACCATTTATATCCTCGATTGACTGCCACACAATCAAACGATCAAAATATGTTGATCATTACATAAAACACAGCCAAAATGTAAAATCTTACATACGAGACACAACAGACCTATTGAACAAATGAGTAACGTTAAAATAATACAACATAATGCAATTCTTGTCTCAGTGGGTGTGAAATATTCTAATATCAAATATGACGGAGGTATATCAGCCCTTAAAGAATGCCTTGGCAACATAGCAATAAAAGAGTCTAATACAGAAGCGATAACTATCCAAATTACATTTGACCCAGACAACGTGAAAAGAATAAACAATTGAAGTGGTGGGAGATATGGTATGGTGTTAGATTTTAGATTTTGCAGAGCTATAGAGGAATGATAGCAGTAGTACGTACAACTTTGTACAGTGTAAATAGCCATTACATTTGTGGAATGTTCGAATTCTTTTATAATTGAAATTCGAGGGTGTAGGCCTTTCTAAAATCTTAAAATCCATCTATCTTCATGCATTTCGAGGGATTTTATGGGGTGATTAGTCAATTTTTGTCTATTCTTTCAATGATAGTAAATTTAGCATCTCGAGTGGAGCCATTGTCTGCTAATTCAAAGCGCTGTTCTACAGGTAATAGTCTGTAATCTATTGATTTTATTCAGCATCTATAGTTGTTTAATCTATAGTGGAAAGGCCAATCTATCCGCTTATCAAAGGAATTTTATTATTGGTTTTGTTTTGTCAATGGAAAATCTAATCATATTATTCTAAGGTGTATGATATAGTAAATATAGTTTTAGACTATGGAAAGGGGTGATAAAAAACAGAGCCGTGGTTGTAAGGTGGGTTATAAAAATTCTGCTATTTAGGATCAGTGCGATGTATATCATGCATAGATAAAGCGAGTCATTGAACATCAGACTGTCAAAGACGTAAAGCGATCGGGTCGTTTTCGCACAGTAATGATCCCCAGAGCAATCAAAGCTGTTGCAATCTATGCTCAAAGTTCCAAGTAAGCTTCTGTCACAAAGTGTTGCGAGGCCACCACTCCTGTTCAGCCAATGGTGTGATGGGGAGAGGGTTATGAAAGTTTTACTCAGTTTCAATTTTGTGAGAAATGTGTCAAAACGACTGCTCATGGGTGCGTCAATGATATTTACCAGAGTTAAGTTGGACATCATAATGACTCAGCGACAACGTTCCAGATTTCATCAAGTCCCTCTGAAAGTCCATTGGCCCTCTGAAAGTCCATATCTCAAACGAATGCATTACAAATTGTGGTCAGAATTGGAAAACACTGATTGTGGCAAAAGACAACCAAAATTAGGATGAAAACAGCCACCATTTTCTCAATGGAAATCATGCGTACTGTAAAACTGTGTGTAAAGCACAGAGAAAAGTATTTTGAATAACTTGTTGATTTTGTAATACTTGAAGCATAATTAATAAACATACCAAATCTTACTTTGCTTTATTATTCACTTTGCATTTAATCAACGTATACATTGTAACAGAATTTATGGCAGTACAATATATATATATATATATATATATATATATATATATATATATATATATATATATATATATATATATCAACTTAGTTGACCTATATCAGCAACACCAAGTTGCCACTTTATCAGAAAATTCGAGGTCTGCATTCCCCACCCAATGAGAATTATTGTTGACCAATGGGATACTTGATCACCTAACTGCACAAAGAAATAATTAATAAAGCCCCTGGTGAGTGCTTTCAAGTAATTTAACACGAATTAGCTTTTATACTCAAGTAGAATTATACTAAAGTTCATTCAGACATGAGTCACTTTACATTAAACTTCATTTAGACAAGAGCAATATTAGACGCAAGTGATTAAGACAAAAATGATTTTTGCTAAATTGATGTAGACAAATCTACCTAAAACTACACACAGAAAAACTTTTCAATTTTTTTTAATGTTTGTCTTTTTTAAACAAACGATACATTTCTCCACAAGAATGGAAACTTTCTGATCAATCATTATTTTTTTTATCAGTTATTACTTTTAGTTCAAATTGTTTGGTTTAAAATCATCTACAATATTTATTTTCTTGAAAAGATGTTGCAAAACCTGTTCAGCGGAAATCTATAAACTTTTCACATGAATTTATGAATTCTCAGAGAATAAAATATATTTTCCATTTCTGTTTATGTTTTCACAACCATTTAAAAAAGTAAAATTGTGTTATTTTATGCTTTCGGTGTTATGAAATAATGTTAGGGAAGAGGAAAAGAAAGAAAGAGGGTTGAAAAGAGAATAAGTATTAACATCGTGGTAATTGTAGTATCTCTGTGTGCGCACATTAAAGACCTCTTTTTAGACTGATCAACGAAAGACAGAGAGACAGAGACAGAGACAGAGAGGGAGAGGGAGAGTGAAAGAAAGAGAGAGAGAGTCAATGCATAGTAGTAGCAGCAATAGTTTGGTAAGGGACTTTATTTTTTGCCAACCTGGATAGGATTCTTAATGAACAATGTTGGAAGTTATGCAAAATATTTTTAACTATGAATTCGTCAAACGTGCCATTAGCAAAATAATTGTAGCAATCATATTGCCAACTCATAAAATTGCATTTATTTAGGGAATATAAAGAATCTGACACGGCGAGTATTCCTGCTAGTGTATATATGTTAGCGTAGCACCCGTCAAAAATGTCGAAATTATTAACAGTACCTGTGCGCTTCGCCTAGGATCAAAATGTGGTTCTCTGTTTAGGATCAGAGTGTAACTACCTGGCTCCCAGGCTGGGGTGCTAGTGTAAGAAATCTTTCCCTGTCGTGTTCCATATCAATGGTAGATAATGGGAGCTACGGACAGAGAAACAAAGAAATAAACAGAAAAAGCCACCCTGTTGATGTTGTAGTTAGATGAAAATTTGATAAGGGGATTATTAAACCTATAGGATTTGAGTAAATTGTTCCAAATAAAAATATTGGCTCTCTCAAACCTTGATATTACCCTTATAAATAATCTATTTAATCAATTACTTTCTAAATAATGTATAAATAGCGTGTGTCCTGATAATGACATCCAGCGTTTCGTTTTTTTAAACTAAGTTTCATAGAGAATACAAAACAGTGTTTTGTTTTCAAAACATTTTTTACACTTAAGAGTTCGTTGTAGTTATACTTCGATATAATTTGAAAAGCCAAAACCTGGTTTCACGAATATTTATTATGATGAAACAAATGTTTTAACCCATCGACAATATAAATTTATACAGTAAAATATAAACCTCCATATGCATATCACAGCGCACAGATGCTACACTCTGATCCTAGGGAGATGGGAAGGGAGCAACACTATGATTCTAAGCAACACGCAAGGATGCTCTGATTTAAGAACCGAACTATACGTAAATAATCCCGTCATTTTTTAGGGGTAATATGTTAGTCTTATTATAATTCACCGAATTTTTATATGCCTGTCTAAAAATAAGCTCGCAAACCGAAAACACAATTCTTTGGGGCAACTGGAACCTCTCGGTAGGAGAAATTCTATGATGTTCCGGACTTTTGTTTAATCTACGATATACTTTGCTATCTTGCAATCTCTCCGTGTGAGGTTGAGCCTGGTCATTTTATGTTTTCTTTGCATGGTCCTCAATCCGTGGGTCTGTCTCTTGGTTAGGTCTAATGCTCCAGCTCCTTAAGTGACTATCGGGAGGATGTATTTGTTGTACACTCTTCTTGTTTAGGATTAATAGGATTTTACTTGTTTTTGAAAGTTGAGCTTACTTGGTCAAATACTTGTCATCCTAGTGTGATTTCTTGCTTGATTCCTTCTTCACTTGTGAGTTTTGAGGAAATTTTTTGTCGTAGATGTAATGTTCAACTTTCTCCAGTTTTGCATCGGCCATTTTGATAGTTTTGTTCTCATTTACAACGTCGTTCTTGCACATGACCTATGTTTCACTGAAGTTCAAGTCGAATTTCTTGCTTACTTCGTTCAATTAATCTAGCATTAGGTTTTCTGCAAAAAGAGCGATGTCATTTGCGAATTTAAGGCTTGTCAGATACTTATAATCTATTTTGACACCTCTATTCTCCCAGTCTAGTTTTCTGGAAATCATCTCAAGGCAGGCAAGGGTTCGAGTGAGCTTGTATCACCTTGTTTTACTCCTTTATGGAGCTGGAAAAGTCTTCATGTAGCCTGATAAAGGAGTTGCTGTGACTGCATATATCTTGCAGTACTCTGACGTATACAGGCTCTATATCTTGTAGAGAGATGGCTTTCATGACTATGAGAATTTACGCAGAGTTGAGAGCCTTTTTGGAGTCTATAAATGCTATAGCAAGTGGCATTTAGTATTCTGCTGCTTTTCCCCTCAGCTGCTTCATTGAATGGACATGGTCCATGGTCGAGTAGTTACTTCTGAAACCAGCTTGTTCTCGTGGTTGATTTTTGTCGAGTGTTTTAGTGATTTGGTTGATGATGATTTTTATAAAAAGTTTATAGATGCAGTTGAGTTGGCTTATAGGTCTATGGTTGTTGAGGTCTTTTTGGTTTCCTTTTTTGTGTAAAAGCATTATGATTGCTGTGTTCCAGTCTTCTTGGTCTTACTCTGTCTTAGACTCAAGTTGAATAGAATAGCTAATTTTTTTTAGTAACGATCTTACCAGCTTTTTTTTCAAGTAGATTGATGGTGATGTTATCTGGTCCAGGGAGTTTTCTTTTTTCTTTTTTTTTTGTTTGTCGTACATCCCATGGTGTAATTTTTGAGAAGTTCTCTATCTGATTTTCGCGTCTTGAGTATCCTGCCTGGTGTTTTACTCGTTACTGATCACACTTCAACGTGTTCTTTCTTCGACGATCCAGAAAACCTTTCTTTCAACTATCACTTTACTTTATTTCTGTGGGAATGTATACTTTGCTTCCCTAGGGTTTAATCGTTCTCCTTACTCTCTCTCTCTCTCTCCCTCTCTCTCTCTCTCTCTCTCTCTCTCTCTCTGTAGTATATCAGGGATCGTGTTTTCAGACCATCGACCAATTCATGGAACTATTGATCCCTCCACAACTCTCAGGCAGGGCTGCCAAAAGAAATTTATCAAACGTACCAATACCACGTCCTGAGACGTACGAGAGTTCCCCAAAACGTACCAAACACACACACACACACACACACACACGTATATATATATTATGTTAAGACAGTATACATACATACATACATACATACATACATACATACATACACATACACACATACACATCGAATCCTAGGAATTTGTCGACCGCTTCGTTGGTCCCATCGACCCCAGGGGTCGATATTGACCACTTTGGCAATTCCTGTTCTATATCTTAGCTAGGCTTTTAGTTGGGGTCCAATTTTAAGTTTATGCTAAATTGGACCCTTAGTTTATGTCTGAATTATGCACGCTTTTGTTTTTCACTGCCCAACAAAAGACGAGAAAAGTGACTTATTCTCTCATCACCTTTCAACATTTTTTAATTGATCATCTCAATACGGCATGCTGCCAAGAGACGATGGTAATGTGACGATTTCTTTTGTTTGACCAAATAGACATGTTTTAAACTACTTTTTCTTTCATCATATTCTCTTTATCACAACACTCAGGTTGGTTTTTTTTTCTTTTTTCACAATTCTATGACTATTGTATAAGCAGCAGATGTCTGTTTGTCAAACTATTCCAAACCGATATATGGGATGAAAAAAGAACAAAAAAAAACCACTATCAAGAGCGCAATTCGATCACTTGGCGAAGTTTGACGACACACATGAACTACCGGTATGGACTCAAAATGATGTAGGATTTCAAGCATGAGGTATTGTAAGCCGGTCAGATTGGGTAGGGTGAGAAGATATCAAAGCAGCGGAAGTCGCTAAACAGACGGCCTGATTAAGATGATACAGCGAAAATATGATGCCGAAAATCATAGATCATTTTGACAAGCAAATTACGGATGCATTGGAAAAGTATACAACGGGCTTCCATTGCAAACTATTTACTAATTTAATATCTATTTTCATTACTATACATTTATTATTTATTACCGTGTTTACTTGAGTACAATACGACCTCGAATATTACATGAGTCTCATTTTTGTAACTAAAAATCAGTTTTATATATTCTTTCCTCTCATCGCTGTAAATTTAACAAATCTAAAAACACGTCAAACACAAAACAACAAAAACAAAAAACAAACTAGAACACATATACTAAAACTGACATGGTTCCCGCTATTACCTTTCGATTTGATTTTAATCAAAATATCCAATTTCTGTACATTTGTTGGTTTGTTACAGAATGTAGTAGAAATGTTACCCGTCACTTTTGACGAGTTCTACGCCAGTAAATACGTAGAATAATCTTAAAACGCCTCTGGGCCACGATAGAGAGGCCTCAAAAGATTTATAATTAGTATTTCACCTACTGCATTTCTATTGATATCATATAATAACCTTTATTTAAAATTATTTTTGAATGCATTGATTAATATGAAAGAAAACTGTCCAAGATAGAGATACCACTGATAGGTGAAACCTGGGAAAAGATGGCTGACGCTGGAGACAGCATAAGTTGCTTCTTGTCACTTCATGTGAGGTACAACATTGATGCAATGGAAAGAGTCCAAAGAAGCGACACCGAGATTGTACCAAGAACCCCCTCCCCCGTGCTCCCAAATCTCTAACTTTGCCCCAGCTTTAGGCAGCGGATATAAAATTTGGAACAATTTACATTCATTGTTATAAATTTGTATTCATCATCACCACCACCACCACCACCACCACCACCATCATCATCATCATCATCATCATTATCATTATCATCATCATCATCATCATCATCTAATTCAGTGAATGTCAGCCTGTCTGTCATCACAAAACTAAAAAACGACTAGAGCTATGACCACGGTTATTATTAGGTTCTCCTAGCAGGTTTTCAGCAACTTGTTTTTTTTTTAACCTCACCCTCTGCCTCCTGAAAAAGCAAAAAGTTTTAGTGGTGGGTTCATTTTACAAGAAAATTCTGTGCTAAATTTACCCCTTAATATGTATCTAGAAGCATTCATACTTTCCTAATGATATCCTTTCTCACTATAATTCACCAAATATCATAGGAAGTGCCGGTAGTAAGGCAGAAAATTACACAGCAACTCGAATTGACATATTGTAAAATTTGTAAAGACGTCCGACATAGAGATACTTCTGATATGTGAAACCTGGGAAAAGAAGGCTGTCACCGTAGACAGCGTAAGTCGCATCTGGTCTCCTTGCTTGAGATACATCATCGATGTAATGGAAAGAGTCCAAAGAAGAACCACCATGATTATACCCAAAATAAAAGATTTGACTTACATAGAGAGGCTGAGTAAACGCAATCTAGAAACAATGGAATTCCACCATAGCTAGGATAACTTGTTGGTGTGTGTGTGGGGGGGGTACCAACCCAAAATAGCACCCTCACTAGGTCCAAACTGTCACTGCTATATCACTATCTTCAAAAACCTAAGGACATAGTCAAAAACTCCACTAGGGTGAAAAAAAATTTCTTCTCTAAACCATGAAATACTCACAGTGAATAATTTTTGAAAGATATAGTTGAACAAGTCCGAACATCAATTTTCATATTTGCACAGTACCAAACTGTCTGCTGGTTGGGCAAGATTGATTGGTGAACTGCATATGGTTTAATGATGCCATTCAGCGGTCACTGAAACCTATTTAAAGGAATTGAAGGTATTCACTAAATTAACACTATCTGATTTTAACATCAATCTTATTCTTTTTTAGTGATCTCCCTTGGATTAAACTTAGTAAACAGAGGACTTGACAAAATTTTATAGATGGAGGGAGATAATCCCTCTTATTTTACGTCTCTTCTCACAAAACCCCCCCAAAAAACAAAAAAAAAAACCCACAAAACAATAACTTGTTTTTTATTCATCGTCTGCTTTACAAATCTTCGAAGAACAATTATTTTGTATAATCTCTTAACAAACACAAAAGTATTGGATTTTACTTAAAGAAACTTGATAAAATATTATTAAAACTCGTTAAATTATTCATGAATACTCTTCAAACGTATTGTACAGCATTGATTTTTTTTATAAGAGTTTATAATATGCAAATATTTTTTATTGTTAATGTTAGAATAAGCTAAGAAGTGTTGCGGCAGAAAATAGTCTGGTACACAAGAAGGAATCTGTGGGTACCAGTAACAACAACCCGAAGGCCCATTCCAAACTATGATAGCCTTTTTTTTTTATCTTATTGTTATTTTTATCACTACTTTCTAGCTTGAATACCCTCCTTGAGTAGCTAAACAAAATAACTTTCCCTGTAGATTTTTTGTTATTTATATTTGATAGCATTTGCATTGCTTGGAGCTTCTACAATATTGTTGACAGAGTGGTGCATAGACGTAGTTAAAAGAAGTATTCAATAATTGTAAGTTATCTTTTTACAAAGATCATTCAAAATTGTGTCATGAAAAACTGTAATAATTGATGAACACTTTTATGGATATTGTAGATATATCAATTTTTTGAAATCTCATAAGGCTACAGCTAGGTAAATAAACAACTTTTTACCTTTGGTATCATTTTTTATTTTTTGTTTTAACTAGGATAGCATTGCTTTCAGCCATTCATTCAAATTTTCTGAAGATAATCGGATTTATTCAAAACAGTTGACTTACTTGACCCCTGTGTTCATTTTTTTTCAAACGGGATAACTCTCCCTATATATTCATATTTAATAGTATTTGCATTCCGTGAAGCTTTTATATCTTAAGAGTTTATTTTTGACTTGCTGGTACATAGAAGAAGTCGGAAGATGTATTCAATGATTTAATTTTCGTATTATTTTTCACAAGGATCATTAAGAATTGCACTAATGATCATTTAAAAAATATCTTATGACTTCAATATTACATTTTTTAATGATATTCTATCTTCATTTTAATCAAGAGACAGTCCAGTCTCTCACCCAAGGGAGATAAAAATCAAAGAACAGAGTACTTTCTTGCCCCACCCCCTACTTGCAATTTTGATAACTTGTGTGTGCACACTAGCAAATAGATTATGCATGAGTAAGTTTTGTCTTAAATTTAATGAATTAGAGAGTTAATGTCAGAGTTAAGCTTTAGTGGTTGAAGTTACGTTTTGTAGTTATGTGGAGTAATTGTTTATTTTGGTTCGGAAGTTAACATGAGAAAAAAAGTCACTAAATGAATAGCCTATGGGAACCATTGGTCAGGAAGGCACATCATCAGTGTGTCCAATAAGGAGGCAGGCAAGACACAGCAGGTCACCCAATCAAAGGGAGGCAACATGAAGAATGCTAAGGTCAGAGGGAGCTAATCCCGAAGCACACAAATATAAAAAATCGGATGTGGCTTTCTAATAACTCCCTAATACGTCTGATGTATCCCTTGGTAAAACTTGGTATTGTTAGCCAACTCTTGCAAAAGTTGGAAAGGAAAAGTTTAATTTTGTTTTCATGTTGTCTGAAAATGAAGTGACTGGATTGTATTGCTGCTTTGATATGATTGTCCAAATCCAAAAAGAGTATGCAACAAAATTTTGTCAACCTACGTATTTCTATTGCAATCAAGGCTATGATAACTGACATAACTAAAATAATCAAATATTCTGGAATAATAAACTTTGTCTACCATATCAAAGCGTCAAATTGTACAGATTTTGAACGTTGGGGGCGATACCGCGTCCAAAAATGCCAGTGGATGAAAGTTTGTCTGCTTAAGTTTTGTTATATCGGCTGGGTGGCGTCAGTAAACTTTTGCATGATTTTTGCTATATACGCATAAAAATATAATTTCACAATTTTGTTTTTTTACAATTTTCATATGTAGAGTAATATGACATTTGATGAAGTAGTTTTAAAAAGCAATGTGATATTACAATGAATTTGGGAAACCTACTTATGTAGACTCAGTAGCATTCTTCCACTGTGCAATTATTTCCGCTATGGAATTATTACCTTTTCCCACTGAAACCAAGAGATCACTAAGATAAAATGCCAAATTCATTTTCAGTTTGATGCCAAATTTATTCTCAAGTTTAATACCAAATTTATTGTCATTAGCAGAACCTTGTATAGAGTCTGAAACATGAGTAAAAATGTTCCTCTATCAAAAATCATGCAAATGGTTATCGCTGATACCTAGATATAACTGAAAACATCCAAATCTGAATAAAAAAAAACATCTAAAAACATCTGAACAGAGGATTTCAATTACACCCCTTTATTTACCTCACTCTCTATTGTCATTTTTTTTTGTTACGGAATTCGACGCTGTTGATGTTCTGTTGTAGTATGGGTCATGTTACCTCGGCCTTAATAACTGAGTTTATGAAGAAGATGTAAATTGGTTGTATATGAATTAAAACATAAATTCTGGTGTTTACGTTCATTCTATACATTGGAATATTTTCTTTATATATTACTTGAGATCTGTTATTCATCTTTTTGAACAATTCCATTGATTTGGTGTTATAGACTGATGGCATGTTGAGTTGTAAAAAAGGATGTTATTTATCTCTGTAGTAATGTTGAATGCCAGAGGACCTGATGCAGTTTTTTTATGAATTAAAAGAGGCACATCCATCATTTCTTTTACCTAATGCCTGTGTAATACATTCAGCGATATTGTCGAGATGGGATAAAAATTTCACGTTAAATAAAGGTTGGGGACATTAAATGGAGGATAGATATACATCAGAATTATGTGGCTTTGACCATTAAAACATATATAAAGCAACCAGTTTGCCGTAAACAAAGATTGAAAAACAGCTCTATTGAAAAAATCTAATTTTAGTCATAGAAAACTGTCTTGTCTTCTTTAAACCAGTCGCTTCTTGATTAGCCATTGTATTACTCACCATTTGGGAATGATTGTCTATATTGGTGCTAGATTCAATTATTACATAGCCTGCTAGCATAGTAGCAACATATTTGATATTTACTCCCTGAATGAAAAAAAGACTATCTATCTATCTATATATCTCATTTGCATTGTGCATGCATTTGGTTGCATATGTACGTCCTTCCCTAATGCATCTTGGTTGTATGAGTGACTTTTGCAAATTGGTCCAGGAATGATGACGCCTCTCAAACGGATTCATGATGCTGGGTGTTTTTATGAAAACATCAAGAAGATAGGGAGGTACAAAGTACGGTAGTTGTATTTTAACTGCCGGTTGAAATATGTGGGTGAGAGGAATGCAAAACTTTGTGTACTTATTAGTTTGAGATTAGTCAATATTTTTCAGATAAAATCAACTATTTCCTATTGCACCTAAAATGCACAGATGGGCTCAGACCATAACAATGGCAGAAAATTGTTTTCTGATGAATAAATTTGTAATTCGATGAAAAAACAGTAAATATAACTTTATCAAACTACTGCTCATCGCCATCAGTCTTTTATCGCCCATCCTTGGACATTGACATTCCCCAGGATTTGCCACAATTCCCTATCATGGGCGTCCCAGAGCCAGTATTATCTGAATTTCTCTAGTTCCTCTCTCCTTCTTGTATTCTGTTGGCCTCAGTTTTGCATGTGATATCTGGGATCCATGTTGCGAGTCATGATGTTCATCAATTGTCTGCCATTCTTGCAACATAACCAGCCCATTGCCATTCAAGTTTTCTAGTAGATTCTATGATGCCCCTGACTCCTGTTTTCTTCCTGATATATTGTGCTCTCTTGTGATTCCCCTTATGTGCACGTTGCATGCTTCTCAGTTTGTGGGTCTGTCTCTAGGTTAGGTTCCATGTTTCAGTTCCATAAGTGACTATCGGGAGAATGCATTGGTTGTATACTCTTCTTTTTAGGATTTTTGGGACTGTCTGGTTTTTAAAGGTTGAGCTTGCTCTGCCAAAGGCTTGCCATCCTAGAGTGATTCTATGCTTGATTTCCTCTCTTTTTAAAGATCTCATGGGGATTTGTTGTTTTAAGTAGATGTAATGGTCGATTTTCCCCAGTTTTGCATCTTTGATTTTGACATTCAGGTCCTTAATTTCGATTTGATTGTTGCACATGACTTTTTTTTTTTTTTTTACTGAAGTTCATGTGTAGGCCGACTTTTTTGCTTTCTTCGTTTAGTCAATCTTAGTATTAGTTAGAGATCGTGTAGTTTCTCTGCGAAAAGGACGATGTCATCTGCAAATTTGAGGTTGTTCAGATATTTGCCGTCTATTTGGATTCCACTATTCTCCTAGTCCAGTTTTCAGAAGATCATCTCGAGGCATGCTGTGGAGAGTTCGAGTGAGCTGGTATCACCTTGCCTTACTCTTTTTTGGCGCTGCAAGGGTTCAGGGTCTATGTAGCCTGATGAAGGAGTACTTTGACATATACAGGGTCTACACCTTGTAGGGTGATGGCCATGGGAATTTCTACTGAGTTGAATTCCTTCTTGAACTCTATAAATGCTACAGCAAGTGGCATTTTATATTCTGCTGCTTTTTCATTCAGCTGATTTATTGAATGGAGATGGTCGAGTAATTTCTTCTAAATTCAACCTGTTCCCGTGGTTGGTTTTCATCTAGTGTTTTAGTGATCCAGTTGGTGATGATTTTTGTGAAAACTTTGTACATGCAGTTAAGTAGGCTGATAGGTCTGTAGTTGTTGAGGTCTTTGGGGTTTCCTTTTCTATGTAGAAGCATTCTGATTGCCGTGTTCCAGTCTTTCGGGACTTCACTCTGTTTTAGACTCAAGTTGAATAGAATAGCTAGCATTTTGTTGATGCTCTTACCAGCTTTTTTAAGTAGATTGATGGTGATGTTATCTGGTCCGGGGACTTTTCCTTTTTTTTTGTTTGTTTGATGGCTTGCTTTACCTCCCGTGGTGTAACTTCTGGGAAGTCCTCGAACCGATTGTCAGCGTCTCATATATTCTGGTTGTTGTTTTGTGGCCTGTGTTTTGAAGAGTATAGTTCTTGGGAAAATTCTTGGACGCATTTGACAATTCTGTCTCTATTTTTATGTCTCCATTTGTTTTGAGTCTGCTAGTTATTAGTTTCTGTCCTACGCTGAGAGCTTTATTTATTGCTTTAAATACCGGACGTTTTTTGAGAGTGGTTTCGATGATGGCTGCCATGTACTTTCTTTTGTCTTCTCTTAGTTCCTTTTTGATTGTTTTGTTTAGTTCGGTCTCCTCTATCTTTTCCTTTGTAGTTGTTGGTGGTTTGAGGTTTCTGCGCTTTTCAATAGGTTTCCTGGTTTCATTTGAGATTTTGCTAATGGTCTGTGTGTTTCTTGGTTTAAACATATTGGCAGCTTCTATTAGGGAATTATTATTTTGCTGTGGAGTTCGTTGATGTTGGTGTCGTTTTCGTTGATAAGGATATTAAATCTGTTTCTCAGTTCTAGCTTGAAGGGTTGGGTGAGTTCATCTGATACGTTTTGTGGTTGCAGTTTGCTGTGGAATATTTTCTTGCGTTCTTTACTGGTGCTTATTTGCATCTTACATCTTACAACTCTATGGTCGCTTGCTACGTTTACTTGGTTTAGAATTTGAATGTCTTTGATGGTGTTGCTTCTGTCAGTCAGGATGTAGTCTATTTCGTTTCTGGCTTCATTGTTGGGGCTCTCCCAAGTCCATTTTCTATTGGGTTTCTTCTTGAAGAATGTATATACTACTATCAAGCGTTAAATATATGTCTTTGTGTACTATAGGCTATTCCCATCTCTCCTTTTCTCATCCCCGTTCATCGGTTTTACTACAATAACGTGTCCACGAAGATTATTGTTTTGTCGGTCGTTCAATGGGTGTATAGCGGGTGCAGCATTTCTTTTAGAAAAAAAGGGTGAATTTTTAAAGGGATGTTGAATTTTGGAACGACAGTGCAGCAGCAATAATATTGAGAGGCATTAGCGGCTATGAACGTTTCTGGTTTGTGCACACTTATCGCTATCAACTTCATAAAAAGTTTTGCACTGAATAGTCGGCTCGTTGTAAATTTTTGATGGGATGGGAACAAATATCAGCCGACGTTTACTGCATACAGAAGTCGTCAAAGCAATGTGTTTTGAGACGGTTATTAGAGTATAGAAACTTATTTCAACTTGTAAGATTATAACTCCGCCTGTTAAAAGCTTCCAACCAGCTCTGTCTTCCCTACGTTGTGTTTTGAACGCAAATGAATGAAAAACGACAGTCTAATCCAGTGTCGGTTCCTCTTAATTTCACGAAGAAAGAAATTTCTTGTTTCTTTGATGGTGGATTAACCTTTGAAAGAAAAGAAAGTGGCGTTTGATGTCTAAGGAGAGTGTTTGTTTTCACGTCTCTAACGTCAAAATATGAGACAAAGAGGAGATCCCCCAGACCACTGTTTAGATTATAACAGCTGGTTGTCGTGGCTGCAACTTCTGATTCTGGCTGAATTGCCAATGTTCGAACATCGTTTTTTTGAACAACTTCACCACTGCTTTTACAGTCAAGGGAAAAGTCTGTATCATCGAATCGGTCTGAATTGCTAGTATGCGAAGAATGTTCTCTAGAACCACCATTTAAGGGGAGCTATGTCTTCTCTCGGGCAGCGAAATACTTCGAAAAATGGACGTCTTTCATAGTAATTATGCAGGATAAATCGAATCACTTTAAAAATACATTTTATATTTTCGGCAGATCTAATGATGGAGTCTCTGTTCCATTCCCATACTCTTAAAATCGGGTCGACCATTTTTTGTCAGAGATGTTGGAGAAACTCAACGAACTTAATATGTTCTTGCAAAGGGGGAATAGAAATATTTTCACACTGAAAAGAATGAACATATGAAAACACAAAGTTGAGGATGAATCATTTGAAATATTTTGCTCATACATAGGAGTAATTGTTGAAAGAAATTTGAATTTGGGATTGATCAAGTAAATCATACTTAATCATTTCATGTGTTTTGAAACCTATTTCTGCGAATATTTCCAATCAGAATTAGATAAAAATGAATTAAATTGGATAAAAAAATACTAATCATACGATTGGAACAAATGACAAATCTTTCGTTGAAAGATCCTGAGGAATTTTCAAAACTTTCAAATTTGTATAGTCTACAAAAAACAATGCATTTTGGTGAAGTATTAAGCTGGTGTCTATATATCGTACAGTGTAATAAGGGTTTAACCTTAGAATTTTGATTGACAAAGTGAGATTTTGAGGAAAGAGGTGTTCTATGTCATTATTACCCCCTAATCATGCGATGGGTTAAATCATATCTAAAAATCATCCAGGTTAGGGGATTGATTGTTGCCAGTTTTTCTTTGAAATTCAATGGCAGCCATTTTTTCAAAATCGACGACTGTTAGCATATATTTCTTTCAATTATGACTAAGTCATTTTGCATTGATCCAAAATTTAATCACTTGTTTTGTAATTTATCGCTCACCCTTCTACAAAATTTCATTGTAATTCATGGATCTTCTTTTGCATAACAGATATGAGAAGATTAACCTTTGGAAAGCTGACGAAATTCTCTTTTCAATGATGCATCATGTCATATTGGGCTTTCTGAACCCAAACAACTTGGGGGGGGGGGTGTAAATTAGCGGCCATCTTGAAAAATAGCCTCCATCTTGGATTTCTAAGTAGGTTTTCTTGGGATTTCTAGTATGGCATTCTGGAAACTTCATAGGAATGCATCATGCAGAAAAAAAATCATATTATTTTTTTCTAATTATCAGATAAATTAATCAGATTTTTAAATGTCAATTAGTTTCTGAGATATCATGTACAGAGACGAAAGAATATAGAAATTTGTGAAAAAATTCCTTCTGTTTTTTTTTTTTGGCACATTTCTGTATTCGCTCGTGTCTTTCCACGAAGTTCATAGTGAATTTCGATGAAATTTTCTGGATTAGATTAAGGTTAACATTACAGTTGAGGTTAGGGTTAGGGATTGAAGTTGATTTTATAGTTTAGGGTTAGGTTTATGGTTGGAGTTGGAGTTGGGGTTAGGGTTAGGGTCTAGGTCACAGTCAGGGTTAAGGTCAGGGTTAGGGTTAGGGTCATGGTCAGGGTTAGGGGTTAGGGTTAGAGTTAGGGCTAAAGTTAGGGTCAGGGTCAGGGTCAGGGTCAGGGTCAGAGTCAGGGTTATGGTCAAGGTCAGGATTAGGTTAGGATTAACATTAGGGGTTAGGGGTTAGGGTTGGGGTTGGGGTCAGGGTAAAGGTCAGGGTCAGGGTCATGGTCAGGGTCATGGTCAGGATTAGGGTTGGGGGTTAGGGTTAGGGGTTAGGGTTAGGGGTTAGGGTTAGGGTTAAGGGGTTAGTGCTAGGGTTAGGGTCATGGTCAGGGTTAGGGTTAGGGGTTAAGGTTAGGATTACAATATGTGGTTAGAGCTTAAAGGTTAGGGTAAGAAGTATACGCTAGGAGCTGTGTTAAATTTAGGAACTACTGTTACAGTTGGATTAAGGTTAGTACTAAGAGTTAAGGAAAGGGTTGAAGTCAAAGTTGGATGTTAGGGGTTTAGAATATGGTTAGAGTTATGTAAGAAAAGTCTAAGAACTCAACATGCACAAAGCAGTCTTGATTAATCTTGCCGTCAATACTCTTGTGCAGTATCAAATTATACAAATATCTTGAAAGAAATGTATCAGTTGGATTATACACATCAATTTATGCCTAAAATGGTTAGAAACTAAAAAAAAAATAAAATAAAATAAGAAAAGGACACTTCATCAAACCTCAGGATAATACACATCATTATCATCATTGGATTTTACACATTGATTCAGGGTAGAAAAGCCCAAATACTTGAAATGCACATGAACGCTTACTCCGATTCCCAGCCAATGCTCATATGCATAGTCAAATTATAAGAATATCCTAGAAACAAATCATACAAATATCCAAAAAGCAAGTTATATGAATATCCTAAAAATAAATTAATCTATTTGATTCTGTGTATCAATCTATAGAATAAAAAGCTGAAAACTTAAAACCAGAATAATCTCATAATCCACCCACACTTTCCTGTGCACTATCAAAATAATGCAAACACCCTAAAACATATGATCTCACTAAATTTGACACAGTGATTTATAGCAGCCAATCCCCAAAACACCTAATCTACCCTCCGATCACAACTTTTGAGCACTATCAAATCATATAGATATTCAGCGACAAATTAATCCATTGGGTTTCACACAGAAAAAAAAATCAACTTCAAAATCAAAGTGGAGATAAAGAGAAGTTATAATGTAATGATATCTAATTAACTCCAATGATTATTACTACTTTTTAACTCCATAAAAGAGATGAGGTAAAAATTAATGTATGAATAAATAGTGGACAAATTTCAATGACAATCATTCCATTTAAATTAACTACTATCACTTTTTACCTTCCTTGTAATGTTTTCAATCACCTATCACTACTTTGATACAAGCTTCTTAATGTGTAAGATTTTTTTCACACTTTTGACTCGAGATGACAAATAACAACTAAAATCATCAGATGCTGCTAAATAGTTGACAAAATTTAATGAGAGTTAGTTGATTATATTAATCATGACTACCTTTCGACTTTGTTTTAATATTTTAGTTGTCTCACCACTACATAGACTTTAAGACTTAAACAATAAGATGAAGCAGATATTGGTAAGATGTAATGAGATTTACATCATTTTCCATTACTACTCTTTATTTTCTATGTAATTATTGATCTAATTTCAACTGATTGTTAAAATGTAATGAGATTAATTTTATCTATTATTGATTACTAATTTTATCTCCATTTTGATTAACATTTTTACCACAATCTTGATTTAACTTTTTGTCTTTTATCACAATATTGATACTAAAAAATCAATATGCAGGTAAATAGCTCACAAAGTGTAATGAGATCATTTTTTTTTTCATTAATTATTACTAATTTTTATCTTCATCTTAATTTTCAAGTTTTTAACACAAATTTGACTTACAGTAGAAAAGATACAACCAAATATTCAAGATGCTCGGAAATAGTAGACAAATTTTAATGAGGTTTACTTTATTCTATCAGATATTACAATTTTTAACTACATCTTAATTTTAAAGTTTTTATCTTAATTTTGATTATGGATGATAAAAAACAAAATTCAAGTTGATATTAGACTAAATCTTTTAAGATTTATCTTATTCTTTTAAATATAACTACTTTATACCAACGTTTTAATGTTTATACTTGAAGTGGATCTAAATAGAAGTTGAAACTTTAAAATATTCATTTTATTTCATTGATTTTTTCCAATTTTCAGCTCCGCAATTACTAATTCTTTTTATTTAGGGCAAAAAAAAAAAAGATCCAGGTTTAAAGAAGACAAAATTTGATGGGATTATTTTATTTCATCAATCGTTTTCAAATTTTACATTCATCTTGATTTCAAGTTTTTTTGTCCTGATTTTGACACTATGTGAAAAAAATAAAACAAAAAATTTGGATGTGGGTAAATAGTAGACTATATTTAATGATGTTTCTTTTGTATCATGAGTTATTTCTACATTTTTGAAACTTTGTTCTAATTTTTTACTTGTCTTATCATGACTTTGACTCAGGCTGTAAAAATAACTAAAAAAAAATCAGAGTTATATTATAGATAGAATCTAATTTATTCAATTTGATTTTATTGATTATTATAGATTTACCCTCATCTTAGTCATATAATCATATAATTTTTCATCATAACTTTGATAGAAAAATACATCAAAAATTTAGATGCAGGTAGATACCCGGGAAATGTAAATGAGGTTCAATTTATCACTACTTTTTATGTTTCAACTAAATCTAAAATTTTTTATAACTATTTAGACTCAGGATAAAACTGAAAAATTGATACACAATTAAATAAAAGACAAAATTATTGGGGATTACTATGATATATTTATTGTTCTTAACTTTTCAATTCATGTAAATTTTCAGGTTTCATATATCTATTTTGATTTGGGATGAAAAAACTAGGACAAAGTTCAATTCTTGATTATTTCACATTTATCTGAATTTTTAAAGTTTTCCTTAAAATTAGGAATTGGGATGGAAAGAGAAAAACAAACGAATAAAGAAATAAACATGCAGGTAATAAGTACACAAAATTTAATGAAATTCATATACTTTATCGAGTAATATGTTATTTTAGATTGAAAATAATATCAAGTAGGTTTTTTTTTCAAAAGGTTTGAAAAGGAATTTAAAAAATAAAATTCATGTAAATTGCAGAAGGAAATTGCTAAAATGGTTTTTGATACATCACTTATCAGGACATGCATTAATCATAAAAAGAAGTAAAAAGTGAATCAGATTCATTATGATCTATCAATTATTACTAATTTTTACCTCCATTTTAATTAAAAATTTTTTCATCTCACTTTTGACTTGGATCAAAAACAACTGGAGAGAAGGATGGAAATAAAATATAGTGAACTTGTAATGAGATTTTTTAGTATTGATTATTAACTTCCTTTGAATGTTTTGTGGACTTATAACTCTAACTTTGAAATTATGGTAGAATTAAATAATAGTTAAAATATAATGATATTCACTTTTTTTTGTCAATTGATAATAATTTTACACTCATCCTATTTATTGGTTTGAATCAAAAATTATTCTTGAGATGAAAAAAACCCCCAAAAAACAATCAGAAAATCAAGATGCTTAATGAAGGGAATTATGGAACCCAGAACATAGCCCCTTTTTTCATCACAATTCTCACTGAGGATGGAAAAAAAACAAAAAAAAACAATTAAGATGTCAGTAAATAGTTGGCAAAAACAACAAATTGTATTTTATTTAATAAGTAGTACTCTGTTTTACTTTCAGCACCAACTTTGAGGTTTTGAAACAGGATAAAAAAAACAACTAAAAGCTGAAGATGCAGGTAAACAGTACATGAAATGCAATAAGATACGTTTCATTTCTTAATTGTTGCTACTTTTTACCTTCATCATATTCTATGATTTTTTTTATCACATTCTGGACTTGGGCTAAATGAAAAAACAATAGTTAACAAAGTTTATTGAGATTATTTGGTTCATTTATGTATTAGTACTTCTCAACCTTATCTTAGTTTTGAAGTTTTTTCATTACAATTCTGACTTTGGATGAAAGAATCATGAAAAAATCAAGATGTGGGTAAAAAAGAGGCAAAATTCAATGAAATTAATTTCATCGTATTATTTAATACTCGTTTTCACTTCAAGCTTCAAATTTAAGGTTTTATTGCAGTTTCGACAAAGATTGAAAAAAAAAATTAAAAATTGAAGATGCAGGAAAATAGTAAGCAAAATGTAATATACATTTTATTTTCTTAATCATTTGTAGTCTTCATTTTAAAATTTTTTTTTTCTTTATAACATTTTGGACTAAAAAAAACATAATAAATTGGATGAAATTCATTTGATTTGGTTAATCATCACTACCTCTTATCTCAATTTATATTTTTTGTAAATTCATCTCAACCATGACAACACAAATATGATTTACATTCTTTTTTTAAAAATATAATTCCACGCCAAAAAACCCCTCAAAAAACGAAATAATACAGGATCATATTTTCAAGTTTTAGTACGATATAGGGAAGATCATCTGAATTGTAAAGTACCAGACGATTAATTAATGTTTGAGAATTTCACTGTGTAAAATACTTTTTAAGAAATGGATGTATTTATCTACTTACTTAAAAGTCGGAGAATGTAAGCATGATAAATTTGATTAGTGACAACAGGTGCCATTTTCCATATACGTATATATTTAAATTCACTTCAATTTTTAATTGTAAACGAGCAAAAAAGTAAATGTATTTTTTGTTTCGAAATATTAAAATGTCGCCAAATGAATGTATCCTTTTAATTATTGAGGAGTTTATCAGTTTCAAATAATAAAAAAAAATAATATCAAATCCAAGATTGAATTAATATCTTGAAAGATACTATTGACCCGTAATAACTTATCTAAAAATGTACGTAGCAAAATATGGGATTTGAAAAATTTCCTTTCATTCAGATATCAAAATGAGAGACTGTAATACCAGAGTAAGATTGTACAACATATTTTGGAATAATGTGAGAAAGTGTTCGTGGAACGTGGCTTGCCCTGAGAGGGGCCATTATGATAAAACATTTTAAAATTTGACCTCTGAAATCTTGCAGAGATCATTTGTGTGTGTGTGTGTGTGTGTTGTGCGTGTATTTGAGTAGAGAGAGAGGTAGCTTATCGTGATAAATATGGGGTTTTGTACATGACAATAACCAACCAATACCATTGCGCAAATGATATCGAAGTTGAACATTTTGATATTTATAGTGGCCAAGTTCGTTGTTGTTTTAGACTCATTGTTATAAATAACATTGTTATAATATGCTACTATAACTATCTGTGACTTTCTTTCAATATATGAGAATAAAAACAAAAAATAAAAATGAAAGTAATTAAGACTTATCAAATGTAAAAGTAAACATTATCATAGATATCTTTTAAAAACGTGAAATTTTTTCCTATATTCAATATATTTTTTGAGATAACTTACATTTCCCGAAAATGCAGTTTTGAAAGTCATTTTTGCATTTTGAATTCAATGTTATTTCCAATGTAATTTGATGCGTTAAATCTAATGAAATTGTTGGTTTTCCTATATTAAATGTATTTTTTGAGATAACTTATTCTCCCTGAAAATTCTGTTTTAAGAGTCATTTTTTCATTTTCAGTTTGTGGTTGTTTCTGACATAGTTTGATTCGCTGAATTCAATGAATCATTTGTTTTCCGACATCTGATGTACTTTTTGTGATAACATATATTACCCAAAAATACAGTTTTAAAAGTCATTTTTTCATTTAGAGTTTGAAGTCGTTTCTGACATACTTTGATGTGCTGAATTCAATGATATCATTTGTCTTCCCATATTCAATGTATTTTTCGAGATAACCTATGTTTCCAGATATTCTGGTTTTACAAGATAACCTATATTTGCCAAAAATCGGGTTTTAAAAGTCATTTTTGCATTTGAGTTTTTGGTGTTTTCTGACACAGTTCAATTCTCTGAATTCAATGAAATCATTTGTTGTTTCTACATTAGATATAAGAAAAAATATGATTTCATTGAATTCAGCGCATCAAACTGTCAAACTATGTTATTTTATAAATACAAAGACTACTTTTGAAAAAGCATTTCTGGCCAATCAAAGCTATTCCAACAAATACATAAAATATAGGAAAACAAATGATTTCATTGAATTCATATGTTTTCCTATACTAAATGTAATTGTTGTTAGGGTTAGGGTTAGGGTTAGGGTTAGGGTTAGGGTTAGGGTTAGGGTTAGGGTTAGGGTTAGGGTTAGGGTTAGGGTTAGGGTTAGGGTTAGGGTTAGGGTTAGGGTTAGGGTTAGGGTTAGGGTTAGGGTTAGGGTTAGGGTTAGGGTTAGGGTTAGGGTTAGGGTTAGGGTTAGGGTTAGGGTTAGGGTTAGGGTTAGGGTTAGGGTTAGGGTTAGGGTTAGGGTTAGGGTTAGGGTTAGGGTTAGGGTTAGGGTTAGGGTTAGGGTTAGGGTTAGGGTTAGGGTTAGGGTTAGGGTTAGGGTTAGGGTTAGGGTTAGGGTTAGGGTTAGGGTTAGGGTTAGGGTTAGGGTTTAGGGTTAGGGTTAGGGTTAGGGTTAGGGTTAGGGTTAGGGTTAGGGTTAGGTTAGGGTTAGGGTTAGGGTTAGGGTTAGGGTTAGGGTTAGGGTTAGGGTTAGGGTTAGGGTTAGGGTTAGGGTTAGGGTTAGGGTAGGGTTAGGGTTAGGGTTAGGGTTAGGGTTAGGGTTAGGGTTAGGGTTAGGGTTAGGGTTAGGGTTAGGGTTAGGGTTAGGGTTAGGGTTAGGTTAGGGTTAGG